>CM037089.1:122648694-123058308 GCA_020916435.1 Oxytropis ochrocephala | reverse complement strand
GGGTAATGGTCTCCTAAGACCACCAATGTCAATAAAGTCTTCATGGTCAAGTCCATTTGGAACATTTGCACATATATAAAGACCTTGTTGGTGGACACCATTAGAGGTAAATGCAATTGCCATAGAGATGGCTTTCTCACCTTACGTAAATATAAAGAAACTTGGGTCTAATTTTTGGAAAGGGATTTGTGCTAATTGGGAGGAATTTCGCCACCAACTCATTTGAGAATGGGTAGCTATGAAACTCTCTTGGCTTTGAGAGACTCTTGGTTTCCTAATTTAGGCCTTTTAAGGACAATGTGCTCTAGCCTTTTAACTCGCATAGCAAGGTCAGCGAGTATGTGAATCTGTTTGGTTCCCTGATGTGCAAAGTTGAGCTCGATGCTCCTCACAACATATCAAATCATATTATCACTTCTCACGGCCACACAGCCATGGTGATGATGACAATTTTGTTTGGGGAAATAACAGCGACGCAGTCTTTCTCTAACTCGCCCACATACTCAGCCTTAGTCCTCCCTCCCCGCCTAGATTCGTGGTCTTTTCAAATGCATTTGTACCGATTGATATATATTGCCTTAGCTTTAAGTGGACTCAAATGGCATGCTCATGGTTCTATTGTAAGAAGCATAATTGTCTCCAAAGTGTAGTGGCAGAGACTTGATAATCAAAGAAGAAAATAGTTAAATACATCATTGACATCCCACCATCAGTTAAAAAAAGAATCATGTGGAGAAAGAACATGATCACATATTTACATGCAACCAAATAAATTCCAATCTAGCATAATAAAACAAAGGATGAATACAAAGCTTCTTGACCACATTGAGTAGCCCAAAAATAAATTAGAAAAATGTTGTTGATATAACTTTAGCGGAGAGTACATAAAATGGTAGGGGAAATACTTACCAACCAAATTGAATAATGCTAATCTCCGATCCCAAATTTGCCAAGAAACACCTTCGCATGTCAACTGTGTGCCTCAACCACGACCAGTCGACCACCACCTCATCGTAGCCTCTACTAACAGCAAACACGATGCCTTTTCCACACATGCCAAGATGCTTCTCCGATTCCACAATCTTCTCTATTTTGAGTAACGTATTGTCAAACTCTCTACTATCCCGCAGCTTGAAGCTCATGTACGCGAGGAGGCACCTCTCTACGATGGACTTGCTTGGTTGTGTCGTTTCTCTTTATGCGACGACATTCTCTTATTCGACATTCATTTACGCTTCTCTATTTTGTGGAACCCTTCAATTAGAGTACTTGTACTTGTATAACTATCTACATATGCAGATGAATATACAACTTGGCCTTAGCAGTTAGTATGTATTTTTATCTCTTTGCTTTACAAGTGAATCTGATTGCCTATTTATTGCATGAGAAGAGTTTATCTTGATGTATTGCTATTTACCTTGTCAACTCAAAAATTTAATATACAGAAGCATTAGATAAGTATCTCAAGTTTCCTCTCAAATTACTATATTTGTAACAAGCCTGTGTCTATGATATGTAGAATAGTGGACAGTTCAGTGCTATGATCAGATGTCATTTGAGGGTCATGATACTTGGAATTTAAGTTTTCATGTTTTGTACTAATCAACTCAACTTAGATGAATTGGTTCCTTAACTAGTTTGATTCATTCTTTTATCGATTAGCTTAGGAAATTGCTTTATCAATGTGTACGCTTTACGTTATTAGCTCAAAGTGATGACTTTATCAACCTGTATAGTTGTTACAACAATGCATTGTTCGCTTTGCCGGTGTCGAACAATTTTACTGAGATTAAAAGCAATTTGTTTATGCTGTTACAACAGCGATAATGTACAACAAACTATTTTGCTTCTACTCTTTGCCTGGCAACTATTTTATGCTTCTTTCTCTATTATGATAGACTAGACTCTAAGCTTTATCTGTCCAAACAGCTGCTTTATTCATTTATGTTTACATGTTGCCAATGTCAGCTTGATATTTTACTTCTACATACACTTGGCCTGGCAACTATGTTATGCTTCTTTCTCTATTCTGTTGTGCATCTGTTAGGAGGAAAGACTTTTGTTCTATCACTAGATGAATATTATGGAAGATCATGTTGTGAAAGGGCAGTGGTTTTCAATACTCTTATCTGAATAAGGCTTCCTTCAACTACTTCATAATTTGTTATTAGAGAACTAAAGACATTATAAGTGTTAACATAGTATACAACTTGGCCTTAGCTGTCATAGTATGTATTTTATTATCTCTTTCTTTACAAGCTTAATCTAATTGCCTCTTTATAGGAAAGTGTAGCCTTGAATGTGAATAATTCTTGCAGAGCTAGATTGATATGCATGCCTATTTATTTTTTACTTACTTTTATTAGTTTAATTTCAAATCTTGCAATCAAGAGTCTCTCCTCAAGCAGGCCATCTGTTTCTAAATTCTGCAATCAAGAGTATTTCCTGGTCCTGTGTGTGGAAAAAGCTGTTATGTCAAGGCTCAACCTCATATAATGGTTATTTTGATTTAAAGTTTATCTTTATGCAATCTTTGATCTCAATAAAATGAAATCCATAGAAGGAAGTGGGCTTCGACACTCACTTCTCTTGAAACACTTTATGCTTCAAATTGTTCAATGCTAGAGCCATTTCTAGAAGACACATTGCCTTCCTCTCTGAAGTTGCTAAACATCCAGAAGTGCCCTCTGTTAGAAGCAAGGTATGGAAGCGAGAGAGGGGAACATTGGTCCATCATTGCACACATCCCTGTCATAATAATAAATAGTAATTTGTCCATATGAGCCATGGGAAGCAAAAGGGAGGTTGAATTGTAATCTCATATCAGGTACGTTTTTCATTTATGTCACTAGCCAAGAAGGATTTATTTTTCAATTATATGTGTTTGAATATACAGACAATCTATGAGATCTGTGATGATCTATGCCCTTTTTTCTTGGTTTTAACTTCTAACACATATTCCTTCTGAGATAATATCTTTCATGTCTATTTTCTGTAGAATGCCCT
Source organism: Oxytropis ochrocephala (assembly GCA_020916435.1). NCBI lineage: Eukaryota > Viridiplantae > Streptophyta > Magnoliopsida > Fabales > Fabaceae > Oxytropis > Oxytropis ochrocephala. The sequence goes on along the minus strand of CM037089.1, from coordinate 123,055,302 downwards.
CTGTAAAAGACTTTTTCCTACTTTGTAATTCGCCTTTTCTATAGTTTTCAACTAGCTTTTGTTGTAATTCAAGTTACAAAGTTGTAAATTTTCAGCGAAATTAAGAAGATAAAGTAATATAATTTTTAAATTTCATTGGCTTTAGAAACCGGGCACAAAGTTGCATGATAGTATCTTTTGTGTTCCATATTAGCCTAGTTGTTTCTACCCTGCAGCCCATCTTTTTTGGTTCTTGTTGATACTCTGAGTTAGTTAATCTGCTTTAACAGAATTAACAGTTTTGTATCTTTTGGGTAGTTTGTTACGTGCTAGTCTATAAAGCTCCACTAGGAAGGGTTTATGGGGTGTAATTCTGACATTGCAAACAGGGAAACACTTTACGTAAAAATAGAATGATTGTGAGAGGAGTATTAACTCAATCGTAGCTAACAAATCTTGGGTGCATTTGTTTCAAGTTTAGTAATTTTATTCCTGGAATAAATTTCTAGGAATAAAATGATGGGAATCCTATTCCAAGGTACAATCGTGAAAATTGTGTTTGGTAAATATTTATAACATTCCTGGTGAATATAGGTAGTTACTCATAGGGGTGTGCTAAGTTCAATACATTTGCTGCCGGTTTGGATCAGGTTTATAATTATAAATCCATTATCCGAACCAAACTATAGTAATGGATTTTAACGGTTGATTCGGATTTGATCCGATCATGAAATTTATCCGAACCAAACGCTTTCGGCTTGGGTTGGGCTTACAGATTGGTTGGATTTACCCAAACCACCGAACACCCCTAATTGAGACTATTGTATAATCCTTTTCAACTTGTTTGTTCATTTTCCTTGGCGTTAAAAATTTGCTTTGGTTAGTAATGATGGTTACTTACAAGTATGATTTTTATTCTTTATATTTCCTAAAAAGCTATATGTTAGTGGTTTATAGCTTTTGGTTTGGTTGTGACTTTTCATTTTCAATGTTGTAACATTTTACTATTTTCGTTATTATATTCGGGGTTAACTTGACTTGCTCTCTCCTATTTTCCAGCTTGGACTGTATATTTTACCAAACGCCTTCTCCGAGGAACACCGCACTGCAGAGATGTCTAATTTCTTTGTACTATACTGATGTAAATGTAAGTGGAATTGATTACTTTCTGATTATCATGTTTGCTTTAATGTAGTGGAAAATGGAAATCGTCATGAACAACATACATTATTATGATTAAGAATATCTCCATTCCACTTAAATAACATGCATACAGATTTTTTGAAATCAAATGTGACCATGAGGTTGTCATAAGCTCTTAATTTGATGTTACTGTTTATGGTTTATAGTTTGGTTTATCGTGACTTTTCATTTTCAATGTCAGTAACATTTTACTATTTTGTTGAGTAGGCATCTTGTGAAGAAACAGTGGTTGATTCAAAGAAGGAAGTTATATATATGTGATGCCTTTGTCTTTGTTCCTTATAAGCCTAGTCCTTTCTAGCCCATCTGTTCCGTTCGTTGATACTTTGAGTTAGGTAATTTCATATGTGAGTTAACTGCTTTGTATCTTTTGGGTATTTTCTTATGAGCTATTCTATAAAGCTCCATTAGGAAAGGTTTATGGAATGTAATTCGACAAAGGTAAACAGGGAAACACTTGAGAGAAAATAGAGTGATTGTGAGAAGGGTTGGTTTCGGGCGACCTTGGTTACAAGTACGTAATGTACTGCAATTCGCTAGTAACTCTTGATCATATAATAAAGATTTCAAGTCGGATTCACCCTTCAGATGTAGGAGTATTAACTCCGAATCAAGTTAATAAATCTTGGTCTTCTTTCTTTCCTTTTAGTTTTTAATTTCTTTATCTCAATTCCTTTTATTCTTGTAGACTTCACGCGCCGCTACTCACTCTTCCGCTCGGTTCCAAAGAATCGCATTCTACATTACATCCGCAAACCGGAATGGCACCGCAACAACGACGCCCTTTGTTCTCCGACGGATGTAACCATCTGAACTCACTCTTCCGCGCTTCGCTTACCCACTCTTCCGCTTCGATCTCATCGCCAATTCTATGTAGGCTCTTTCGTGAAACTTCTCCTCGCTACTCAAATGCGCTCTCGCAAATCCTCGAAATCTCCCATCTCCGATCCCAAATTTGCCAAAAGCACTCTCCGCATGTCAATCGGCGTACTACCACCACCACCACCTCATCGTAGCCTCCTCTCGCGAACACCTCGGGATCGGATTCCCGGATTTGCTTCTCCGGGATTCCCAATCTCCTCTATTTTCAGTGAACGTGATTGCTCTAACTCACTACCGCCCCGCAGCTTGCAGCCTCATGTACCCAAGACACCTCTCTCTGGATGAACTTTTGAATTCCGCGGCTTCCATCGCTTCTCTCACGATGGCATTTTCTTATTCAAATGATTATTTAAGTTCTCTTTGTGGAACCCTTCAATTAGAAAGTTCAAGATTTTGCCCCTTTCTTTAAAACCATCAACGGGAAGAGTTAAATACACCTTTGGGTTCGGCATGATCATTTCATTGATAATTATAATTTTTTTGCTATTTGGAAACATGAAGTTATCGCTTATACTTTCAGTTATGATTCTTGGAGAAGGATAGATGATATTCCAAGTGATGGTCCAATTTTTGAATCGGAATATTTGTGAGTGGAAGTGTTAATCGGTTGACATTTGATGCTCAACTTAGTGTTATTGTTTCTCTTGATTTGAGAAGGAATCATATCAAAAACTTTTGACGCCGACGGATTTGAATAAGAGTCACTCGATTTTAGGAGTGTTGATGAATTGTTTGTGCATCTTTGCAATTAGTGATGAGTTTTTAGATGTCAAGTTATGAAAGAATATGGAATTAAAGAGTCATGGACTAAATTTTTAGCGCATCTTACGTGGGAGGAGGTCCTAGATCTTTGTATCATACCAAGGTTGTATATGTATCTGAGGATGAACTAGTGTTGCTGGATCGTAGAGAGTGGTCGGATTTGAAGTTGTTGGTTGTTTACAATTCTAGAAATGGTACTTTTAAGATTCCTAAGATTCAAAACATCAGTTGTTGGATGGACCTCTAAAGTCTATGTTGAGAGTTTGATATCTCCTCGTTTCTTAGGTTCATTTTATTTTATGGTATTTATTTTATGTTCATTCTAAATTTGATTACATGTGACTTTGTTGATCAATGTTAATGGCTGAGTTTTTTTTTTTTAGTGCTGTTTGGTTCTCTTGTCGACATCGTGTATTACGTTTTACATAGTTCAAAATCATGCATTGCATTACATTTTTTGTGGTTTATTCTCTAACATTAGAGTTAGGATTTAGATGTTATGCTAAGTATGTTTTGTAAAGTGTTTTCCAATTGCTAATTAACAGATACACATAACCACTGAATTGGGAAGACAATGTAGGAAAGTGTATCTTTGTATATGAATATTTCTTGTAGATCTCACAGACCAATTTTGATTTTTGGTTACTTTTATTAGTTTCATTTCAAATCTCACTATAAAGAGTCTTTCTCTGGTGAGGCTAGCTGCTTCCAAATTGTTTAAAGTTGGGGGCATTTCCTGTTTCTTTAATTTTAAAAGTTTTCGTGAACAAAAGTAAATGCGCAAGTTCTATTTTCAACGCCAAAATAACTAAACGAGCACTAAGTATGGGCAATTTGCAAAGAGAAAACAATTCACGCTTAGATTATAATGGTGAATGTTCATACACAAGAGCACCAAAGTTGAAGAGTAAATGAACCAAAATGTAAGAATATATTATCAAAACTTTGCTACTTTTCAAAATAACGAAACGAAAAATAAAGACTTCAAGATGAAAAGTCTAAGAAATTTGCAAAAATAAAAGATTAAAATCGTTTCACGCTAGGCTTAAGCCTCAAGTGTTACTTGGATGAAGGATATATCTCGTGAGAAGATAGCTGCAACTTTTTATTCTTTTTTTGTGTGCAGTAAATTGCAACATTGAGTCTCCAATGTATACTAGACTTCGACATTTTTCACAACTATTTATAATGTATCTTGTTCTTGTCATTCCGCTTCTCCCTTCTTCGTGGTTGAACAATTATAATTATCGCTGGTAATCTGTTAAAGTGCCCAAGTCTCTCTCATTGCACTTGAGTACTTGTATAACTATCTACAACATATGCAGATGAATATACAACGTGGCCTTAGTCTGGCATATAGTATGTATTTTGTCTCTTTGCTTTACAAGCTTAACTGATTGTCTATTTATTGACAAAGAATTTAAAGTGAATTTTTGTTATCACATTGTTGATTTTATGGTTATCCATGCCATAATTTTGCTATTCCTATAAAAAAATGATGAAAGAAGAGAAGTTTTTTGTGGTGTTTGCTCCTTAGTCTCTCATTCGTGAAATATTAATGTATTTTTTTCTCCTTTATTTTTGTTTTTCCCCTCGCTTGCATCCTCTTAAGGCACTCATCATTAATAATTGGCAAGTGTACCAAATCGTATAAGTAGTAAAACCGTAAATACCGGATATCGCCCTCAAGGATCGAAAGTTAATCTACTAATTACGCACAATTACTAATTGGAACCAAATTGAAAGGGGGTATGTTTGAAGGGGCTGAGCCGTAGAAGCTCTGAAATAAAGCGATAAAATATTTTTGGAATTTTTGTAAATAAAGTTAAACTAAAAACGCAATGAATTACGATAAGAATGAAAGCTAGATGAACGCCGCTTGGTTTTCGTGACTATGTAACCGGGTCTAACATCAAGATACCTCTCTCTATATTTTGCTACCGAATTCGTTATAATAACCAAGTCCTAATTCCTTAGGTAACTAGTCCTTTATAGATTAATAAAACTCCTAATTCCTTAGGTAATCCTAATAACCTATAAGCCTTAAACGCTAGAGTTCGCACGCATAAACAATCCGAGAATATTCCTAAGCTACGAATTGCAAGAATTGAAAGTCTACGATTCAAATATAATAATTCCCATTAAAATACCGAATAAAATAATGTCACAATTTCCCAATTGTAAATCACCTCAAACTAAATTCCAATTCACTGCATTATGAGAGAAAACAATAAAACACAAAGCTTAATACCAAATACCTAGTGCTCTATCAAATTCAATTCATCCCTAACAGGAGGGTTTAGTTACACATGATGAAAGATAAGAAGAAAAGAGAATTACAAGATAATATTGATGAAGATGATGACATTGTAGAGGGCTCAAATCTTGTTCCCAAGGCTTGATCCTTCAATGGCCACCACGCGCAACTCGCTTCCTCTCGTGTGCTGCCAGGCTCCCAATTCATCCAAAAACCTCCCGTAAAAACACGCAATTTTTACGATTTGAAGAACGGACTTGCGCGCCATCTTGCGCCGCGCAAACTTACGCGCGATGCTAAGGCTTGATCCGCATCACAAGCGCCATCTTGCGCCTGCCCTCATGTAACCTCGCAAGGCGCACACCTCACAGAAGGACAGAAACTTTTGAGAGTTAGAGCGACCTATCCGCGCGCCTTCCTCAAGCCTCTCTTCTCGCGCAAAGGTGTGCGCCTGGGTGGGGATCTTCCAAAACCTCAGGCCGTTGAATCCACTCGACCGCAGCAGCTTTGTCTTTTTCGATCCACCTCGCCCCCGGGCAACACAAAATCACACAAACCCAAAGATAAACATCACAGAATAAGCAATTCACAACAAACACGATTTGTTCACAAAAACACACCAATTAAGCACATCCATCATCAATATTGTGTAAAAACTCTTTAAAAACCGATGAAGATCATCATGTGATGAGGGTTCATCAACTACCAATCTCCTCTTTCGCATTGATTCTATTATACTAAAGAAATAACACTCGATTAATTGACTATTATTGCTTTCAAATTTCTAAACTCTCGATGCTTAATCTTATCTTTAAGTTTTCAATACTTTTATCCGATTTTATGACTTAACGGTGGCTAAGGCTTAAGGCATAAGGCTTCCCTTCAACTACTTCATAATTTGTTATTAGAGAACTAAAGACATTATAAGTGTTAACATAGTATACAACTTGGCCTTAGCTGTCATAGTATATATGTATTTTATTATCTCTTTCTTTTTACAAGCTTTAATCTAATTGCCTCTTTATTATGATGTATTAATTGTCACTACCTTTGTCAACTCAAATTCTAAGATACGTACATTTGATTCAAATTTCTATATTTGTAACTCAAATTTATGTCTATGACATGTAGAATAGTGGACACTTCAATGCTTAGATCGATGTCGCTTTAATTTAATTTTTATCAGACATGATTACAAAGCTTTGTACCAAAGCTTCAAAGATAATAAATAGGCCCTACCTAGTGGGATAAAGATTTGTTGTTGCTGAATACTTGAATATATCAATACACTTCTACAGCTTTTTCAACTCATTGATTGTCTTTTGAAGAATTGATTTGGTTATCAATTTTATTATTCTCTCGTAGCTAAGTGGCTTTAAAAATTGTTGTCTCAATCCAGATATCGAATCACCTAAAGCATCAAGACGGCAACTTAAAGAAGCCATATGTGCATCAAAATATAACATCTACCTAAACTCTTTCTCGGGTCAGTTCCCGAATATTTTGTATCAACTCGAAAAAGTTTCCAATACATATTTCTAAAGCAAATGCCACTTATGCAAGGAAGTGTCGTTAGCTATAATGCTATTAACGCCCGATCATAGTGATTCTCTTGATTAATTTATCTCTGAAAATGTAGGCGACCTAGCTCAGATGTCAGAAAACAAACTTCCGGAATAGCCATTAATATAGATTTTCAAGTCTCATCGTGAGTTCCAAGTATGCCCTATTGTTTTCTTTTCGCTTTTTTTCTCTCACCTCAATATTATCCTTAATTTATGCATAAGAATACAGCCCATGATGAAGTATCTCAACTTATTGTCTAATGTGTGTGTCGTGACAGATTAGTCATTCTTTAAAAGCACTACATATTTGTTTTAATGTATACATTGTTTTAACTCTTTATATCAAGAGATAACAATTGTCTGCTTTTGCTTCCTTTTCAAGTGAAGTGACCCGCATTATTGTTTTACAGCTTTTAATGGGAAAGTAATGCGCGAGGTGGGTGTGGAAGTTGTTGACTTGGAGCATTGAAACTAACAGATTTCTTAAGAAGAATATGCAATCAACAACTCGAATGAGATTGCTTATCAATGAAGTACGTGTATTGAATTGATAAGATCTCCAATGGAGAATTCGCACAATATGAGAGAAATGAGAAGAACTAGTTTAGAGACAAGAGAAGATATCGAGAGGAAATGTGACCAATTACATCAAAGATGCCTCATTACAAGTTTCCTCTCCTATTTATATCAATTACCACCTAAATCGCTTAAGCGCTTTCTTGGAAAGTGCACTGCTGTCAAGTAGACATGTGGTTAGTGGGTGGAATTTTAACTAGGAACCACATAAGTACACTTTTAATCGATTGTCAGACGTTGTCAAACATATATCCTTGTTTGATTTTTTGTATATAATACATGTTTTAGTGATAATGGCTAATGTTGACTTCTCAATGCTACTTCAATATTTGTGCTTTTACACCGATCTTTTATTAATTTTAGAGTGAACACTCATTTTGATTATGCAAAGATACAAGTTTTATCAATGTAGTCCTCCAACAATAAATAAATCAAAAGAATCCTTCATTACCAAATGTTGACTTCTAATTAGGCCTCATTGTTAGCTTCTGATAAGAAATTGATTCTTTCGAGGATCATTTTGATATTTGATGATACTTAGAAGACTAAAATGGGTGATTACTCTTAATTTATTATGTATATGTTTATGGGTGAAGTCAGAGTGTTTTTCAACAAGTATATGTGACGTGTTGGGCTTTGATGCTAAAATGTTTTGAGCTCTAACTCTGTGTTCCTTATAAGCCTAGTCATTTCTACCAGAAATCCATTTTGTTCTCAAGTTGATACTTTGAGTTAGTTATTTCCGCTTTAACAGCACTAATAGCTTTGTATTTTTTGGGTAGTTTGTTATGAGCTAGTCTATAAAGCTACAAGAAAGTGTAGAAACAAAAATCTTAGGTGATAATATGATAAAGTACAAAAGGATTCATTTATGAATGCTGAAAGAGAAATATAAGACGTGCCATTTGGTTTAGAAAATATAGGAAATAAGGAGAGGACAAATGTAAAGCTCTTTCTAAGACTCTCTGTGCACAAAAGTCAAGTCAAGTCATGCCTCTCATTATCCGATCACCAATAGCGATTTCTAAAGGAGTGTCTTTTAACTAGTTTCAGCATCATAAGTGTGGATTCTACCCACCTTCTATGAAGATCTCTATATTCTATTTAATTCAAAGTCATCACGACAGGATAAAAATAGATTGTAGAACCAAAAATCTTAGAGCTGATAATCTCTTTTTTCAAATACCAAAATATATAATTTATTATTTTCCTAATTTGAAAATTTGATCTGATGAGGGAGTTCAAGAGAATTCATTTATCAACGTGAAAATAATATCAATATGTAATTTTATAGTAACATACACAATTATTTTTATGTAATGTGTATGTTTTCTTCCATCGTTTATCTTAGAGCAGGACATTCCATCGTTGTTTGTTCATTTTACTCATATTGGAGGTCCAGCCAGGTGTAGGCGAGGTCTGATGCTCATTTGGCATACTGTTCTCTGGGTCATTTCAGACTTGAGAAACATGTGTATTTTCTCTAGAGTCATTATGTAATTAAAAATAATGTCATTATGTAATTACGTAATAATATATAAAGGTGTCTTACATGTTACCCAATTCTTTGGACACTCGTGTACTTTTCTTCAACCTCCAATTTTTTGGTGCATTAGAACTTCACTCTTCTTTTCCTTTTATCCTTTTTAAATTTTCTTTTATTCAAAATTCAATCTAACTAAACAAATTATGATAGAGTACGCAATAAAAAAATCAAAGAGGTGGTAATCTCTTTTGTCAATAGCAAAATAATGTTTTATTTTCTCTTGAAAATTTGTTCATGATAGATATAAGAGAGTTAAAAATCCATTACAAAAGAGAAGTATATCCTAAAATGAGAGAACCGTAATGCTCATTGTTAGAGTCATTGCTGGTTTTATAAAAGAAAGATAACATAACATGAAAGGAAAGAGAAGACCAATCGAGAATAACAATGTATTTTTATTGATTTTAAATCGAGAAGCTACAAAGGCTTTCTATAGTAAAGAAAGAGAGGTCTCATGAGAGACCATGGTACAACCTAATAATGCAACGAAAATAAAAGCAAGGCACATGCGCCTCGCTGAGTGTTGATAATTTAGCCCATGGGATCCTATGTTGCAACGGATATAAAATGTTTGGCACTCGTGGTCCGCTTGATTTGCAAACAGATGCGATCGATTGGATCGATCGACAAGACAACACCAACAAGCTTTTGTCTAGTATATTGTTTGGCGAACAATGGATAACACAAGCATAAAATTGTAAATTTTACTATAATTTCTTTTTAATGTTTATAATGATTTTATATAACATATATAATAATGTAATTAAAAATATATAAAGAAAAACGCATAAATGGAGAATAATATGGAAGAGAGAGAGAGAAGGAGAGAGAAAGAGAGAGATGAGGGAGAGAGGTCATGCAGACCTACCAAGGCCCAAGTTACTAAAGCAAGGGCTTTCTTTGGGCCTCATATTTTTGATGAAAAAAAGGGGCCTCAAAAATTTAGTTCTTTAAGTAATATTAAGTTTAAATTTCGTTAACTTATAATAAATTTATGGGGCACAATTGGTTTGTGAGCAATCTGTTTACATCATGGGTTCAAATCTCATATGAGGCACTTTTGTTTTTATTTTTAAATTACGTTATTTGTGAGCCATAACTTTTATTTGAAAATCTCTTCATGTAAATAAAAAGCCTACTTAGAGAGTTAGTGGCCCAAATGTAGATGAATAAAATAAAATGTTTTAATTTATTTATTTATTTTTCTTAATTTAAATTATTCATTTAAGCTATCCAAATAGTATATTTAGTTCTTGTAAAAAATACTAAATTTAACGAGTTTAAATTTTTCATCCGCATTATTTTGTTCCTATTATGATAAAATTCCACAATTATTTTCATTAAAATCAATGAAAATAGAGTTAAATTTATATGGAATCTGACACTAACCCTATATTTCGATGAAGTATTTTGAGAGTAATGTAATTTTTTTGGGAGAATTGTAATATTTTAAACTATTTTTTTAATTCCCAAAAATACTCCATCCGAACACACCATAAGGATTTACATTATTTTGTTATCATAGGGCCTCACTTCAAAGTTCGCTTTAGGCCTCCGTAAGGCTGGGCCTACTCGAGGTCATGAGATGATACAAGAGAGATGAGAGGTAGAGAGGGGATGATAAAGAGAGATGAACGAGATAGGTCATGAGATGAGAATTTATCGAGAGGAAAAGGATAGAGAAGAATGGATTGAGAGAGGGAGAGAGTGAGAATAGATGAGTGAAAAATTTATTGAATGGGAAATAAAAATTTTGGTATTTTTTGAGTGATCGTAGTTGTACTATGGACTCGAAAGTTGTACCGTGGTTTTGTCAGCATGTGAATTTGGGTCTTTGTCCACTCCCTTGCCATCTTTTTGTCCAAGATCGTGGAATGGCTTTTCAAATCAAACAGGTACAACCGATTTGTATACCCAATCCTCATCGCTTAGCTTAATCAAACGCACTTTTTAGTGAATAAAGATCAAGGCATATTCCTTACTCCCGATGATGCATCACATGATAAGGTGCAAGGACAAAGAAAGAACTTGCGCCGTGAGACAATCCGTGATGTAGGCGCAATTACACTAGCATTTGGCGCCAGGTTGGTCATGTCACATGAAATGTTACATGTGCTAGCAATGTGTTGTGACATATTTGTTCCCTCATTTTTCTCTAATTCATCCAAGTTGCTTCCACCATATTCTTTCAATTTTAATAGTATAAGACATGTCATTTTTTTTAGCAATTAAGGAAATAAGGAAAGTACCAAAGTAAAGTCATTTCTAGGAAGCTTCATGCCATAAAAAGTCAAGTCATTTCTAGGAAGCTTCACCAGATGAATTAATCCAAGTTGCTTCCACCATATTCTTTCAATTTTAATAGTACAAGACATGTCATTTTTTTAAATATCAAGTTCGTTTGTTGTAAGTGAAACTCAATAAAGAAGTTAGTTAATTGTGTTTAAAGGTGTGATGAAATACTTTACTATACAAAATTGGCTTTTTTACTCCTTTCATATATTTTAAAAGCTTTTCAAATATTATTTAATGTTGCTTCTTCTTTTTGAGTAACTTTCAAAAAAGTAATTAACAAGGTTATCCTCTTGCATTGGCATATCAATTTGTTTTTTTTTTCAACTTTGAAAAAATGACATTTAAACACCACACACACAATAATGTGGTCACACTCAGGTTAAGACCCGAGAGCCGGTATCCCCATATCGGTGAAACACCATTGCAACCAATAGTATGGGACTTTATTAATTTGGTTTGCTCAATATAATTGCCGGTTTTGAGCTTCGAAAAATTATCTTTCATGCTAGTTATTTTAATCTTTCATCAATACTTATTCACCAGAGTGGCATCCGCACTAATTGTGGTCATTCGAGCTCGAGCCATTATAAGGTACATCCTTCACACATTGCCTTGGGTCTCTTCACTTTAAAAATAAGGCTCTGCAATTTAAGGCATAAATATGTTTTTAGTTCGGCAAATATGGGGTGTTTTAATTTTAGTATTCATTTTATCTTGATTCATTAGCCTTGTATTTTGTTTCAAGGCCAATAATAATATATTCCCCTTCATTTTTCTCGACCTATTTTTCATGTATGTAATAACTTGTTCCCAAAACCACTGTGGCTCAGATACATTATGATTGGGATTTTTATATTATAGGTAAAATTTAATATTTTCATTGGTAAGTTTCGAGAGATTTAAATGATTGAATTTGTCCATCAGAGCGCAATTCAAAAATCCGGAAAGGATTCTTCAAGTTCGAAAGGAAGCCGCCACCAAATTTTAGTTTAAGGCAAATTCAAAAATCCCTTTTAGTTTTAAGATAAGGCATTGTTAGGGGTTCGAGTCGTTATGTGTGGGGAAGGTATTAGCACCTCTACGACATCCATTGTCTAATTATTTAAGATTTATTTAATAATTACCCTTTATTCATGGAGAAAAAGACTTATTTAAGTTTTTGGTTTTAGTGCTTGACAAGAGCGGACTCTTTGCTCCTACGCACTCCGTATGCAATGGAGGAATCAAAGCTACGTAGTTCTTCCCGGAAAAGGTTTGTTGGTTGGTGTTTTTAGTGTAAGGGTCCTAGGATTCCTTGAATCAGATACCATCGATTCCTAGGACGATGACTAACCCGGATTGTACAACCGACTTAGTCCCCTACTTTTTTGAAAATAAGTTTTGAATTTTGAAAGGAGTTGTGAGATGGGTTGATTTTAGATAGCAGTATTCTAGAACTCCCGAATCTGCATAAACTTCATTAGTTCTAGAACATCGACTAACCCGCTGTACAACCGATTTAGCCCCTATTTTTAGGAAAAATAGTTTATTTATATTTTATTAAGTTTGGTAGTGGTTATCGAATCAGATGCAATTTATTGGCTCCTAAAATAATGACTAGCCTTGGCCAGTACAACCGATTTAGCCGCTTATTTTTAGAAAAATAGCTTTATGCGTATTTGTTAAGCCTTCAGTGGTTACCGAATCAGATAAATTATTGGTTTAAAATAATGACTAACCTTTGCCAGTACAACCGATTTAGCCATTTATTTAATTTCGAGAGAAAAGTATTTATATTTGAGTTAGAAAAGACTTAAAAGAGAAATAGGGGAAAATTGTAAATTGGGGTTTTATTAGTCGCAGGGTCTCAGATAAATAATAAGGGTGTAAAAAGGAAAGCCTGGGCCAGATGTGGAAGCCTGCAATGCGAACCGGGCTTAAATTGGGGAGGTGCGCGTGGTGAACGAAGGGGTGCGCTTAGTATTCTCGAACATTAAACAAAAATCAAAAAAGAAAAAAAAAGGGAACCACTATACAACCCTAAATTAAAAACCTAAAAACATTTCCTCTTCCTCCAATCACTCCTACGCCTACCGAGGAGAGAGAGGAGCTCACGCAATTTTAGGAGAGGAAATCGCGAGATTTCCATGGAAGTTCGAGGGAAGAGAGAGGGACATGAACCGAGCTCGCGATGGGAGTGGGGTTTCACTGGTGGTCCGACGGGCGCAGAGGGGGACGAGGTGGCTCAGCTTTAGGTTGCGCGCGAGGGAGACGGTGAGAGAACGGCGTACGCCGGCGAGCAAAGGTGGAGGTTCACGAAGCGCGAGGTAAGGGCACTCCTTCTTCTTCTTCTTCCTCCCATTTTCTTTCTTTATTCTTTGAGTTTTCTTCTATGGGTTATCGTTGTTGTTGGTTTGGAATGGGCGAGAATGGATTCGTGGGAGGAGATGATTTGTTGGTGTGTGGAACTCAAAATCTACATATTTTGTCTCTTTTCCTCTTGCTTCTAAGATTATCCTACTAATATTTGTGTTTCTGAGAAGTTGTTTTCTCCTATTTGCTACATTGTATTTCCCTTCCTCTCCTTCCTTTTTCGGTTCTACTGTGTGTGTGTGTTTATGTATCTGTGTGTTTTTTTTGGTCTTTTTTGAAACGTGGAAGCCTAATATATTCTCATGCTAGTTCTGCTTGATGAGTTAATTTTTACAGCATACCATTGACAGCTTCTGAAGTGATATGTTCTACTTCTTTTGGAAGAAAATGAAACCTTAAATCTATTTACAAATGAGTCACGCTTATGTACCAAAATATATTTACAAATTTTAAGTCCTAATCTACCACGTTGTTATTTGTAATTAATGCACTCATGCTCATATGTTCTACATATTTAGATTTAATAATACAAGACCAACCTAATTCCAAATTTCAGTGATGCTCCCGCTGTTTGCTCATACCGCTGGTTCTAGTTCCCATCGCTCATGATGGTCTTTGATCGTGGATCAACCGGCATCATCGTGGTTCGCTGACGGCCATCGCTTTTTCTTTAGATCTTAGAAACCTCGTAATCAGAGTTTAGTGGATTAGTGGTTTCGGCGTGAAACTCTAATCCTATTTTTGAGTGATTTTTGCGCTTTTTCTCGCTTTGGTTTCGTGTGTGTTTTTATCGTTGATTGGACTGCTTATTTATAGTCAAAAATTAGGTTAGGGCATTAATTGAGTTTTGACTGGTTTTGTATAATTTTCGTGTCCTCGATCCAAGCCTATCAAGACTGCGCAGCAGCCTTGAATCACGCTCGAACCCTATTTTATCGCTTATTGTATATTTTCGGATTTGTTTATTTTTTATATATTTTGTATTACTATTTTTGTATTTTTGGACTTTTGGGACTATTAAATGCTTTTAAATTGTAAATTTGATTGAATTGAATTTTTTTGACATTTTTAAATATATTGACTCTTAAACATTGTGAATTAAACTAAATTGAATTTTTGACATTTTTAAATTGTATGTATGCTTAAGTAAATTAAATAAACAAAATAAGGATAAAAATAATAATCATAAAAGGGAGCCAAAGCAAATACGAAGACTTAGACCGACCGACTTGACAAAGGCGCTAAGACTAGACCAAAAATAGAAGAAATGGGCGTGTTAAAAAAATTAGCCCTAATCGCGTGACTTCAAAATACGAATAAAATAAACTACTAAAACAAGAAAAGAAGACTGACAAAATCGGGGTATAATACCGCTCTCTTTATTAATATTTAACTAGAAAGTGAGCTCTCGAACTTTCGTAGTAGAAATAGGAATAAAGATAAGATAGACGCTAATTTTGTCCGCTTAAGGGGAAGTGGAAGGTTCGGGAGATAGAGGGAGCTGCTTAATACTGGGCGACAACCGAGAGTCGAATGAAGCGGTCAACAAGGACCTCAAGGAGCACTAAGGCTCAAGGACCACTCAGTGGTCCAAGGAGCGAGCAAGGCTCGAGGACCACTTAAGGTCCGGAAGGTCGCTTAAGCCTTAATTGAAGGACCATCATGGTCTCAAGGAGCGCAACTAGCTACGCGTGATCAATTAAACGGCCCGAGGGGCCTTTATACTCGAAATGCGCCATGATGGGTCAAGATCGTGTCTAGAATCGATATGTTGACCATGAAGGACGACACACGTCGTTCTTAGGCCGACACAACTAGTCCGGGCGACCACGCGGGGTCCGAAGGTCCGCCGCTCGACCGACGCCATGACTGGGCCACTTAGGCATCGGGCGAGCGTGAGTGCTCGGGCGACCACTGGTCCGGGATCACCTCTGATCTGTGATGCGATACGATCAACGCTTAGAGCTTTGATCTTAGAGGATCAAAATACGGGTATCGACACTTGAAGTCGATTCGCAGGCAATCCATCATGTAATGGACATACAACGCCAATAATACATGCACATGCAACAGTGTGATTTTTGGTGGGGTGATGGATGAAATAGGTGATTCTTTTCTTTTTGTTTTTTTAGTTTTTTGCTTCTTTTTTGGTATACAATAAATGCATGAAATGCGAATGTGGATGAAATGCTTGAATGCAAATGCTATGGTGCGATGATATGAAATGATTGATTCGGGTGTAAAAACACTTTTTTGTGATGATGAGATGCGAGACTTTGATGTGAGAGGTGGAGATTGATCATTCATTGGAAAGGCTAGATTTGATTCAAACTTTAGCAATCTCAAGGTTGTTATTTACTGCACCGATGTGAAAAAGTATTTGCAAGCTCGCCATTTTTCTCTTTCATTTTGATGCCCCATGATGACCGGTTTTGGCCCGCATACCTAGATAAGTGGATTTCCAACATCATATGATCAACTTGTGTTTTCTCTCTCAAGCATTGTTTTGTGAAGTTGTATAGTAGCGGCGTAATATAGATGAATGAGTCGCTTAACTCGGGGGTTCTAAAGACCTAGGGTGTGGGTATTTGGGCACATGAAGGGGTGAATGACTCGACCGGCCTTTGTCAAGGCTCATGAAAGGTAGGTTTTCCTGCCAAGGAATGTAGGATCGCCCAATTTAGTTTTGATGACGGTGAGTTGTCCGCCTCGCCTAGTGGTGACAAGCTGTTGTGTGTAGAAGATGATGAGTTGGGAATGCATTGGCTCTGGAATGAAAGGTGGCAAGTAGAGATGTTGCTCAACCCATGTAGAGTTTGATGTTTCCCAATTATGGTAAGGACAAGATTGCCCCGACTAGAGTAGAAACATTTAGGATAAAGTGAGTCGAGAAATTGCCCCTGTGATGGTTTTTTGCCGTGAATATGGCAAGGGGATGAGATGGGTGTGGTGAATTTTCCCATTTGAAGGTGGAGGAAGAGCGACGGAATTGCCCCACTTGGAATGGTATTTCAATGGTTGGCTTTAGTGAGATTGGGAAAGGTGACAGAGTTAGTGGCTATGGGTTTTTCGAGTCAACCGTATAGGTCGGGTGTGATACGGGATGGACACTGCATAAATTTCCCAAGTCCAAATGGAATAGATGGTGAAAGTGGATGCCCCACTCTAGGATATCGATGACGATCCTAGTATAAACTTTTGGTTCTCTATAAATGATTCCTGCATCTATGATAGTCTCTGAGTTTTCGCTATGATGACAATACCACTGGTGATCACTAAACCTTGTCTTGATGTCGGCATGTAACTTGAATGAATCTTTGGGGTGCAAGTCCTTTGATTTTTCTCTTTATTCGAGAGTTTTTTTTTTTTTTTTTTCGAGACATATATATCGTGAAATAAATAAACTTATTTGTCCTAAATTTAAGATTTTGAGAAAACAAAAGCAATCTGGCCATTGATCGTAATGGATTTTCTGAGTTGTAATGTGGTCACGTTAATGGTTTATCGAGACATGATAATTGGGCTCAAAGTAGTGTTTGGGGATTGATGGATGGATGATTTTTCGAGCGGTATGATTTGGCTAATGGTTAATGGTTTGTGGAAAGAAGGGGTTATTAGGCTCAATGAAGTGTTTGATGATTGATGGGACGAATAATTTGGTGATGTAACTTGGCTAATGGGTGATGATTTATGAAGGAAAGGATATCGAGGACAAGGGAAGTGTTCGGGGGTTTATTTCGCATAAGGATCTCTTGTGCTTTGATGGTAATGAAGTATCACCACGATTTGTACTATTTTTTTTTTTTTTTTTTTTTGATTTTTTAATCCTCTTTTTGACTTCACTCTTTTTGTGATTTTTGTTTCTCTTCTTTCGAGCCGAGTGAGCAGATAAAAGTGATATACCATCTTTGATGTAGAACCGATCCTTGTCTAGGTGGTTGAAAGGTTTTTGGATTTTGGCTTAAGGTGGGTGGCAAAGGAGTTTTGAGGGTATGGAAAGATGGTTCAACTTCATTTCACATCATGATTGCTCGCTTTCTCAAAAATTAACTTAAGGACAATAATTTACTTATTTACAAAATATTTGCTCTTTTTTTTGTGCCCTAATTTTTGCTTAGGCCGCTTCTTACGAGTTTTCAACCTAACTGCCTTTTGAATTTTTTTGTAAAGGACTTGCACCAAGGGAATATAATGTTGACAAGGTATTTTGAGATCACAAATTTGCCTCAGCATGGAGGGCCTAAGGCGTTATTTCATTAGTGAGAACAAACCAAAAGTCGACTAGTAGGGAGTATGTACTTTAGGGTGGTCCGTGGGATTAGATTTGGACGGGGATGATGATAAGGTATGCACATTAATCGACTCAAACAAGAATGAAGACACATGTTACACGCAAGTTACTATACAAATGCTTCATAGAGAGTTTAACATTAGTTAAAGCATGACATAAATTTTTGGCGTACTCATTTCTTTTGGCCATTCATCATGGGATGCAACACTTTGTTAGAAAAAATGTTGAGCCGCTAATTTAAAAATTGAGTGCCTTGAAACACCTTGAGCTTGCAAATTCAAGTAAGACTAAACTTTTCCCAAGAAGAGTAATTTATTTCACAAGAACGCCCCATCTCTCACCATAGTTTTTCTCTAAAATTTATAATCGTTTTTTTTTATGCAAGATGTAAGTATGCAATGAATGAATGTGCATGATATGCGAATGAATGTATGTGAAATGCGAATGTAATGATAATGTAGGTGCATGAAATGATAACATATGATTTTATTTATCGCTTCGGGAATTATAAACTTTTCATTGGAGAGTAAAGTACAAAATTTAATTTCGACTTTATATGTACCGCTTTCTCCAAGGTAAAGATTTTAATTTCTAACGGCCATAAAAGTACATGCAACAGTAGATGTTTATTTGCTGTATTTTTCGTAGTGCAAATAAAGAGAAAAATGCATGTGGTATAAATATTTGTTTTTTATGATTTTTTTTTTTGATAAAAGACAATATGCATAAATATTTGTTTGAATGCAAGGGTGTGAAGCTCCTTTGTGACCCTAGAAAGGTATCTTACGGAGTGGGTCTAAGGTTTCTTTTATAGTGAGCCTCACAAGGGTAGTTCTAAAGAATCCTACACAAGGTTCCTAGAGCCAAGGACCCTACCAAGAATATCGACCCCAACAATAGGCAAGCTATTAGAAGGGATAGCATCCTCAAAACGAATCAAACTCTAGGTGAGATTTTCGTGACCACCCAACGAGACGTACGTCCCGCAGACCATCACTACGCAATCTCGTTCTAACTTAGGTTTATGCTCGAGCCCGGGTAAAGGACTTTTTCTCACATGTGTGTGATGTGTATAGGTGCAAAGGTGTGTGTAGGAGCAATTTAAAACAACCCAAAAGTCAGCAAAACAGACAAACAAACATATATACAAATACCGCTCTTCTCTATCCTAGGGTTTACACAAATAAATAACATAATTATGCAAATGCAAATAAATAAATAAAAGGGTAAAATTGAATTAATCCTAAGTTAATTAGACTAGGTTTTGACTCTCTAAAAATAAATAAATCCTCAAAGAAGTCGCCAAATGAGCGACCTAAAAATCCGAAAGGATTCTTCAAGTTCGAAAGGAAGCCGCCACCAAATTTTAGTTTAAGGCAAATTCAGAAAATCCCTTTTAGTTTTAAGATAAGGCATTGTTAGGGTTCGGGAGTCGTATGTGTGGGAAAGGTATTAGCACCTCACTTACATCCATTGTCTAATTATTTAAGATTTATTTAATAATTACCCTTTTATTCATGGAGAAAAAGACTTATTTAAGTTTTTGGTTTTAGTGCTTGACAAGAGCTTTACTCTTGCTCCTACGCACTCCCGCATGCAATGGAGGAATCAAAGCTACGTAGTTCTTCCCAAAAAGGTTTGTTGGTTGGTGTTTTTTAGTGTAGGGGTCCTAGGATTCCTTGAACTGCACAAACCACCGATTCCTAGACGCCGACTAACCCGATTGTACAACCGACTTAGTCCCCTACTTTTTGAAAATAAGTTTTGAATTTTGAAAGGAGTCAGAGACGGGTTGATTTTAGAATAGTATTCTAGAACTCCCGAATCATGCATACCATTAGTTCTAGAACATCGACTAACCTTGCTGTACAACCGATTTAGCCCCTATTTTTAGGAAAATAGTTTATTTATATTTTATTAAGTTTGCAGTGGTTACCGAATCAGATACCATTGGCTCCTAAAATAATGACTAGCCTTGCTTGTACAACCGACTTAGCCGCTTATTTTTAGAAAAATAGCTTTATGCGTATTTGTTAAGTCTTCGTGGTTACCGAATCAGATGTAATTATTGGTTTAAAATAATGACTAACCCGCTGTACAACCGATTTAGCCATTTATTTAATTTCGAGAGAAAAGTATTTATATTTGAGTTAGAAAAGACTTAAAAGAGAAATAGGGGTGAAAATTGTAAATCGGGGTTTTATTAGTCGCAGGGTCTCAGATAAATAATAAGGTGTAAAAAGGAAAGCCTGGCAGATGTGGAAGCCTGTAATGCGAAATCGGGCTTAAATTGGGAGGTGCGCGTGAACGGCAGGGGGTGCGCTTTAGTATTCTCAACATTAAACAAAAATCAAAAAAAGAAAAAAGGGAACCACTATACAACCCTAAATTAAAACCCTAAAAACATTTCCCTCTTCCTCCAATCACTCTACACCGCTACCCGAGGAGAGAGAGGAGCTCAAGCACTTTAGGAGAGGAAATCGGCGAGATTTCCGGCGTAGTTCGAGGGAAAGAGAGAGGGACATGAACCGAGCTCGCGATGGGGAGGGGGTTTCACGTGGTCCGACGGGCGAGAGGGACGAGGTGGCTCGGGCTTTAGGTTGCGCGCGGGAGACGGTGAGAGAACGGCGTGACGCCGGCGAGCAAAGGTGGAGGTTCACGGCGCGAGGTGCGGCACTCCTTCTTCTTCTTTCCTCCCATTTTCTTTCTTTATTCTTTGAGTTTTCTTCTATGGTTTACATCGTTGTTGTTGGTTTGGAATGGGCGAGAATGGATTCGTGGAGGAGATGATTTGTTGGTGTGTGGAACTCAAAAATCTACATATTTTGTCTCTTTTCCTCTTGCTCTAAGATTATCCTACTAATATTTGTGTTTCGAGAAGTTGTTTTCTCCTATTTGCTACATTGTATTTCCTTCCTCTCCTTCCTTTTTTCTGCCTCTACTGTGTGTGTGTGTTTATGTATCCAGTGTTTTTTTGGTCTTTTTGAAACGTGGAAGCCTAATATATTCTCATGCTAGTTCTCATTTATGAGTTAATTTTTACAGCACACCATTGACAGCTTCTTGAAGTGGATATGTTCTACTCTTTTTGGAAGAAAATGAAACCTTAAATCTATTTACAAATGAGTCACGCTTATGTACCAAAATATATTTACAAATTTTAAGTCCTAATCTACTCACCGTTGTTATTTGTAATTAATGCACTATGCTCATATGTTCTACATATTTAGATTTAATAATACAAGACCAACCTAATTCCACCTTTCTCGTATGCTCCCGCTGCTTGCTTGCTCGCTACCGCTGGTTCTAGTTCCCATCGCCTCGTTGATGGTCTTTTGATCAGGATCAACCGCCAAGCTATCGTGTTCGCTGACGGCCATCGCTTTTTCTTTAGATCTTAGAAACCTCGTAATCGTGTTTAGTGGATTAGGGTTTCGATGTGAAACTCTAATCCTATTTTTGAGTGATTTTTGCGCTTTTTCTCGCCTTGGTTTCGTGGTGTCTTTTATCGTTGATTGGACTGCTTATTTATAGTCAAAAATTAGGTTAGGCATTAATTGAGTTTTGATTGGTTTTATATAATTTTCGTGTCCTCGATCCAAGCCTATCACACTGCAGCAGCTTTGAATCACGCTCGAACCCTATTTTATCATTTATTGTATATTTTCGGATTTGCTTATTTTTTATATATTTTGTATTACTATTTTTGTATTTTTGGACTTTTGGGACTATTAAATGCTTTTAAATTGTAAATTTGATTGAATTGAATTTTTTTTGACATTTTTAAATATATTGGACTCTTAAACATTGTGAATTAAACTAAATTGAATTTTTGACATTTTTAAATTGTATGTATGCTTAAGTAAATTAAATAAACAAAATAAGGATAAAAATAATAATCATAAAAGGGAGCCAGCCAAATACGAAGACGAGACCGACCGACTTGACAAGTGCGCTAAGACTAGACCAAAAATAGAAGAAATGGGCGTGTTAAAAAAAAAATTAGCCCGGAATCGCGTGACTTCAAAATACGAATAAAATAAACTACTAAAACAAGAAAAAGAAGACGGACAAAATTGGGGTATAACATCCACATTTTGAATTACTAAAGAGGTCTAAGGAGATGAAAATGGTTGACAACAAATGGTGAAAAGCTCTTCAAGCATTTGATTGTGATGATTAAAAATAAGTAAGAATTATATTAGCGCTTAAAATACTTAAGGGATTAAAATCACTAGTTTCATAGTTCGCGGCGATGCACGGATTGACTAAATTCCATCATATAGTTGAGTAATTAATTTTTTCAAGGACTAATATCCCATCGTATTTGAAAGCAAATTTTGCACCGATCAACGCCGAGCTTGCAATTGTGAGAATCAAACTAAGGATCACAGTTCGACGCATCTGTCCCAAAAGTACCTTATGCCATTGGGCAAATGGTGTTAGTTTGCAAAATATAAAATCTAATAACCGTGAATAAAAATTAAATATAAAACGTTATTAAGTTTAAAACGTATATTAGTAAAGACATTTAAATTGAACATCCTCCATAGATAAAATATGAAGAAAAAGTCTAAACAACTTTAATAAAAATCAACACTCATTTAATGCAAATAAAAATAACCCATAATAGGAAAGAAAAAGACAATACATTGAAAAATTGAAATACTCCGTATTATGCATGGTTGAAGGAAAACTCATATAAAATAGTAGCAAATATACAAAGTTGAAAAAGATTATGGAGGTTTTATTGTAAATGTCGCTTAAGTTCTCAAGTGAAAAGATGATGAAGGTTCTATTGTAAGTATGGTTGAAGTTCCCACTGAGTCAATGCAACAATGTTGTACTCAATATTAAAGAAAGATAAAAATATAAACACCAATTAAAGAATGATTTTAATACCCGTTGGTACAAAATGACCAAAATAAAGAAGACTACAAAATGAAAAGTGAAACACGTGGTACCGTGCAGAGTTTGATAGAAATTACCAATAAAATAGAATCACATATAAAAAGTTGAAAGAGTACAATTGATGATCTATTATAAATGTGATCAAGTTCCCACAAGTTGAAATTAAATTAGAACTATAAATTAAATAAGAAGATTATAAAATCAAAAAGAAAATGTAATTGAGAAACGAACTTCATGTATTTGAATATCTAAATTTTTTTGAGACCTTAAAATACCCCAAAATAAACTGTCAGCATCGCACTTTACGTATTTTTTCACAAATTTATTATTGAAGGAAAAAATGAAGCAAAAACAAAAGAAACAAAAAAAGGGAAAAAAGAAGAAGAGAATAATGTAAACAAAAATCAAAACCAAAAAAATGACAAATTTCAAAAAAACTAAAACAAAAAAAAAAAGCAAATTTTGTGGGAAAAAATGAAACAAAAAACGGTAGAGTTCACATGGCATATGTTAAGCCGCATATATAGTAGATAGATAGATACGTAAATTGTTTAAGAGGAATTAGAAGTGCAAAAGTCCAAGTGATGTTCATATGGGTGCTCATATGTGGATCTAGATCCTCTCCAATGATCCTCTCGTTGATAACTCATATTTATATGAGTTATTTATACCTTTAATCATTAAATTAAGTAAGTTCTCAAGTAATAATAGTATAGTATTTATTGCATTTCATAGTATTAGGAAAGGAAGGGCTAAACACCGCTTGCTATGAAATTGACACATTTGGTGCCCTTGTGAATGTTTTGATGTATTTTGTGAGTATTGCAAAGTTGTTTAGCGCTATAGCGCCTAACGCTATAGCGCCAAGAAGGTAGATCACCGAGCATCTAAAGTAAAAGTGCATTTTTGGCGCTAAGCTCATTGATCCGCACTCTGTCTCGTGGTCCACCGTGGCGGCCGACATGCCCGGATTTTATTGGATATGTGTGGACACTTGGCATCGCATGAGTGAAGAATAGTGGAGTTGGTGAAAAAGCAAACATCAACTTTATTGACTTGTGAGAAGACATGCACCACATGCTAGGGGTCTACATCATCTTCCTTCTTCCCTTTTCTAAGTAAGAGACCGAGAGTTAGGGAGAGGTTTTGAGAGAGAGAGAGAGAGAATTTGACATAGTCTTTTTCTCCATTGAAACACTTGGAAGCTTTTATTTTCTTTAGTAATTTTCTCGCCATTTTTCTCACTTGTGTGAAGTCATTCACGAATCATCACCGCGTGGATGATTAGGAGACATCAAGATTGTATCTTTTGCACTTGTGTTTTCCTTCTTACCTACTGTGAATACAAGTATGTTTGTTTGTGTTAATTTGATGATGTTCAACATGAGCTAAACTCCTTGAGTCAGGTTGCTAGAACTTGTAATGAACCTTTAATATTACGTATATAACTTTTCACGCTTTTGTGTTTTAATCCTTGTGTTATAATTCTTCCAAACTTGTTTTATATTTGGCCACGTAAAATAAGTACCTCTCGTGGATTCGCATATAAACCATGGAAAGAACTCAAGGATTGATATGAACGATAAGGTTGGTTAAAGACATTTAACCAATTTTTGCTTCCTCTAGACATAGAAATGCAATAGTTCATAAAGCTTAAGTCGTGGATCTTAAATATACAGGTGAACTTATTTAGAACCTAGACATAGGCATCTTGTAATGAAACTCGCGCGCTAGTGACCGAAAAGGCACAAAACATTTGCAACAGCGCTTAACGCTATAGCGTGAGACGTTATAGCGTCTTATTTTTGGGAATTTACTTAGTGAAAGCAATCCAACTTATTTCTCTCATATCCAAATTACTTTTTAACTTGTTACTTTAAACAATCTGCTCAACCAAACGCTGCTACTCACTTATTTGCTACTTGTTCCACTAAGTGTAATTCATTTTTAAACTCTAAAATTAATACCAATCCCTGTGGAGACGAACTTTACTTATCAATATATTACTTGTTGCGATTGTGTACACTTGCACAACTTACTTTTCGCACAACACCTGTCCTCTCCTGTCACTCATGTCTTCTCCATCTGATCATCACCATTCTTCATCTCAACCCTTCAATTATTTTAATTTTAAAAAATCTAAAAAAAATGGAAGAAGAGAGAGATGGAAAAGGGTGACAAAGAGGGGATCCTATTCCTCATATGCTAGATAAAATCAATCATGTGCTATAACAAACATTTTTTTCTTCTTTTTAAAAGCATGTTTAGGAAGGAGATTTGGGAGGGTTTTGGAGGGAAGGGCTTCAGAGAGCTTTGTTATATTTTAATAACTATAACTATTTGAGATTTTAAAAAATTAATAGATAATGATAAAACATTGTTAATCATACTTCATTTTTGTTTTGAAACATTTTATAGTTTCCTCAATTTAGAATTGAAAATCAAGTCCTCCTCCCTAAACCTCCATCCAAACATACCTTTAGAATTTGAGTTGTTTCAATTCAGCTTTACAAAAGTAACTTGTAAAGTAAGAAATACTCTCACTTTACATCTGATGTGAGACTCTTAAAACACGCTTTCACATTCCGTATTAGACAACTAGAGCATGATCTGAGTGACTGGTCCAATGGATCTTGGATGAACTTTGATACTATCTTATAACTCGGGTTGAGTAACAAAACTAGTTTGTAAAGTGACATATGTCTCCTACTTTTAAATACATTTTCAAATCATTTAAAATATCTTTATACTTTATATATTCCTCATCATTGGTATTTTTAGTTATCTACAAACAAACTAATGCATCATGAATTTGTGTATGTTACTTACCAAAACATTTTCATTTCTAGCATTAATTATTAACAATTTCCTATATATTCTAATTGTGAGCTTCTAAAACACTAAATAAATATAAAATATAAAATATAAAATGTATAATTTTTAAAAGAACTATTGTTTTGAAACAAAATAAAAAGTTAAAAATACTAAAGGTATAAAATAGAGATAGTAAGATATAACTCAATTTTTAAGACTGTTTTTTTTTTTTACTTTTTATAATGGATTCTTTTCAAAAAATCAATCAATTTTATAACAATGTAAACCGAGGAGGTTCCTAATATTTTTCCCAAGAATAAAAAGTGAACTTCTCATAGACCCAACTAAAGTAATGTGAAACACTCCAAAGCAAGCTCACAGAGTCACACAAAAACAATAAAAACAAAAGCTCTGTTTCTTTTGAGACAAAGGTAAAAAGCTGGACTTATAATAACAATAGTATTAGTAGCGATTAAAGAAACATCACCACAATAGCTTCTGTTTCTTTTGAGACAAATTCAATGAAGGTCGATTAAGTTGATAAGAAGTTGATTTATTCCTCATGAGAGTGTGAGTTCAATTCCACATGCCAGCGAGAAGACTTTTTTTTTTGGTGGATAATCTATGGTAATTACTTTTCTCACACTCCCTCCTACAAACACCCATAACCTTGCGAAATGATCAAAAGGTCATTAATGAATATAGCGCTGCTTCTTTTTTTTCTAAATTTTTCAACTGTTCGACGCGCAACCGAACCCATCCAAACGTGTTATATGTTGAAACACACCCCTCTTTTGAATTTGTTGGAGATATTTTAACCTGTTCGGTTGTCCTTATCCCAACGCTGCTTGGGAGGCCAATAATAATATATTCCCTTCATTTTTCTCGACCTATTTTTCATGTATCTAATAACTCCTTGTTCCCAAAAGCACTATGCTCGGTATACATTGTGATTGGGATTTTTATATTGTAGGTAAATTTAATACTTTCGTTGGTATGTTTTGAGTGATTTAAATGATTGAATTTGTCCACATTTTGAATTATTAAAGAGGTCTAAGGAGACAAAGGTCAAAACTGGATTTATAATAATATTAATAATTGCGATTAAAGAAACATCACCACAATAGCTTTGTTTCTTTTGACACAAAGGTAAATAAAGTCCATTGGTAAGCGCTTTTTTAATCACTTGGTAAGAAGTTGACTCATTTCTCATAAGGATGTGAGTTCAACTTCAGCTGCCAAAGCAGATAACCTTTTTGTAGATGATCCGTAAGTATTACTATAAGCGCCAAAGAGTCGTGAGACTCTAGAACTCAAATCACCTAAACTTTTCTTTCTTCCAAAAAAAAAAGATACATCACCGAGAGTAAATTACGTTATGCTATTAGTGCTAGTGCGATCAGAATACTATATGCAACTTTTCCTTTTTTTTCTTCTTCTTTGTCGCCTAACTTTTTATTTTTCAACTATTTTTTTAGATAAGCAAAAGTTGTATTGATGGGGGCACTAGGGGTGCACCAATCCCATTTACATTAAAGAAAGAGGAAGGTCTCTCAAAACCTCCCTAAGCCAAATTCTTCTTATTCCCAACCGAGTCTTCTTCGATCTCCAATCTCCACAAATTTTGAACTTTTACTGCAAAAAAATGCTTCCGCAAAAAAACCTAAATAAAACACTTTTAGATTAATTATCAAAGTAGAACACTTTTTTTAGGCTAGAAGTCGCCTCCTATGCCAAATACTTCTTCTACATCGCATTTTTACAATTTTTTCTTTTACAATGCGTCGCTCGCTGGGCGTAAAACTTCTTAACCGCATTTTTTATTTTTTATTTTCTTTTATGTTAATATATTTAAACCTAATTCAATTCTAAAATTAATTTTTAAAAATTAATTTTGTTATTTCTAAAATAATTAGATAATTATTGGTAATAAAAATATAACACATTAATTTTTTAAATTACTTAATGATAATTACAATAATTGAACAAATAAACTAAAAGCAAATCAAGAAAAAATTAACGCTGCGTATGATGGTCGGCCCACATGGTGGTGCTCTCGCGAATACTCGTGCACAGTGAACTATTTACTCGAATTTTTTGGAAAAGATCGCGGGCGAATCGAGCAGCCTCAAACACGCATAACGTGGCAATCCACGATCGCGGCGCAATAATTGTTCAAAGTGGAAGAACTTGTACGACCACCAAGTGGTAGACCCACGCCACATTCGCGGTGGACTTCAAAGCAAGGACGCAGAGTGTGGGGAATTTTCACTAGTGGAAAAACGGATTTTACATCGCCAATTTATATCGGCTAAACCACTAACAGATATGGAAAAGGAGGCGGTGGCATTTTTGCAATTTTGATTACATTATTCATATCGGCTGAGTACTAACCGATATGGATATTGAAAACCCTCGCTCTAAAATTTCCTTGCGCGCTACACACCCACGCCAAGAGAGAAAGACCACGCCAAGAGAGAAAGGCTCGTTGTCGCGCCCGCCCACGCCAAGAGAGAAGACCTATCATGGTAAGAGAGAAACGCGGCAAGAAGAGAAGAGAAACCCTAACCCACGCTGAAGCCACCGCCGACGCCGTTGTCGCGCCGCCGCTGATCCCGCCCACGCCGTTGTTGCGCTGCCGCTGGTAGGTTTTCTTGAGGTTTCTCTCATTTTCCTGGCTTGTACTTGAGAAACGAACATGCCAAAGGTATATATAGTCTTTTTGCCATGAAAGATAAACTTGTGAGCTTTCAGCTGTTGTACTCACATACTGCGCAATTCATTTCCTTCTCTCGATGCAATTTACGCACTTTCTGCTTTCATTTCTAGGAAAAATTGAAACGAGGGAAAATACATTTACTGGTTCTCGCTTCTTCTTCAAACCTTGCTTCATTCAGTTTATTGTTATTTCTCTCTCGATTTCGCTAATCGGGATGGTAAACCTAAGCAAGAAGCCAATG
The DNA here is from genome assembly GCA_020916435.1 of Oxytropis ochrocephala. Classification (NCBI taxonomy): domain Eukaryota; kingdom Viridiplantae; phylum Streptophyta; class Magnoliopsida; order Fabales; family Fabaceae; genus Oxytropis; species Oxytropis ochrocephala. The sequence goes on along the minus strand of CM037089.1, from coordinate 123,026,909 downwards.
CTCTAGAAACTTCACACAAGTTAAACGAGGTAACTCGGATTTGCACTCGATACCTTTTCTAACCAACTAATTGTTCGCTTATCCAACTTAATCTCGATTTGTGAAATGTGCATGATTGATAATTAGAGTTTTTCTCGCCTTCAAATTATCGCTTTGTTATTTACAAAAAAATTTTACCTTTTTTTTGTCAAATTAGAATTGTTTTATCTTTCAATCAAGCCTTTAGTTTTGGTTGTAATTTGTTATAAACCATTACGGATACTACTTTTTATAACTCAAGGAGCAGAAAGCGTGTTTTGTTCCCTGCTGTTTCTTTTGTAAAAGGTTTTCTTCTTTAAGGGTTATGCAAATTGCTTGATCTTTATCTTAGAGACTTAGATAGACTAATGAACTAAACTATTTACATCATGATCCGAGAAACGGCATGGATAGCAAACCGTGATTTTATTGTCCGATTTTTCCTTGCTAAATTGTTGCCTTAATGTTGTCTCATTAGTTTGTTGAGTCGGTTTTTTATTTTTGGTCACGCAATTGATGCTAATTTAGCAAACACTGATGCTTATTTTGCGTTGTTTTTTGAATTTGGTTGTTGTTGGTGGTGCAATTTAGCAAAGACTCGATGCCGCTAGTTTATCAATTGCGAAAATGTGCATTTTGTGTTGTATTGAGTCAGGGTTGGTCGTTGGCCTTATAAGCTCTGTGGGTTTATTTGTAGGGGCTGGTTTCTAAGTTATATAGCTAAAATCGAGAATAAAAGATAATTTGATTTTGAAATTTGCATATACAATGAAATAAGTGTGACAACATGTTAAATTGGTTACCATCGTGATCATGGAAGAATAATTGATCAACAACGTGGATTCGCCGCTCCTATACTCTACCCTTCACATAGTCTATCTTCAATTGGTTTTATCTGTTGTCACCGTTGTTGTGCGTTCTCTCTACTCGATCAATACTAGCCGCCTAAGTAGTTATGGATTGTAGTTGGATCAATACTAGCCGCCTAAGTGATGAGTATGAGAAGGGCGTGGAAGAGTTTCTAGAATTTGCTAAAAGAAGTTGTCCAAAAATAAGAAAAAGTTTGTTTGTCCTTGTGTTAGTTGTAAGTTTTATTGTCCTTGTGTCAATTGTTTGAATAATGACAAACTAGTTCTTACGGACATTCTCGATCATCTTCATTGTGATGGCTTTAACAAGAGTTATACAAGGTGGATATGGCACTGAATCCTCAAGAATACCAAACGCATCCCGCAGAGATTTGAGGTTAATGCCGATATGAATGATCGACTAGAAGATATGATTCGAGATCTTGACCGTAGACTTTTCAACAAACATGTATGTATGATTCTTTGTGCGCGACAATGTAGAGTCGCTTTATCCGGTGCACCAAATTCACACCCGTATGTCCGCCGTGTTAAAATTGGTCAACCTAAAGGCAAGAAACGGGTGGATCGATACAAGTTTCACAGCACTGCTTAAGTAGTTAATTTAATTCTTGAGATTTAATTACAATTTTGTATTTTGTATTTTATTACTATATATAATATTCACTATGGCATATAATTTGTAGTCCCGAGGCAATCAAGCAAGCATCGAGTGTGGATTTTATGTTATGAGACATATTTTCAATATTGTCTCTCGCAAATATTGTTGATTTATGGTTGAGGTATTGTAATAGAATTTTTAACAAGTTATGTTAAAATGTATTTTAGTTCATGAACTAATGTTTAGTCTTGTGTCATTTCATATTGTAGAGATTCAACACTACCGCACCATTCAATGATGATGATCTATATGATATTCGATTTCGATGGGCAAAACTATTTCTTGAACTTTACCAAGTCGCATAATTGGGTGATAATATGTTAATAGGTAAAATTTACTAGTTTTTATCATTGTTTGATGCCATAGAAATTCACTATCCTCCTAGTTGGAAAACTCATGAAAATAGCCTATAGTTAATTGATGGGCAGCTAATTACTAATATATAGGTTTGGATTGTCATTGTGGTGCATATATATAAGATGATCGAGAGAATTTGTTTTGTATTCTCGCAAAGAGAGCTTACAATTTACTTTTACAGATGCAGTAAAGTTGGGAAGCTTCTTGATTCTTTTTGTGGAAAACACCGCAAGTGATGGTTAGACAAGAAGCAAGCGCTTACTTTTTTTGAAGACGGTATGTGCCTATGACCAATTTGTGTATTTTGGAGAAACCTCAGATTTAGAAGACGTGTATGTAGAAGACGTGTATGTTGAATATTATGTTTCACCGATTGAGGATTTTTGGTATGTTGATTCAGTTGTATGCCTCACCGATTAGTTTTCTTAAAAAAAAAAATGCGCTTTTCATATCGGTTCTAATAAAACTCGATATTAATAATAAACATTTCATATCGGTTACATTTAAAATCGATATAAAACGATTTTCCATATCGGCTTAACTAAGAAACCGATATAAAAACGCTGCCTATTGGCTTAAAAACTAAGTTTCTATAACGGGTCTAAGTGGAACCGATATAAAAATATTTTCCATATCGCTTCTTTAACCGATATAGAAAGCGCTCTTTTTTAATATCCCTTTATCTATATTCCAACATAGAATCCGATATGAAAAGCCGCTTTTAACCGATATAAAAGCCTTTTTTCTAGTAGTGTTTCAGGCACTTCACTATCCTTGTTCACATATGATCGCAACATGCTCCAAATGTTGTTACCGCCACTTGTGCTACGTGCCTCCAAAGTACACAATGCATAATGTTTTCAATACATACTCTTTGAAGTTCCACCATTGCCAACTGAGTTGTCATGACGTGATTTCAATGGTATAGAACTGCAGAATGATCCAACTAAACAAAGAGATAAAAAGGGTCGTCCACAGTCTACTCGTATTCGTACTGAGATGGACCATAGAGAAAGGGGTACCCACACCAAGAGATGCGATATTTGAAGAAATGAGGGTCACAACAGAAATAACTGCCCAAATCACAATCTAGACTAATCACATATTTAAACTTTTGTAATCTCCTACTAATTAAATAAATATCAAGTATTTTCTTTACCATTAATTATCTAAATGTTTTAGAAATAACAAAATTAGTTTTATATTTTAATTAGGTTTAGATATAATACAATAAAAGAAAATAAAAAAATAAAAAACACGTCGTAAGTCTCTCGCCACAGTGGGCGACTTCAGACTCAGAAACCAATTTTTTTTTTTTTGTAAAATGCAGCAGTGTAGAAGTCGCTTTACAACAATGGCGACTCTGGCCCTACTAAAAGAGTTCTACTTTGATAATTAATGTAAAAAGTGTGTCATTTTGATATTTTATTTTTTCTTTTGGCCGATAACCCTTTTTTCCACTTTTTACAAGGACCAAAATGAATATTTTTAAAAATAAAAACCCTTATTTTTCGTAATTTCGATTCTCCAATTATTTCAAATTCACATTTTGGTCTCCTATATAACCAGCTGCCAAAATACCATTCAACAAATAATAATAGTAGCATTTGAAAAAAGTCACCAACAGTACCTATATATTATATTTTTGGCAATTAGGTACCAGTACATTGTGGAAAGCATATTCAAGTGCCCCTTACCATACAAGCTGCCAAAATACCATTCAAGCACTTTGTCGCTTAGCATTGCTTCCAGCTACGTTACATTAATCATAGAAGCACGAGTCTATCAAGAATCTCCATAGCTCTGAACTTCCCTTCCTTGTTGCTTTGCTTTAACAACAACTGTATAAGAGAAGATGGCTGCAACTTTGGTCGGTGGTGCTTTTCTCTCTGCTACGGTGCAAACCTTAGTGGAGAAACTTGCTTCATCTGAGTTTCGTGATTACCTCAAAAATACTAAGCTGGATGCCCCTCTCTTGTGGAAGTTACAAACACAATTGTTGACTCTTCAGACTGTGCTGGATGATGCAGAGGAGAAGCAGATTAACAAACCTGCTGTCAAACAATGGCTTGATCGCTTGAAAGATGTTGTTTTTGATGCTGAAGATTTGCTTGAAGAAATAGCTTATGATTCTCTGCGATGCAAGGTGGAGAAGACAAACACCGGAAGCAAAACTAATCAGGTGTTGAACTTCTTTTCATCATCTCCTTTAAAAAGCTTTTATTCAAAGATCAATTCCCAAATGAAGGACTTGTTTGAAAGGCTGCAGCTTTTAGCACAGAATAAAGACATGCTTGATTTGAAAACTGTTGGGAGTGGAAGAGTTTCTTCTCATAGAACACCTTCAAGTTCAGTGGTAAATGAATCTGCTATGGTTGGTAGGGAGGATGACCAAAAGAACCTACTGAATATGTTGTTGTCAAAGAAAGACACCAAAAGCAGTAATCTGGGTGTTGTTGCAATTTGGGGCATGGGAGGTCTCGGCAAAACTGCCCTCGCCCAACTTCTTTACAACGACAAAAAAGTTAAACAACACTTTCCTACGAGGGCTTGGGCATGTGTGTCGGAAAATTTTAATATTTTGGGTGTAACTAAGGCTCTCCTTGAATCTGCCACTTCAACAACATGCGAAAGCAATAATCTCAAAATCCTTCGTGTTGAATTAAGGAAAATCGCGAGGAGAAAAGATTTTTGTTTGTGTTGATGATCTCTCTGAATGAAGATTACCATGATTGGGACGAGCTCGTGAGTCCTTTCATTGATGGAAAATCTGAAGCATGGTGATAATAACAACACGCAATCGAAAAGTTGTAGAGGCCGCATATACATTTCCTATTCATGAGTTAGAACTTCTATCGATGAAAATCGCTGGTCTTTACTCTCAAAGCATGCTTTTGGAAGTGACCATTTTCATGGCAATAACGCAAACCTAGAGCCGATTGGCGTGAAGATTGCAAGAAAGTGTGGTGGATTGCCAATAGTCGCTAAAACACTCGGAGGACTTCTACGCTCAAAGGTAGACACAACAGAGTGGACTCAAATTTTGAATAAGACATATGGAACTTATCACATGATAACATTTTGCTCGCTTTGCGCTGAGTTATCAATATCTTCCTCTCATTTGAAAAGATGTTTCACTTATTGTGCAATATTTCCAAAAGATCGTATATTTGATAGGAAGCGTGTGGTTTTGTTGTGGATGGCGTAAGGCTTCCTCGAACATTCTCAAGGAGAAAAAGAAGCAGAGAAAGTAGGTAATGATTGCTTTGATGAATTGTTATCTAGATCCTTAATTCAAAAATCAAATGATGATGCTTGGTGGAGAAGGGTTTATCATGCATGACCTTGTCAATGATTTAGCTACAATCATTTCCGAAAAGTTGTGTCGGTTTGAATGTGGTGGCAACGCTCTAAAAATGTTCGTTATTTGTCATACGACCAAGAAGAATATGACATTTTCAAGAAGTTTGAGAATTTATGCGATTCCAAATGCTTGAGAAGCTTCCTACCCTTGCACCCTCAATATGGATTGGTCGTTATTTGTCTAGAAAGGTGGTTGATGAATTGCTTCCCATACTCAAAAGGTTGCGCGCGTTTATCTTTATCATGGTATAAAACATCACCATGCTACCGATTCAATTGGAAGTTTGGTGCATTTGCGCTTATCTAGATGCCTCTCGATCGAATCAAAAGCTTACCCGATACGATATGCAACCTTTACAATTTGCAAACCTTGATTTTATCTAATTGTCAAGACTCACTAAGTTGCCGATAAATATCGGAAAATTAACTAGTTCATACCACCGGATATCGCAGAAGACCAACATAGAGGAGTTGCCGATAAATATCGGAAAATTGACTAGTTTGCGCCACCGGATATCGCTGGTACCAACATACAGAGTTGCCCGATTCGACATGTAGCCTTTACAATTTGCAAACCTTGATTTTATCTAATTGCTCGAACCTCACTAAGTTGCCGATAAGTATTGGAAAATTAACTAGTTTGCGCTACTTGATATCGCTGATACCAACATAGAGGAGTTGCCAATTGGAATTGTTGAATTGGAAAACCTTCAGACTTTACTATTTTTAAGTGGCAGGCAAAGAAAAATCGCTTTAAGCATCCAAGAGCTTAAGCGATTCACACACTTACCGAAAATTTACCATCTTGAACTCGCAAAATATCACTAATGCCAAGGAGGCGCGTGATGCCAACTTGAAGAGTATAGAATGATTGAGGAGTTAGCGCTACGATGGAGAACAGTAAACCGATAACTCGCAGCTAGAGAGAGATGTTCTTGATGCATTGCAACCATCAAGAAAGTCAAGAAATTGAGCATCGAGTTGTATGGGGACAAGCTTTCCGAGGTGGTCGAGATTCTTCATTTTCCAAAGATGGTGTCTCTTGAGATTTACAATTGTAATAATTGTTTGACACTTCCACCACTAGGGAACTAGTTTCTCTAAAGAGCCTACATATAGATGGTATGGCGTTTTTTTGGATAAAATAGGTTTGAGTTCTACTACATGGAAGAGGAGGTTCTAATTCTTCATTCCAACCATTTCCTTCACTACAAAATTTGACATTTAAAGACATGCCATATTGGAAGGAGGGCTTCCTTTCAAAGCAACAAATTTCCTTTTCCTGAACTTATAACCCTAAGCTTATTTAATTGTCCTGAATTGAGGGGAAATTTACCTAACCATCTTTCTTCCATAGAAAAATTAAGCATTAAATGCTGCAATCATCTCTTGGCAACACCGCCACCTGCTTTGCATTGGCTCTCCTCAATAAAAGAAATAAACATTGATGGCGGTAATGACTTTGAAGAAACTAGTGGAAGGAACCAATTGTCATTGCTTGAGAGTGATTCTATCTGTCTATTGGAGAATGTAAGTATCAGCTCTTGTCTTCAACACTTGAACCTCTCGAAGATTCCGTCTCTCACTGCATTTCCAGATAGCGGTTTACCAACTTCGTTGCTTTCACTTGAAATTCGAGAGTGTAAGTATTTATCCTTCCTACCTCCTGAAACGTGGATGAATTACAAATCACTTGTGTCTTTGTGGTTAGAGAAAAGCTGTAACGCACTTACCTCCTTCCCGCTGATGGTTTTCCCCGCTACCAAAAGCTTCGTATAATTGAATGTGACGGTTTGGAATCAATTTTTATCTCAGAAAGTTGTTCTTCCCTTTGCCCCTCAACCCTCCAATACCTTAATGTCTATGCATGCAAGGCACTTAGATCATTGCCTCAACAGATGGAGACCTTCACCGCTCTTCAAATTTTATGGCTCCATTCCTGTCCTGCACTAAAATCTCTGCCTCAAAGGATGGACACCCTCACAGCTCTTGAATATCTATATCTCAACAGTCTTCCGTACTGAGTTGTTGTCATTTCTCAAGGAACTTGTCTCCTTCCAGCTTTACGAGAAATTGATATTGATTCTGGTGGGAAGAATAATGACGCCAGAATCGAATGGGGTCTCCAACGCCTCACCGCTTCTTTCACGCTTGTATATTATAGAAGGTGTTGATATTGTTGAGACCTTGCTAAAGGAGCGCCTCGCTTCCCACTTCCTCGTGTCTCTCACAACTGGGGATCTCTATGAAATGAAATCCATGTAAGGAAGTGGGCTTCACACCTCACTTCTCTTGAAGAACTTGTCATTGGAACATGTTTAGTGTTGGAGCCATTTCTAGAAGACACGCTTTCCGCCTCTCTCTCAAGAAGCTATTCATCTATAAGTGCCCTCTCTGTTAGAAGCAACAGATGAAAGTGAGAGAGGGGAACATTGGTCCAACATTGCCCACATCCCCGCTCATAAAAATAAATGAAAAAGTGAGGATATGAGGCATGGGAAGCAAATGGGAGGTAGAATTGCAAACCCATATCAGGTACGTTATTATTTTATGTGACTAGCCAAGAATAATTTATTTATCAATTATATGTATTTTTGAATGTGTGGACAATCTATGAGAACTTTAATATAGTCAAGTTCTGCGATGATCTATGAGGTTTGTTATATTGGTTATAATTTCTAATCATCATATCATATATACATTTGTTGAATATGTTAAATACTACAACATCTATTTTCTTGAAACCCGTCTGTGCATAGACAAAAGTCATGAAGTAAATACAACTAGTTTCTCAGATGAAACAAGAAAGAACATATAAAATTTCTTGTTATATATGACTGGTCCATTAATGTTGGTGATTGCTCTTGCTCTTGCTCTCTGTGTTAATCATACAAATGGTTAGTCATTGCTCCTTATCAATTGTGACCATGAGGTTGTCATAAGCTCTTAATTTTATGTTAGTGGTTTATGGTTTGGCTTGGTTATGTATGACTTTTCATTTTCAATGTTGTAACGCTTTTACTATTTTGTTGGATTGAAATAAAAAGGATGGAGTGGGCATCCAAAGGAAGAAACGGTGGTTGATTCAAAGAAGGAAGCTATATTGCAAGCATGAGAAAGTCAAAGAACTATTGGTATTGCCTCTGAATGCCACAGTTGGGATTTGATGCTAAAATGTTCTGATTGATACTTTTAGTTATAACAGAATTAAAAGTTTTGTAGCTTTTGGGTAGTTTGTTATGAGCTAGTCTATAAAGCTCCATTAGGAAGGGTATATATATGGGATGTAATTTTATTGTAAACAGGGAGACACTCGAGAGAAAATAGAGTGATTGTGAGAGGGGGGAAAACACCTTGAAGGGTTGGTTTCAGGTGGAGCTCGATTACAAGCAAGAATGTACTCTGCAAATTGTGAACTCTTTGATCATATAGTGAAGATTTCAAGTCGGATTCTGTCCCCCTGATGTAGGAGCATTAACTCGAATCAAGTTAACAAATCTTGGTCTTCTTTCTTTCCTTTTAGTTCTTTAATTTATTTATTTGAATTCCTTTTGTTCTTGTGAATAGATTTTTTAGTTAGCAATTACATTTTCTGCACAAGATAGTGTGTTCTTTTTCTGCATAATTTCAGGTTAAATAGATTCAAGAATTGAATATGTTTACAACATGATGTATAACAAATTTCAATCTGAAATACATCTAAAATATGGATCAATTAATGATTCCTTCTCCTTAAAACTCATGGTTGGAACAAGTGGTTCTGTGCGAATTCAAGGTAAATGTCCAGCCAAATACGTGCTAAACCAGTTCCAAATGGAAAGAGGAACGGAAGCGAGGAAAGTCGATTGCATTTGTGGGCTAAGGATGATGATGGAGAAAGAATGTTAGCATGTGATACCTATGGAAGTTGTTAAGTTTATGCTGGCCTATAATTTTGAGAGCTTAGGCCTTTCACATGTTTTTGTTTAATATTGTTGAGTTTAATGAAAAGGGCCTTGCTATTACTATGTAAAGATTATTTACCTATGAAGCTTCTGATGATACATATCTCAAGATAGGATCTAGTACAAAAAGTTTAATACTTAATAATAATAGGTCTGGCGAAAATATTCGTACATGTGAAGTTCCCTAGTTATATTTAAATGTGAGGAAATAATAAATCTTACTTGATTATAAACATATAGAATGTACTACAAAAGTAATAGCCCAAATATACATTCACATATATGCATTCCTGTTTCTTAAAGTAGCAATTACATTGTCTGCATAATTTCAGGTTACAACAGGGATCAATTAATGATTGTTTCACCTTAAAGTAATATAACAAATATACATACATGCACATATATGTATTCTTGTTTCTTACTGTGATTTATGTTGCTGTGAGGTGGGTAGATCATTTGTGTCTGCATTGATTCCATAGTGTTGTGAAAGCATAGTTCCTGCTCCTCGCATTTCTAGCTGATGAAGCACTGGTTCTTTCTCTGCCATTGAAAGGCAATTTTTAGCTTTGCACAGAATTGGCAACTAAATCCTTGTACTGATGTAATAATATGTCCACATCTCCCATTGCTAGATCTTTTCTCTTTGTTTCCAGTGCACGGATAATTTGATCGATGTTGCAAAATTTGAAAATCTGCAAGGTACTAAAGCAGTGTTTGTAAGATAATATTCAGCTTCTGAGATGATTATTGCTTGTCTTCTATACACTTGATGAATTTGAGGTTAGAGTGCAACATTGGAGGAATGGCCTGAAAGTGGCAATCCCAAAAAGGAGAAATTAGCATCAAAGAATCAAAGAGTAGTAGCCTAAAATCATTTAAATTGCAACGCTGCTATGGTGTTCTACTGAGAGGTTCTTCTTTTTGGTCTGTAGACAAAGTGGCAAATACCATCCGTTAACTCACACACGCAAAGTAGAGATCCTAGTAACCATAGAACATATCCAAATTAACAACCAGCTTATGCTAAGCCTTACAAATACTGAGAGGTTTTGAACTTCTAGTTATCTACTTAAATTACACAAACAGATAACATAACAATAATAGAGGAAACAAAGATTATCATGCTCTAAATAAACAGTACAAAGTGTCACAAAATTATCCAAAACTATAATTGACAATCAGAAAGTGAGTTATTACCAAGGAGCTTGCCTTGATTGTAACATATATGAGCACAGGGAGAAAGTCGTCCGCCCTAGCTGGAACATGCTCGACATTGCTGCATTGAGCAACAAATTGTTGATAACTTGACAACAATTCATAATGCTCAAGAGTTTCTCTTGGGGAGTTTTGAAATTGAAAGCATTTATTTTCTGCAATTCTTTCTCAGCAAGCTGAATGCAAAAGGAAAATAGTACGAATAAAATTGAAAGCCTTAACCAATGTATTAACTCAGTAGAAATAAAACAAATGCCATCCTTATGAAGCATACCAGCCATGAGTAACCCTGCAGATAATACTACTAGTTAGATGAATATGCTAAATCAGGACCTACAAGACAAAATTTCATTCAGAACCTATTAGTTGTGGATGATCTCTTATTGCAACTTCCATTGACAGAAAAAAGTGTTGAACTCTTTTCCCATCATTTTCAGGTTTTGGTTGGTAAAATGAAAATCATACTATGAAGCTAACAAAATAATACCATCAGAACTATGATCAGCACACAACCCAGAAAACAAAATTCAACAAAAGTAATTGGCATAATACGTACATGTGAAGAAGAAATTGAAGTAATGATCTGGTTAGTAATTCAATGAATCAGGGAGAGAAATCAATTTTGTCATTAGAACCCTTTTCATGATTTTATACTATTCATTTTGTTTCTTAGTGTACAATGTGGTTATTGTACATATCTTCAAAATTAACTTGATAACAATATGAAATATAATTTTAAGGCACGGTCGAGTTTCTACTATCACACCGCAATTGCAATAGTCGGATTTTTCTCTAATATAAAGAAATTGCGATGTAACTGCAACTGCAGCTTAAAAGCTTATACTTGAATTTGAACTGTGAAAATGGAAGTAGTAGAAGAAGAAAACGAAGAAGCAACGTGTTTGTTCCATTCCAACGAGACGATTAGGTAATGGCGCACCACGTGATTCTCATTTTCATTGTATGCAACAAGACAATTAGGTAAATCTTCAAACTGTTAGTTGATAATTAGTCAAAGGCATAACTCATATTATTTGACTTATGTTGCATTTTACATGATTTGGTTGAGTCATTAACAACGACGGTTGTGGACTGAAATCATCAGACACAAAACATGACTTCAACCTAGATTTGTTCAATAATCAATTTTGAACAAATCTGCAGACCAATTTGATTTTTGGTTAGTTTTAAAGTTGGGGGCACTTCCTGTTTCTTGGTGTGTGGCAGGCTACTAATATTTCTCAACATTGAGTATACATGAAATATGTTTATGCCATTGACTGTATTGGCTAACTCATGTTTGATTTTCATCTTCTGTGTATTTTGTTCTTCTGATGAAGTTGTGAGCAACTGAGAATGCCAAAGCACTTTTATAATTTAGTTAAATTACAGCCCCAAGGGATCTTGTCTAGGGATGAGGGAGACATGGTAAACTATAAAACCATTTTGGATCTTTACTTAATGGCTTAAGCTTTTAGGAGATTTTGCACTTAACAACAATTGATATGCAGTTTCAGCTCCTAAACAAGAAGCATCACTAGGGAACTTGTGCTGAAATCATGTGAACTGAGACTGCTGGAAAAAAGCAGCAGCCATGGATAAAGGTAATTGGCTTTGGAGTACTTTTCCTACTTATATATGTTGCTGGCATATGAATAAAGGCTTATGTACAGAAATTTTTATGTACATGTTTGTGGTCTTCTCTCAAGGCAAGAGTTTCCATGACAAGTAGCATGATAGCTGCTATTCACTTTTAAGAAACCTCAAGGATCGGGACTCAAATGCCTTGAGATAAAGAAAGGGTCCTGAGGTCCTTTCCTGGCATCTGTATTCACTTTTAGGATCATTAATTGGCTTTGGGGTACTTTTCCTATTAGTCAGTAACTCTGTAACAAAGGTAATGATCTTGAGAGAAAATCCTTATTTGTGTCATTTCTTAAGTGTTTAATTAATACCTTGTGTCTGATGAGTGATATTTATAACAAAGAGGGAGGGATATTTACAATCAATGTGTGTATGTTTGGTCCTCTAGTGAAGGACTAGACTAGAAGTAATGTGTAAAACTTCTTTAATTCTAGCTTTATCTGTTCAAAACAGCTGCTTCGTTTCAATCAATCTATGTGCACCTTCTTCCTACATTTTGCAGTGTCTTTCAACCACGTGGCTTCAATTTTCTACTTGCTTATGCTTTGTGGGTGTCAGTGTCTAAGAAAATTGTATTTGGTTTGTTTCTTCTTCACTTTTCCTCCTGCCCTTTGTCGCTGGATCGTGCGGTGACGTAATAGGCACAAAAGTTTTAGATGATTTACTGTCAAGTTAGTTCAACATTGCTGGCTGTATCTTTTAGTTAGACACAAAAGTATCTATGGATATATGTTAGTACCGCGCACGATGATGAGTGGAAAATATGTTTTGTAAAAATTATATTATGGACTATGATACTAGTGTACTCTGTATATAAACATGATGGTTATATATGATCAGTGGAAAAACACATGCAGAAACGTAGGACTATGATACTAGTGTACTCTGTATATAAACAATGATCAGTGGAAATTAAGACACATGCAGAAACGTAGGTTGTAGAATAACATGATGTGAGACCCTCATTTTTTCTAACACACTATAATTGATGTCTCTAACGTACCCCCCACTAAGTCAACAACAAGACATTCAACAGCATATATATACGGCATAAGAGCACAGGTTCCTGCTGGTGCTATTATCATTCATGGTTAGTCTTCCAAATCTGTTTCTTTTTGATGTGCAGGAATTTGGCAACAGTGAGCCGGGAATGAATGAATACTAGGCTTCTTTTCTGTGTAGTTTTCAATAATATGCTTCTTTCTTGTCATTACAATTGATGTCTATATGGGGTTCATAACAGATTATATCTAGTTTAAAAGATTTTCTATTCCTTAAAACTTTTCTCATTGGAGTTATTTGACATTTTGTATGTTGCATTGCATGACAACGGAAGCACTTGTAAAAAAAAAGAAAGATTAAAAGAATCTTACAACAACTGATTTTTTCAATAATAATTGCTTCTCTTGGCGATGTCAATGGTGGTTAATACTTTAAGTGGTTTATCATAGTCAAATGCTTGAAAATTGCTCAAAACTCCAACGACGACCAACTCCACCGCCCATAAGATGAAGTTCATGTTCCACCACGTCAGATTTGGTTCTCAACAAATGACTTGATCGTGTTAGTTCAGTTAAAAATAACAAAAACGAATATGAGTGTCTAAGCTTTGACAAGGTTAGTTTTTCGTTGTTTTTTGTTAAATCGGCACTAATCAAGTTACTATTGAGGACTGTGCTAAGGTAGATAATCATAAACTTATACTTACGGGTCGTCGTTTTGGAGCGATTTGTAAGCATTTGATCATCATAAATAATTCAAGCATTGGATCGCCCTAGCCATCGCTCTCATAGGTTGAAATTAAGAAGTCTCGTGTTTATAGGGAAGTTAAATGGGAAAGTTTATGAAAATATAGACATAGAAGTTTACTCATTTAACTTCACAACACCTACATGTTTATAAAAGTTTTCTTAAGTAAAGAATAATAAACTTATTTTAAATAACAAATTCTCATAAGCTAGAAGTTAATCCAAACTAGGTATAATTCTTTGTACCAAAAATATAGAATATATTGTACAAAAAAAATGGATCTAATTCTACTAATTCTGGGACCATTGTTGTACAGAAAGATTAGAGAACGAACTCCATGCCCTGCTTGCTCCATACATGTTCAACAAAATTAGAGTCGTGGGGTGAGACATCGTGTATGACAAAGTTTACTGTAGTGAGTGGGTCTGAGACACGTCACCTCCTTAATGCCTAGATCCTAGCACAAGTTAATGCCAAGGAAAAGAGTCGTGATCTCGACCAGAATTATATCATCAACATCCAAACGTCCATAAAAAGCTTTCACCAGCTGCTCTCCATTGGAATTGCGAGTGAGACCACCTAGGCCAGCTTGGTTGGGTTCGACAACAGACTCCCATCAACATTAAGGACAAAATGCCCCATTGAAGGGCAAAATGGCTATCTTTTGGGTTCGAAGTACTGGAAAAGTGTCATTCATTTTGTCTGCATTGACAGTGTTTCAAACTTAAGTCATCCCTTCATGGTCTCCAAGTTAACTGCGCAGTACTCCATAGTCTCCTAACTCCTTACTGAACGTTTTTTTCCCACTTTGCATACATGGAAATGGATGGAAAATTGGAAATCTATTTACAAAAATGACAACGGGGAGAATCAAACATATGCCATGGTAATCACACCACAAAGGTCTTACTAGAGAGCCATCTAACATTTTTTATTACTATTGCAAACACATGTATATATATATATATATATATTCTAAATAAAACACAAATTAGAACATGGGCATTAAAATTTTCAAAAATAAATTTTAATTCCTATATTATGAGAATCAATTTAATTGTTGTTAACATTTATCTTCTTCTATCAATTTAATCACTGAATATTTCCCCTTAGAGACTAAATTGGTGGATTACCTTTAGGGACTTTCTACAACTTAAAAATATATAATGGTATTTAAAATATAAATATTTTGAGGGAATATTTTATTAGATGGATTTTGTGAGTTTTTAATGGTATTTGTATATACAACATCCATTTTTTTAAGCAAATATATACAACATCCATTAAACAATCTCACCCAAACCCTTGTGTTTTTTCAATTAATTATTCTCTGGTTGCAGAATTTTCACTTAAGTGCTTTTTTCTTCTTGTGTTTGTTCCTATTGCTCCTAGTAGTAGGTTATTGTCCTGCTCTTATTACATTACCTTGAACGTGAATATATAACCAATCTTTTATTTACTTTTTGATACAATCTACACCTCAAATATTATACCATTCAACTAATTTGACCAGCATAATCAATCGAAGAAAGACTTAGTTGATCTCTTATCTGAAATGACACATTCAATTTTAATAAAGCATATGAGATTTGATTTCACTGACAACATTTATCACATATATAGGGGATGGATGATTGGCTAATTCATAGTGGCATCATATTATGTGTAAGATTTGTAGCAAACAGTCTGTAACTTGAACTCACTCTGGGAGCTGGAACGTGCTTTACTTGGTAACTAGCAGTATACCCGTGCATACGCACGGGTGTTGTCTTGTTGTTTTTATTAATAGACTTAGACATAATTTAATTAGTTCGAACATTACCCCGTGAAAATCAAAACTAATTTAAAGTAGATAAACAAAAAGTTTCAAATTATTATTGGGTTAGTCTGAACATTACCCCGTGAACATTTAACAACAATATGTAATATTTCCCGTAGAGATTAAAAATGTATATAAAATTAAAGTAGAAATATTGTGAAAAATAGAAAAATGTGAGAGTTAGGGGAAGAAAGAGTAGGAGAGAGTGAAAAGATGAAAAAGTTTGAAAAAAGTGTGAAGAGAGAGAGTGAAAAGTTTGAAAAAGTATGTGAGAGAGTGAAAAAGTTTGAAAAAGTGAAAAAGTTTTAAAAAGTGAAAAAATGAAATTACATAAATATCCAAAAATTGTATAGTTGGAAAAAAGGTAAGATTGATATTTTGGTAGTAGGTTAATGGTATAGATAGATAGTAGAAGATTGAGAAAATAAATCAATACATTTAATTAATAGCTTGTGAGTGAAAGAATAAACACTTATGCATCATTTGTAGCTGTAGCACTTTCAAACAACAAGAGATTTATTCAAGCCACATCTGGCTGGAGTTTTCGAGGAGACTACTATAAGTATCTATGGATATATGTTAGTACCGCGGCGCGATGAGTGGAAAATATGTTTTGTAAAAATTATATTGCGGACTATATGATACTAGTGTACTCTGTATATAAACATGATGGTTATATATGATCAGTGGAAAAACACATGCAGAAACGTAGGATATGAAGCATTTTTATTAATTCAGTGTCAAAGTTGTATTTCTATTTTGATTGATTTTCAAAACCAGTTACAAGTGATGTATTCTTATATAGCAACGATCACTAACACAATGCTGAGTGGGTGCTGACTAGATGCTGAGTCAGCTCCACCAACAAACACAGAGGAATGAGTTTTGATTGATTGGAGAAACTTGTGGAGTGAGAAACTCAGAGGTTTTGATTTAACTTTAATCGGTAATGGATTTTAAAGATGAACACAGAGGAATTGATGGGGACAAGGAAGATAGGGTTTGGAAAGGGGAAAGGAAGATGATGGGGAAAAAGAAGTCAATTCACATTTTTCTTTAATCTTTAAGAAAAAATGATGATAAAATAATGAAATTATCCAATGTCGCATGCCAAGTAAGCGATCTAATAGCCACATCAGTTAACGGTTAAACATAACGTTAAAAAGGGAAATGATCTTTGTGTTTTTAAAATTTAAGGGACCTAATCGTTACAAAAAATAGTTAAGTACCTATTCATTACCCAAAAAATAAGTTAAGAGACTCGAGAAATATTTTTCCAAGAAAATATTTTAAAATCTAAATCAAATACACTCTGTTAAAAAGAATTCGAATAAACGCTTGATTTTTTTTGGTTATCATGTCATTGTTGCGCAGTTTCCATCGACTTTGCCGATAACTAATCTACGCTGAGGAACCTGATTGGCCATGAGTACCGAATTTGCGGGCCCGTGTGGTTTCTCTTCTCCCAACAGAGTTTTTGGAACACTCAAGATTTTAACCCGAGACCAATAAACGCCTGATTTAGGGTTTGTTTGTTAGAGATTAAAAAATAAGTGATTTTATTGTAAAATTATTTAGAGATTTTTAAGAAAATGAGAAGTTTTGTCTTTTTTAACATACTGAAAATCACTTATTTTTAAAAACTCATTTTTAAAAACCGATTTTCTTGATGAAATTACTCAAAACACTTCTCATATGAAGTCGTTTTTAGATTATTTTCAGCTTTTCTTTATGTGATTATTTTTTAAAAAATAATTTTTTAAAAAAAAAAACTGTAACAAACGAACTCTTAGTCTAATTTAGTCTCTAAAGTATAAAAATATATGAAATAGTGCCTAAATTTATTTGACTCCATTAGTTTAGTTCCTAAAATCTAAGAAATATTTTGGTCAAAAAAAATCTAAGAAATATTTTTTTTTGACAATAATCTAAGAAATCTTTAGTTGCCGTTGGAGATAGGGTTTGAAAAAAAAATTAAAAATTGGAAAGAGGGGTTAATCGAAAGAAATCATAGAGTAACATATATAGCTCTTTCTCGGTTGACGGCTACATATACATTACATTCACGCAAATAGAAAAAGTTGGAGACGCCGTTCGTTCTCCATCATCGATGGATGTAACCACCGCCACTAGGAGGCAACGATTGACAATCTCCACCGGAACCCTAACATCACCTCCTTCACTTCACGAGCGGATGCTGCCCACTCTTCCGTTCGATCTCATCCCGGAAATCCTTTGTAGACTCTCTGTAAAACTCCTCTTGCAACTCAAATGCCTCTGTAAATCTTGGAATTCCCTAATCTCCGATCCCAAATTCGCCAAGAAACACTTTCTCATGTCAACCGCATGCCACGATCACCACCACCTCATCGTAGCCGCTAGGAACACCTTAGACAAGTTTTTTCTCTGGGATTCCCCAATCTCCTCTATTTTCAGTAAGGTATCGTCAACTTCTACCGTCCCACAATTGCAGCTCATGTTGCCAAATAGATACTGTTATTGTTGCCTCGTTTCCTCTTGCGACGGCATTCTCTTATTTGACAATGATTTACGCCGTCCTCTTTTGTGGAACCCTTCAATTAGAAAGTTCAAGATTTTGCCTCCTTTCTTAAAACCAGAAGGAGTTATTTACACCTTCGGGTATGATCATGTCATTGATAATTATAAGATTTTTGCTGTTTCTGCTTACCTTATCTTCTTGGGCGTACACCAATGTAAAAATGAAGTTAGTGTTTATACTTTGGGTTATGATTCCTGGAGAAGGATAGATGATATTCCATGTGATGGCTTCATTTATGATGAGGGAATATTTGTGAGTGGAACTGTTAATTGGTTGGCATTTCATGCTTCGGGTAGTTTCTTGCCTGTCCTTGTTTCTTTTGATTTGGAGAAGGAGTCGTATCGAAAACAACTTTTGGCCCTTAACTTGAATAACCATCAGTCGACTTTAGGAGTGTTGATGGAATGTTTGTGCATCTTTACAAATAGTGATGAGTCTTTGAATGTTTGGGTTATGAAAGAATATGGAATTAAAGAGTCATGGACTAAATTGTTTAGTGTTCCTTATGTGAGAGAAGATCTTAGATCTCTTTATCATGCCAAGGTTGTATATGTATATGAGGATGACCTAGTGTTGTTGGATTGTCAAGAGTGGAGGTTGATTGTTTACAATTCTAAAAATGGTACTTTCGAGATTCCTAAGATTCAAAACATCGGTCATTGGATGGTGCCTAAAGTCTATGTTGAGAGTTTGATATCACCTTGTTCTTAATGTTAGGGTGTAGATGCTATGCCATGTCACCTGAGGATGACATTCAACCGCAACTTATAAGTTCTTTTTAGTTTATGTTATTTATTTTATGCTTATTCGGATTATTAGTTACTGGTGACTTTGTTGATCAACGTTAATTAATGACTAAGTTTGATTGCTTTGAGTTGTTGGTACGTTCTCTCATCGTGGATTACACTCTACATAGTTCACAATATGATTTGCATTAGTTGTTTTGTGGTTTATTTTATTTTATTTTCTAAGATTGTAGTTAGGATTGAGATGTTATGCCAAAACCACTACTCTCTTTATAAAATATATTTGCTAGCTCCTACACAAATGTCTTAATGTTTTCTCCAATTCGGGCACAGTGCACTATGAACTGAATTAAATATGTTGTTGTTTTGAGAATATTCAATTTGAGCACATATGCATCCTTTTGAAAATTGAATTTCTTCAGTCACAGATGGAGGGAATTATTTCTTACGAACTACAGAATAACAGATACATATAGCCACTGAATTGGAGAAAACAATATAGGAAAGACTTATTCCACAATGATTTACGCCGTCCTCTTTTGTGGAACCCTTCAATTAGAAAGTTCAATATTTTGCCCCCTTGCTTAAAACAATCAACGGGAAGACTTATTCTGACAGGAATAGTTATTTACACCATCGGGTATGATCATTTCATTGATAATTATAAAATTTTTGTTGTTTCTTACCATCTCTATAAAAGTGAAGTTGACGTCAACCAATTGAAAAAGGAAGTTAATGTTTATACTTTGGGTTATGATTCCTGAAGAAGGATAGATGATATTCCACGTGATTGTTCCCCTTATGAACCTGGAATATTTGTGAGTGGAACTGTTAATTGGTTGGCATTTGATGATTTGGGTAGTTCCTCGCTTGTCCTTGTTTCTCTTGATTTGGAGAAGGAGTCGTATCGAAAATTTTTGACGCCTGATTTGAAGAATAGTCTGTCGACTTTAGGGGTGTTGAGGGATTCTTTGTGCATACAAATAGTGTTGAGTTTTTAGATGTTTGGGTTATGAAGGAATATGGAATTAAAGAGTCTTGGACGAAATTGTGTAGCATTCCTTATGTGGGAGGAGGTCCGAGATCTTTTTATCATCCCAAGGTTGTATATGTATTTGAGGATGACTTAGTGTTGTTGGATTATTTAGAGTGGAAGTTGGTTGTTTACAATTCCAATAATGGTACTTTTATTCGTGAGGTTCAAAACATGAGTGGTTTGATGGCCCCTGAAGTCTACATTGAGAGTTTGATATCACCTTGTTCTTAATGTTAGGGTGTAGTGCTATGCTATGTCACTTGAGCATGACATTCAACTGCCACTTATAGGTTCATTTTAGTT
Organism: Oxytropis ochrocephala; assembly: GCA_020916435.1. Lineage (NCBI taxonomy): Eukaryota > Viridiplantae > Streptophyta > Magnoliopsida > Fabales > Fabaceae > Oxytropis > Oxytropis ochrocephala. The sequence continues at coordinate 123,006,628 of CM037089.1, read as the reverse complement.
TATGGTACTTATTTTATGTTTGTTCTGAATTTGATTACATGTGACTTTGTTGATCAATGTTAATGACGGAGTTTGTTTTTTAGTGTTGTTGGTTCTCTCAATCGACATCGTGTATTACGTTTACATAGTTCAAAATCATGCATTGCATTAGATTTTTTGTGGTTTATTTTCTAACATTGGAGCTAGGATTTAGATGTTATGCTAAGTGTGTTTTGTAAAGTGTTTGCCAACTGCTAATTAATAGATACACATAACCACTGAATAGGAAAGACAATCTAGGAAAGTGTATCCTTGTATATGTAGTAAGATCTGCATAACGAACTTCTGAAATAGTCTAAATAACACATGACAGACCTTAATGTGTTACCCCATCCCCTCTTAATTTGCTATCAACACTGCTAACAAGTTCACCTACTTGAAAAAAGAAAACAATAAGAAAAAGAGAATTGAGAGCCTCCGTCCAGGTCAGTGACCAATCAACTAGTGCAGCAAGGGATATAATTTAAACAACCATCAGGACACATTAACCAGTTCTCAAACCAGCTCCAGAAAATAAGTTCCCTATTTACTAAATCTTACTTGATTCTAAACATATAGAATATACTACAAAAGTAATAGCACAAATATACATTCACATAGATGTATTCTTGTTTCCACAAAACATGATAATACTTCATTCTCTAAATATAGCCTTTTAAGTAGGGCTCAAGCATTTTGGTATTCTAGTGAGAAATTCTTTTTTTTTTGGTCTGTAGACACAGTGACAAGTACCACCCATAAAATCACACATGCAAAGTGGAGATCCTGGATTTGAACTCAGGTAACTATAGAAAATATTTAGCCTAACAACCAGTTGTGTTGGACCTTACAAATACTAAGAGGTTCTGAACTTCTACTGATCTATTTTGATCTTGTTTAAATTACACAAATAAATACACAGTAATAATAGTGGAAACCGAGCATTCTCATACTCTAAATATATAGAAAAAGGATCACATTATCCAAAAGCTAGAGTGACTTATTACCAAGGGGTGCTTGCCTTCATTGTAACATATATGACGACAGGGAGAAAGTCATCCGCGGCAGTTGGAACATGCTCAGACATTGCAGCATTGAGCAATAGATTGTTGATAACCCTACAACAACTCATAATGCTTGAGAGTTTCTCTTGTGGAGCTTTGAAAGCATTGATTTTCTGCAATTCCTTCTCTGCAAGCATACCAGCCATGAGGCTTCATTATGAAGAACTGGTGGTATATCCAAATGTTCATCCTCAGGAGAAGTAGCAAATGTCCGAGAAAACAATTTTGTCATTATATATTTTTCTACAAGACAAAATTGCATTCAGAACCTATTAGTTGTGGATGATCTCTGATTGCAACTTCCATTGACAGAAAAAAGTGTTGAACTCTTTTCCCATCATTTTCAGGTTTCGGTTGGTAAAATGAAAACGATACAATGAAGCTAACAAAATAATACCATAAGAACTATGATCAGCACAAAACACATAAAACAGAATTTAATAAAAGTAATTGGCATAATATGTACATGTGAAGAAAAAATTGAAGTAATGATATGGTTAGTAATTCAATGAATCAGGGAAAAAGGGTGTCTGATGCGGTAGAGAAAATCATGGAAAGATATGTTGATCTTGATCCTTCCATAACACTGAAAAAAGAAGGGTTCAGTTCAGTGAATAGTAATTGAATTTGAACTGTGAAAATGGAAGTAGTAGAAGAAGCAATGAGTTCCATTCCACATGATTCTCATTTTGATTTAATGCAACAACCGGTAAATCTTCAAACTGTTAGCTCTCAAGATAGGATATCTAGTACAGAAAGTTTGCACATGTGATTATGTTCTTTAGTTATATTTAAATGTGTGCAAGTACTAAATCTTATTTGATCATAAACATATAGAATATACTACAAAAGTAATAGCACAAAAATACATGCACACATATTCATTCTTGTTTCTTACTGTGATTTATGTTGATGTGAAAGTATTTCTAGCTGATGAAGCAGTGGTTCTTTTCTTTCTCTGCCATTGAAAGGCAATTCATAGCTTTGCACATGATTGTGTACTTGGTAACTAAATCCTTGTAGTGATGTAATAATATCATATGTCCATATTTTAATTTAATTTAGGTCTGGTGGAAATTCTGGTAGGGGCAGTGGTGGTCGAAGGTAAGACAGTATTTGGTGATAGGGTGGGTTGAGTTGCTGTGTGACTAGGAAAGGAAGAGAGATCAGTGAGAGCAACTCTAGAGGGAGATAAGGGTTGTGTAGATTTAATGTGGAAATCAAATGTGACCTTTCATTTTCAATGTTGTAACATTTTACTATTTTGTTGGAGTAGGCATCTAGTGAAGAAACTGGTGCCAACAAAATAGTAGAATAGTAAAATCGGATTAGAGTTAACAAATAGTTAAACAGTTATCAAGTGAAGAAACTGAGTTAAATATTTTGTCAAATCGGATTCATTTTCAATAGTTAAATGTCAAATCGGATTCTGTCCCCCAGATGTAGGAGTGAGTATTAACTCTGAACAGGGTTAACAAATCTTGGTCTTCTTTCTTTCCTTTTAGTTCTTTAAATTGTTTATCTGTTTCCTTTATTCTTGTTAATAGATTTGTTAGTCGAAATTACATTTTATGCACAAGATAGTGTGTTCTTTTTTCCATACTTCCAGGTTCAATAGATTCACGAATTGAATCTGGTTACAATTTCAACCAGAAGACATCTAGAATATGGATCAATTAGTGATTCTGTCACCTCAAAATTCCTGCTTGAACAAATGGTTCTGTTCGAATTCAAATTAAATGTCCGGCCAAATACGGGCTAAACTGGTTCCAAATGGAAATAGGAACCGAAGTGTGGAATTAATAAATCTGATGCTATTCCTTCAAAGTTTTTGTGCTTGAGATGCCTCAACACCTACCGTAAGGAAGCCGCCAAAACACTGCATGACTCTGGTGGCAATTAATAGTTCAAAGTTCCTTAAGTTTATTGTATAGATTTTGCATAGCTCTTACTTGATTAGTCTCCACAGTCGCTATGGAGGATACATTGATTCTTAACATATCTAGCACAAATATACATATATAGATCACATAGATGTATTCTTGTTTCTTATTGTGACTTTATCTTGGTGTGAAAGCATAGCTCCTGCTCCTTGCATTTCTAGCTGATGAAGCAGTGGTTCTTTCTCTGCACATGATTGTGTAATTCACAACTAAATCCTTGTTGTGATGTCTTGGCCCTCTGCTTCCATGTACTGTCAAATTGATCCATGTTGCAAAATTTGGAAAATCTGTAAGGCTTTGATAGTGATTTTGACATTGGTTGGAAACTAAAGAAGGAGATAAAAAACTAACAACCTTAATACAAGTGACTTACTAAAGGAGTGTTTGTAAGAGTTTATTTGGGTTTATCTCGTAAAAATAACTTATACATGCAGATAAGCTATTTTCAACTTATTTTGACGAACTTCGTGAAATAGCTAATGAATAGATTTTTAACTAAACTCCCTATTGAATTAAAATGTTTGCAAAAGAATAGGTATAGGTAACTTTGGTTAGTGAATTAGTTAAGGAAAACCTTCAGTATCAAGTTTGTTATGTAGTTTCTTTGAAAAACTGTACTCATTGTTCTCTTGCTGTTTCATTTGACATGTAGAAGGTAATTCAGTTGTGATTACAATTTGGGTGCTTGCATGCACTCCTCAAACTTGATTTCATCCATTGAAAGGGATTTAGCGTTTAAGTCAATTATAAATGTCTTGGCTGATACAAGATTTGTGAAATAGTATTCAGCTTCTGAGATGAGTTTTGCTTGTCTTCTATACAACTTGATGAATTTGAGGTTAGAATGCAACATTGGAGGATTCGTCTGAAAGTGGAAATCAAAAAAGAAGACATTAGTATCAAAGGATCAAAGAGTAGTAACCTAAATATAGCCTTTTAAGTAGGTCTCAAGCATGATTTATCCAAAATCAAGTTAGTTTAGGATGAGCTAAGGTTCAAGCCAAGCATTTTGGTTCAACCAAACTGCGGGTCAAATGGGCAAATACCACCCGTAAACTCACATGAAAAGTGGAGATTCTAGGTTCGAACTCAAGTAACCATAGAAAATATCCAGCCTAACAATCAGTTGTGGTAGGCCTTACAAATACTAAGAGGTTCTAAATTTCTATTGATCAGCCTAACCATAGAAAATATCCAGCCTAACCATAGAAAATATCCAGCCTAACAACCAGATTGTGGATAACCCTGCAACAATTCATAATGCTTGAGAGTTTCTCTTGGGGAGCTTTGAAAGCATTTATTTTCTGCAATTCCTTCTCTGCAAGCTGAATGCAAAAGGAAAATGGTGTCAGTAGTCATCCTACACATCAAGAATCCAGCATAATTCATTTATAAATCTAGAGGCCTTCTGTCTAAGTCTATGGAATTGTTTTAACTTGCTACAGCTTATAAATCATTTACTAAATTGTTTGAAAAGAATTTCTCAAGAACTAGTTATCTCAAAATTTCAATCGGTTGGAACTATGTGAAGATAGATCGTTATGTTTAAAACAATTTTTACATGGGAACAAGACAACCATCTTTGTGCATTAATTTTTTGGGTACTCACTTTCATAGCAAATCCTTTGAACTAAATAGTATTGATGATGAAGGAGTGACTGCTACCTATTTCCCTTGTGGCTCTTACAATCCGTCATCTCTCTGAAATGAAATCGGGAAAAATGGACTTTTAAAGTCGGGCCTCAGTCCGACTTCCATTAAGGCGACTTCGTATGTCAGGATATTTAAAGTCGGGTGACAGTCCGACTTCATATATGTGTTTTTAAGTCGGACACTAAGTGTCCGACTTTAATTACTCGTGTATGTTATGGTTCAGCCTCTGTGTAACACTTTTAGGGTATGTTTGGGAGGGTTTTTTGGGAGGGGACGGCGTATTTTTCAATTCTAAATTGATGAAACAATAAAATGTCTCTAATCATAATTTGGAGCTTGGCTACAAGCAAGAATGTACTTTGCGTCTGCGGCTGTAACTCTTTGATTATATAGTGAAAATTTCAAGTCGGATTTTGTCCTCCAGGTTGTAGGAGTATTAACTCGAATCAAGTTAACAAATCTTGACGTTCATTCTATCCTTTTAGTTCTTTAAATTATTTATCTAAATTCCTTTTATTCTTGTTAGTAGCAATTACATTTTCTGCACAAGATACGTGTTCTTTCTCTCGCATAATCTCAGTTCAATAGAATCGAGAATTGAATCTGTTACAACATGATGTATAAGAAATTTCGAGCTGAAATACATATAGAATATGGATCAGTTAGTGATTCCTTCTCCTTAAAATTCATGCTTGGAACAAGTGGTTCTTTGTCCGAGATTGAAAGACAATTGATAGCTTTGCATAGGACTGTGTAATTGGCAACTAAATCCTTGTAGTGATTTAACAATATGTCCATGTCCACATCTCCCATTGATAGATCTTTGCTTCCATGTACAGATAATTTGGAAAATCTGCAAGGTTTAGATGCAAGGTTTTGAAACTATAGAACAGATGACAAACTAACAACATTAGTACAAGTGGGTTTTGACAAGAGATTATTTCGGTTTATCTCGTAAAAATAACTTGATGAATTTGAGGTTAGAATGCAACATTGGAGGATTGGACTGAAAGTGGCAATCCCAAAAAGGAGAAATTAGAATCAAAGGAACAAAGGGTAGTAGCCTAAAATAATTGAAATAGCAATGCATTCCTATTTTTCATAAACTATGATAATACTTAATTCTCTAAATATAGCCTTTTAAGTAGGGCTCAAGCATTTTGGTATTCTAGTGAGAAATTCCTTTTTTGGTCTGTTGACAGAGTGACAAATACCACCCGTAAACTCACACACGCAAAGTGGAGATCCCAGATTCGAACTCAGCTAACTATAGAGAATATTTAGCCTAACAACCAGTTGTGTTGGGCCTTACAGATACTAAGAGGTTCTGTACTTCTACTGATCTACTTTGATCTTGTTTAAATTACACAAACAAATACAAAGTAATCATAGTGGAAACCAAGCATACTCATGCTCTATATAAACAGAAAAAAGTCATCCGCCCAAGCGGGAACATGCTCCGACACTGCAGCATTGAGCAACAGATTGTTGAAAACCCTGCAGCAATTCATAATGCTCAAGAGTTTCTCTTGTGGAGCTTTGATAGCATTGATTTTCTTCAATTCCTTCTCTGCAAGCTTAATGCAAAAGGAGAATAGTGCCAATAAAATTCAAAGCCTAACCAATGTAATCACTCTTCAGTAGAAATAAAACAAATTCCATGAGAAAAACAATTTAAAATTTCATCATAGATCCTTATGAAGCATACCAGCCATGAGGCTTCATTATGAAGGACAGGTGGTTAGTTGATTGTTTGGAACAAGCCCATGTTCTCTGAAATTTTGTGATCAATCTTCGCATCCGAGAGAACAATTTAGCCATTATATATTTTTCTATACCCTGCGGATAATAATAATAAGAGTTAGATGAATATGCTAAATCAGAACCTATACCCACAGTGGATGATCTCTATTTGCAACTTCCATTGACTGAAAAAAGAGTTGAATTCTTTTCCCATAATTTTCAGGTTTTAGTTGGTAAAATGAAAATCATACTATGAAACTAACAAAATAATGTCATAAGGAATTGGCATAATATGTACATGTGAAAAATCAGGGAAAGAAATCAATTTAGTCATTAAGTAGCAAACAAAATCAGGCTTGTCTCATTTCCTGTTTGTTATGTTTGTGTTATCTGAAAGTGTACAAGTGTAATATAAATGGTAGCTACTAGGTACACTAGTAGACCTATTCAACTTTAATATGATATTTTGTTCTGCATTTCAACAAATGCTACAAAGTGAGAGGCAGTACTCTTAATTTAATATGTTGCGTCTTGACGATGTTATGAAACTACTAATTTGCTATTACTTTCTACATTTTGTTATAAGGCATGTATGACGAGTCTATTTGTTATTATGTTCGAGTCGCAATGAATCGAAAAGCAGAGAATGCATGGCAATATTTGAGAATTTCATTTGAGAGGCTGGCTGATCAAGAGGTTAAGGACTTTAAGGCTGCAGGTGTGTTACTCTATTATTTCTGGCCCTATTTTTCAGGTATTTAAGAATCCCTTGTTCCCAAAAGCACTATGCTCAGTATATTGAGATTACTAAGTCTTAATTCCATGAATGTTACAATTCTCAATGGTAGCACTAACGTCACATTTGACTAACACGCCCTTGCAAGATTGGAGTGTCGTCAGAAACACCAATCTTGTTTCGTAAGTAGTGATGTCGAACTTTGGAAAGGGTTTTGGTGAGACAACCCGCAAGTTGGTAAGTGGTGCTAACATGGCGAACTTTAAGTTTTCATTGTACCAAATCACTGACAAAGTGAACGTCAATGGAGATGTGCTTCATGCGAGTGTGATACTGTGATATACTGAATTTTTGGTGAGATATGAAGCACTCAAATTGTCACAAAGTATGGAAGGTGTGGAGGGAGAGGGTACACTTAACTAAGTAAGAAGAGAATGAACTCAATAGATGACATTGCTATTGCTCGTTGTTTGGATGATTTCCAGTAGATGAGATTAGAGCTAAAGTAGACAAAGTGAGCAATTCTGGAGGTGTACTTGTCTTTATTACCTGCCCAATCAGGATCACTATATGCCATAAGGGAAGAGTAGGTCGGTTTCTGAAGAAGACCATGGAATATTATAGCTACATCAATTTACTTCCTGATTATCATGTTTGCTATAGCTACATCACTATCATGTTTTGCCAGCCAATTATCTTAACATTTTCAACAAGCTGGACAGCATATTTTCTCATTCATGCTTATTACACATGCTATCAATCCTCACCCTAACAATATATCTTGACATTTGCTGGGTTTATTGAATATACAAAAGTTAATGACAATGTAATGGTCTCACTAAACACACTTTCAAATGAATGGAAATGTGTAATGATACTTTGGAGGACCGTTTAGATATTTGTGATGAGATACTTAGAAGACCGAAATGTGTGTTTACTCTTAATTTAATATCCTGCATCTAATCTGTGTTATGGAAGTACTAGTTCGCTATTACCTCTTACATTTCCTTATAGCGCATGTATGACGAGTCTATTCGTTATTATGTTCGAGTACTTGCAATGAATCCAAAAGTAGAGAATGCATGGAAATATTTGAGAATATCATATGCAGGTATGGCTTTGAAGAATATTAACAGTTGGAAGTCGAATCTAGTTCGTCATTATATTCTGTTAACTTGACTTTTGTCTGCTATTTTCCAGCAGTACTACTTAGAATGACATGTTGGAAGCTTGTGACAACAGTAATTTGTTTTTGTTTTTTTAATGAGTTTACGAATTATAGGAGATTTGGAACTAAAGCAGAGGTTGTTGCTTGAACAAGAGTTTTTTTTCTCCTCAAAATCTCTGCATATCAAAATGACCATTTTCTACCACTAAAAATTTCCAGAGTTTGAAAGACTAATCAAGTGGCTAAGGCTATTTAGGCATTGTTCTATTAACCTTTGAACATGTGGTGTGTATATCATGAAAGTTTCACATGCGCACGATCATCTTGGTCGATGGCAACAGACAAAAGCCTTTGTTTCTTTTGAGACAATGCTCAAAAGTTAGGCGCATAATAAAGGTTACTTTTAGTAGCGATTAAAAAAATCACAGGTTTAGAGAAATATGAAAGGCCAGTGACTATTCTGTCCTATAAATGCAGGACTAAAATGTCTTATTTTTGAAAATTACAAAAAACTTTAACATTGAATGGACACTACTGATACCATATCAAACTAGAAGACATGAATTTGGGTTTCCACCACCTTTGTGGAGAAACTGGAAAATGTAATTCTATATGCATTGATGAACTGTACAATATGAATATATATATATATATATATATATATATATATATATATATATCAGTTACTTACAAACAGACTTTGTAACTGATTTACTAACTAACCCATGAACAAACTATAACTGTCCAACTTAATTAACTAACCTCTAAACTAATAAACTCATACCAATTCTCACTTCTCATTCGGATTGGATGTAATAGAATCTTATTTGACCAAGGAAAATGGGATTTTTATATTCATTTGACTTGACTTTCTATTTCCTATTTCCAGCTGTGCTTCCAGAGATTCTCAATGAGAAAGAGTTTCCACTCAAAACCTCTGCAATGAGTGGATGAATTTTATAAAGATTTGGAACCAATGCAGAAAGACTGATCAAGTTGCCAAGGCTGCAGGAAGATGTGGTGTGTATATCATGAAAGCTATTTATCACTGAATGGCCTTAGTAGTAAAAGTTAAGGAATTATAAGGAATGATGGCTATGTCCCCTACTAAGATTTGTTTTGTATTTTTTAGATTTTTATCGCATTTTAGTTTGGATTATATTACATTTGGATCATAACTTTATGACATTTTTTTTGTTTACCGTGTTATTAGTGCGCAGTATCGACCAACTTTGCCGATGACTATCTACACTGGGGAAACTTTATGACTGTTATAACACTATTGGTAATATTTTTCTTTGAAGAAATAAAGAAAGTTTCCTTCTCATATACTTTTCCCCAGCAACTCATTGCGTCCATTTTCAAGTACTAGAGGTAGTAACTCAGCTCCTTCTTGTCGTGACAAGGCATCAGCAGCCTTGTTTGTAGATCCCTCCTTATACTGGATATCAAATTCATATCCCATAAGTTTAGAGACCCAAAAGTGTTGGAAAGGTGTGTGCAATCTCTGCTCCAATATGTGTTTGTAGATCCCTTCTTGTGTTTAAATTCATTCATCTTTTTGCTTGGTCAATTTTTTAAAAGCAACATAAAAACCAGATAAAAATTGTGTTGAAATTTTTAGCACATAATTAATTGACATTTAAAAGATGTTAGTTAATTCTACAATGATACAAGCTTTACCAATGTGGTCCTCCAAAAATTAGGCCTTCATTGCACATTTTGATAATTGACAGACACTTCCAAGACTAAAATGTGTGTTTACTCTTAATTTAACTGTATTATGAAACTAATAATTTGCTATTACTTTATTACATTTTTTTATAAGGCATGTGCGACGATGAGTCTATTCGCTATTATGTTCGAGCAGTTGGAATGAATCCAAAACCTCTGCATAGCAAAAATGGTCCATTTTTCTACCACTAAAAATTTCCACAGTTTGAAAGACAAATCAAGTTGCTGCAATACGACATTGTTCTATATGGGATTTGATATGAAAGCAATTTATCACGAAATGGCTGCAATAGTAAAGTTAGTTGAAAATTTCAGAAAATGTTTAATGGGAGATTAAATGACTCAAACAAAGTTTGTACTATAGAAATATGACTAACCAGATACATCATATACTCACATCTGAGAGTAGTCACTAAAAAGCAACTCAACCTTAGTTCATTGACAATGATGTATACTCTCTTTCTTTGTATGAGATGGGCATAAAATTAAATAAAGCCCCTCTGTCATGTCATGAGGCAGACAATTAATAGTCTCATCAAAAATATAGAGAACCAACAACTCTAATAAACAAACTTACTCATTAATTAACAATCATCAACAAAGTCATTACGATTGTAAAAAAAATAAAAACAAAGCAACTACTAATTAGATTAAGCATAAAATAAATAACATAAACTGAAATGAGATTATACTCTCTAACGTTAAGAACAAGGCGAGATTAAACTCTCAACATAGACTTCTAGGGCTATCCATTCTTTTATGTTTTGAGTCTTAGGAATCTTAAAAGTACCATTTTTGGAATTGTAAACAATCAACTTCAAAACACCCAATGGCAGCTCGTTATAATCTTCAAAATCCAGCAACACTTGGTCATCCTCAAAAACATATACAAACTTGACATAAAAAGAACGAATACCACTCATTCTCATATAAGGAACACTAAACAATTTAGTCCAAGAGTCTTCAATTCCATATTCCTTCATAACCCAAACATCAAAAAACTCACTATCTTGAGCAAAGATACACAAGCAATCCCTTAACACCCCTAAAGTCGAAGAAACCTTCTTCTTCAAATCAGGCAGCAAAAACCTTCGATAAGACTCCTTCTCCAAATCAAGAGAAACAATAACATGCGGGTAACTAAGGCGAGTATCATCTTGCAACCAATTAACACTTCCACTCACAAACATTCCCCGTCCACAAATGCGACCATAGGGAAAACCATATATCGTTCTCCAGGAATCGGCACCCAAAGTATAAACATTAAGACTAACATCAAGAGTCCAGGGAGTAATAGCAAAGACCTTATAATTATCGATGAAATGATCATACCCAAAAGTGTAATGAAGAGAGTATCTAGAATACAAAGAGGGCAAAATCTTGAACTTTCTAATTGAAGGATTCCATAAAACTGCAGAATATTGATCAGTGGCGAATGAGAAAGTGCCGACAAATAGGAGAATGCCATTGCACGAGGAAACACTGTGAATAGAAGGGTGGTGTCGTTGCTTGGCGACATTTCAGTATATGGACGTTTTGTCCGTCGTTTCACTTCGCTGAGAGGAGGGCGGCGGAAAATTGGAAAACAGATTGAATCTTTGAGAAGAAGAAGGTTTAGGGTGAGAGAGTCTAAAGGGGAAAGAAAAGAATAAAATACCTACTCTCAATTTATACTGACACCGGCACACTGTACTGTATTGAATCTTTAAGTGGTTTTGGAATCTCTGTGGAGTGGGGTTATTTCATATTGGGAAGACTTAGTTGGAGGAGGGGGTCCTCCCTCCAAATTTAATGATGCTAATATTGTGTTGATCCCAAAAATGGAAGATCCTGTGTTTATGAAGGATCTTAGACCCATTTCTCTATCTATAAAATCAATTCAAAAGTTCTTGCCAACTGCTTGAAACCTTTACTTCATAAGTGTATCTCAAGTGAGCAGTCTGCTTTTGTGGAAGATCGGTGTATCCTTGATAATGTTCTAGTAGCTATTGAAACTTTACATCCCCTCGAATGTAAGACCAGTGGTAAATGGGTGAGATGGCCCTTAAAATTGGTATCACCAAAGCCTATGATAGGGTTTGATGAGAGGTGGGTGAAATGGATGTCCATTCGTATGTAAACGATTAGCTACTCTGTGATGGTGAAGAAGGTAATTCACTGGTGATTGTGTTGGACAATTTGGCTGCTTGCTTGCATTCACTCCTCAAACTTGATTTCATCCATTGAAATAGATTTAGCATTTAAGTTTGTACCTCCATTGCACCTTCCTATGTTCGTTCATTGCTAACTACAGCATATGGTGTATGCTAAGATGACGACGAGGGACTAAAGAAGGATACATTTTATTCCAATTCGATGTGAAATCGTTGTTGTGCTGATATATCTTTTATTGTCTTCCTCTAGACGGAATGACAACTACCATCTGAAACTCACACAATTATGTTGTTACTACAGCATTTAAAGAGAGATGACTTCTATTGAAGTTGCTTTTACTGTGAAAGTTTTCCATTCTAATTGGATGCATTTTGAGCAGCAGTAGCATTAGTTCAACATTCTAATCCAGAAAATTGTGAAGACATGCTGTCAGAAAAAATGTTAGATTCATTTTTGAAGTGCTGAACTTGCAATGTCAAATGATTATGAGAGAGAAAAATGAGAAGAAACAGGTTTGCCGAAGCACCAACTCCCAAAAGTTAGAAAATCCCTACCTGGATGGAGTATGCAAGATAGAATTTATCAATGGCCAAATATTCTAATACAGTCCACTTTCCTACATTGTTTTCTCCAATTGAGTGGGTAGAAGCAGAGACTTTTAAGTGTTCTCACACGTATAAATCAGCCCACGTATGACTATCATGCCTCAACGACTTAGATTCATCCGATCGATGCTTATAAATACTGCCCCCACCCAGCTAAAAAAGGTACACTCTCATTCCCCGCTACACTCTACAATTCTCAATACTAACTTGAGCACCAGAGTGACATCGTGGGTAGCCCACCCGACCACTCTGGAACCTGACTCGGACGACGGGAGACTTACCAGCTACAGTCTCGGACGACTGCAAGGAACAAAACAACTTCATTCTTCAAAAAACATTCAAAATACAACATAGTTGACAATATAGAGTAGTAACTATTTCTAATTATATGCCCATATCTTTCAGCTCTGCTCAACCCCAAAGACAATAATGGACGTGGTATATAAAAAATGCTTACTAATAATCATTCAACAATGTAATACAAGAAAAATAATGGAAGCGGGATACTGAAATATTAGAAGAAGAAGATTAAGATACAGGTTGTGAGTAACAGCAGTAGTGATGGACTATATATGTACGATTTGATTCGCAGTATCGTCAGCTGACACTGATGGTGGCAATGCAGGTGAAATATGAGACAGTATCATCATAGTCATACTACTACTATTTTACTTTGGAGAAAATTGTGTGTGTTGTGTATGTATATATCTCTTTTGTTGTTCAAGGGAAGATCCAAGCAGAGAAAAGAGAAAGAAATATTCCTATAGCAGCAACTAGTAACAAGTGCATCACTACTCTTGTAGACAAACCAAGACTTGTTGGTAACCATAACTTCTTTATCCAAGTATGTTTCCAATGGGACCATAACTTCTTTATCCAAGTAACACTAAGGCTTAGCCTATCACCTCCCTCCACAACAATCAAACGCAGCTTCTCTTTGAAATATCCTTTAATCTTTTATCTTTTTGCACATTTCTTAGACTTTTCATCGTCGTAGTCTTTATTGTTCCTTTCGTTATTTTGAAAAGTAGCAAACTTTTGATAACATATTCTTTCGTTTTTAGTTTATTTATTCTCTTTGCAAATTGCTCATACTCAGTGCTCGTTTGGTTATTTTGAAAAGCGGCGAAAATATAACTTGTGCATTTACTTTTGTTTATGAAAACTTTTTAAAATTAAAGAATCTATAGAAATTTCGTTATGACAGTTTTTGAAGAAGCAGGAAGCAGTGTTATCAAATCGGGATACGTATCGTGTATCGTTAGACCCATTTTCCAAATCGTGTATCGTATCGTAAGATACATAATCAAAAAAATATATAATATTTTTGAGTAAATCAAAGTAACATAAGTAAAAAAGAACATGAACTTTAAAATAATTCAAGTCATAAATAAACATATTAAGTGAGATTTAGAAGCAGAAAGTACCCAAACTTTAAACAATTTAGAAGCGGCTTGCCTCAGCAGAGAAAGACTCTGTATAGTGAGATTTGAAATCAAACTAATAAAAGCAACGAAAAATCAAATTGGTCTGCAGAACAACAAGAAATATTCATATATAAGGATACACTTTCCTACATTGTTCTTTGCAGTTCAGTGGTTATGTATATCTGTTATTTAGCGGTTGGTAAACACTTTACAAACATATTAGTGACTTAGAGAGCGAACAACATTTAAAAACAAACTCAGCCATTAATATTGATCAACAAAGTCACCTGTAATCAAATTCAGAACAAACATAAAATAACTACCATAAACTAAAATGAACCTATAAGTGGTCGTTGAATGTCATGCTCAAGTGACATAGCATAGCATCTACACCCTAAAATTAAGAACAAGGTGATGTTAAACTCTCAACATAAACTTCTGGGTACATCAAATCATTGATTTTTTTCAATCCTAGGAATCTTAAAAGTACCATTTTTGGAATTGTAAACAACCAACTTCAAATCTCTCATTTAACACCTATAAACATCATACTTCTTAATTTCAAGGCGATGGCTAGGGTGGTCTAATGCTTCAAGTAGTTTATGATCGTTAAATGCTTGAAAATTGCTCCAAACTCCAACAACGACCCAAAAGTATAAGCTTATGATCCTCTACATTTGCACGGTCCTCAACAAATGACTTAATTGGTGCTGATTTAACAAATATAAGGAAAAAAAATTAACTTGTCAAAGTTTAGGCTCTCGTATTTGTTTTTGTTATATTTGATCGAACTAACATCGATTAGGTCACTATTGAGAACTGTGCGGATGTGGAAGAACAATAACTACTATTTATGGGGGTGGAGTCAGTCATCGCTGGAGTTTTGAGCAATTTTCTAACATTTTACTACTATAAACAACTTAAAGTATTGACCACCCTTGACATCACCAGAAGAAGCTATTATTGAAAAACTCAGTTACTGTGTGAGATTCTTTTAATCTTTCTTTTTTTTTTTACAAGTGTTTCTTGAAAGTTTTAACCAAACTGACTCTTACAAGTTACAATTCTATTAGAAACAACACACTACCTCAGAAGTTTTCTACATTTCAGTTTCCTTTCATTCTTTGGATGAGTTGAAAAGATATCAAATGTCATGTCACAAATAAAAAAGGACATTGCCTGAAAGAGGTTTTGTATATAGTTTTTCTCCCACTTCTTTCAATTCTTTCATATGTTGCATTCATTTTTGTTGTTGCTTCAAGAAAGGTAGTAGCTTCACTCATTTTTTCCTTGTTAAATTACATAATGTTTCTAATGTGGAGGAATAAAAAGTGAGAGAGTGAAGGTAATTTACAGATCATTACTAATCCTATTTATACATGATATATCTTCTAACTAACCAACTACTCTAACTAATCCTAACTACTATAACTCCCTTTGTTCTTTTACCCTAATATAATCACTCCCACCGCACTTCAACGAAAAAGGAGAAATTATGAAAGATAATATGCTCTCTCAATTGAGTTCTTATCTACCATTGATGTAGGGGATTAGCTCAAATTAAAAATATATTTTTAGCTAGCCTCAAAGAGAGAATGATGACTCTATATAGTGAGATTTGAAATCAAACTAATAAAAGTAACGAAAAATCAAATTGTCTGCAGATGTGTGCAAGACAAGAGATATTCATATTTAAGGATACACTTTCCTACATTGTTCTTTCCAATTCAAAGTTATTTGTATCTCATTATTAAGCGATTGACAAACACTTTACAAACATATTAGTGACTTAGCATAACATCTAAATCCTAACTCCAATGTCATAAAATGAACCACAAAACATCTAATTCAAAGTGTGATATTGAATTATGTAAAAATAAACTCAGCCATTAACATTGATCAACAAAGTCACGTGTAATCAAATTCAGAACAAACATAAAATAAATACCATAAACTAAAATTAACATATAAGTGGCAGTTGAATGTCATGCTCAAGTGACATAACATAGCATCTACATCCTAACATCAAGAACAAGGTGATATCAAACTCTCAACATAGACTTCAGACACCATCGAACAATTGATGTTTTGAATCTTAGGAATCTTGAAAGTACTATTTCTGAAATTATAAACAACCAACTTCCATTATTTACAATCCAGCAACACTAGGTCATCCTCAGATACATATACAACCTTTGTAAAATCAAAAGAACTAGGGCCTCCTCCCACGTAACGAATGCTAAACAATTTAGTCCAAGACTCTTTAATTCCATATTCTTTCATAACCCAAACATCCAAAGACACATCACTATTTGTAAAGATGCACAAACAATCCATCAACACTCCTAAAGTCGAAAGACTGTAGTTCCAAAGACTGTAGTTCAAATTAGGCATCAAAAGTTTTCGATACGACTCCTTCTCCAAATCAAGAGAAACAAGTACATCCAAGGACCTACTCAAAACATCAAATGGCAACCAATTAACAGTTCTATTCACAAATATTCCTGGTCCAAAAATGGGACCATCACATGGAATATCATCTATCCTTCTCCAGGAATCAATACCCAAAGTATAAACACTAACTTCATTTTTCCATTGGTTGACATTAACTTCAATTTCATACTTATAGACAGAGACAGCAAAAATCTTATAATTATCAATGAAATGATCATACTCGGAGGTGTAAATAACTTTTCCTCTTGATGGTTTTAACAAAGGGGGCAAAATCTTGAACTTTCTAATTGAAGGGTTCCACAAAAGAGGAGGGCATAAATCATCGTCGAATAAGAGAATGCCGTCGCAAGAGAGAAACGAAACAACCAAAGACCATATCTATTGTTGAGAGGTGCATCCGGCCACATGAGCTGCAATTGCTGGACGGTAGAAGTTGACGATACGTTACTGAAAATAGAGGAGATTAGCGAATCCCAGACAAGCAACTCGGGTTTGGTGTTCGTAGAGGTTGTGATGAGATGGTGGTGATCGCGGCATGCGGTTGACATGCGAAGGTGTTTCTTGGCGAAATTGGGATTGGAGATTAGGGAATTCCAGGATTTGCAGACGCATTTGAGTTGCAAGAGGAGTTTTACCGGGAGCCTACATAGGATTTCGGGGATGAGATCGAACGTAAATATAAAGAAACTTTGGTCTAATTTTTGGAAAGGGATTTGTGCTAATTGGGAGGAATTCTGCCACCAAGAGAATGGGTAGCGGCGAAACTATTCGGTTTTGAGAGACTCTTGGTTTCCTAATTTAGGCCTTTTTAAGGACAATGTGCTCTAGCCTTTTAACCCGCATAGCAAGGTCAGCGAGTATGTGAATCTGTTTGGTTCCTCGGATGTTGCAAAGTTGAGCTCGATGCTCCCTCACAACATATCAAATCATATTATCAGCCTCACGGCGTCCACAGTTACAGGTGATGATGACAATTTTGTTTGAGGAAATAACAGCGACGAGTCTTTCTCAACTCGCTCCACATACTCAGCCTTAGTCCCCTCCTCCCCGTCTAGATTCAGTGGTCTTTTCAAATGCATTTGTACTGATTGATATATATATTGGTGTTTAAGGGAGTCAAATGGCATGCTCATGGTTCTATTGCAAGAAGCATAATTGTCTCCCAAGTGTAGTGACAGAGACTTGATAATCAAAGAAGAAAAATAGTTAAATACACCATTGGACATCGAAAGCAATATATATCTCAATAAATTATGAAGATGTATAACATTCATAAGAAACACATCCCACCATCAGTATGATAATTAATCAAACTGGATTGAAGAAACCCAATTTGCCAAAAGGCCAAATATGTGCTCAACTTGAAAATTCTCAAAGCAAAGCAACCACATCACAATAGTATAATATAATTCATTTCAATTCAGTGTGTTGTGCCAGAATTGGAGAAAACATAAAGAAATTTGTGTAGCAATTTGTCAAAAGGCCAAATATGTGAAGTGTTGGTACCTTATATATCATGCATTAAAGCAGTGGCGGATTTTGACAAAAAAATTGGAGGGGGCCAAAACAGTAACAAATATAACAAATATATAAACCAAAATTAATTGTGTTTCAAAATAGTTTGTTTGGTTTAGTGGTCAAAGTTTTCTTTGTCAATTTAAATGTCCTGAAATAACTGCTAAAAAGAGGTGTGGCCTTCACAAGAATTGAATTGGGGACCCTAAATACACCAATAATGCTCTTATCCGCTTGGCTACTAATACTTTTGTTGCTTAGTGTTCATTTGGTTCTATATATTCTAACTTTGAGTATAAAATATATCCGTGTATATATTAACTTAATGGGAGCCGGGGGTACCGTGGCTCCCCCCGGCTCCTATAAAGATCCGCCACTACTTCAAAGTGTGCTTAGAATGTGATTATGATTGTTGGATGGTTGGAGAAGTTTGGAAACCAAAGGAATGAGTTTTACACATGAAAAATAGAGTTTTGGGCTACTGCGCAGGTGTTCAAGATTGAAGCCATAATCTTGCTATAATGTAGATTCATAGTTTAATATGAATTTATTTATTTTTTCTTAACTAACAGTTTACGGGATTGTTATGCTGACATAAGGTTGTTTACCAAATAGAATCATGGAAGGAATACATGTTAAATCTACTCAAGATGTTACCCCCGCAAGTCGCAATGTGAATAAGCTATCATTGGGTTTTTGTTAGACTGCTTTTTTGGTGCGCAGATATCCATATTCGAACCCGAGACCTTAGGGTGAGATCCGAGCTCAATTACCACTCGGACCAACCTTACTTGGTAAGCTTTGTTGAGTGTGAATTGATGCTAAAGCTAAAAACGATAGAAACACTACTAAAACCATAGAAAACTCGCTCTTTTTAGTAAACGACTTCTAGGAAAAACATATTGCATGTTTTAGAACACAATTGTTATTTCATTTCATTTTGTTCAACATGATTAAAAATGAATCATGCGGAGAAAGAACATGATCACATATTTACATGCAACCAAATAAATTCCAATCTAGCATAATAAAACAAAGGATGAATACAAAGCTTCTAGACCACATTGAGTATCCCAAAAAATAAATTAGAAAAAATGTTGATGATATAACTTTAGCAGAGAGTACATAAAATGGTGGGGGAAATACTTACCAACCAAATTGAATAATGCTAATCTCCGATCCCAAATTTGCCAAGAAACACCTTCGCATGTCAACTGCGTGCCTCGACCACGACCAGTCGACCACCACCTCATCGTAGCCTCTACGAACAGCAACCACGATGCCTTTTCCACACATGCCAAGATGTTTCTCTGGGATTCCACAATCTTCTCTATTTTCGATAACGTATTGTCAAACTCTACTATCCCGCAGCTTGAAGCTCATGTGCGCGAGGCACCTCTCTACGATGGACTTGCTTTGGTTGCGTCGTTTCCTCTTGCAACGACATTCTCTTATTCGACATTCATTTACGTTCTCCTATTTTGTGGAAACCTTCAATTAGCGTACTTGTACTTGTATAACTATCTACATATGCAGATGCATATACAACTTGGCCTTAGCTGTTAGACCTAGGGTTAGTGGGTGGAATTTTAACTAGGAACCACATAAGTACACTTTTAACTGATTGCTGTATCAGTAGTGTCAAACATATATCCTTGTTTGATTTTTTTTGTATAATACATGTTTTAGGGATAATGGCTAATGTTGACTTCTGAAATATCGATTTGCTACTTCAATATTTGTGCTTTTACACTGATCTTTAATTAATTTTAGAGTGAACACTCATTTTGATTATGCAAAGATACAAGTTTTATCAATGTAGTATCCTCCAACAATAAATAAATCAAAAGAATCCTTCATTACCAAATGTTGACTTCTAATTAGGCCTTCATTGTTAGCTTTGACAGTAAATTGATTCTTTGGAGGATCATTTTGATATTTGACAGATACTTAGAAGACTAAAATGGGTGATTACCTCTGAAGCCCCGATACTCCAAAATGGCCAAAGTATCGGTATCGGACACGTATCCGATACCGATACGTCCGGATACGCACCCAAAAAGTATCAGAGAATTAATATTTATTTTTTAATCAGGATACGTTTCCGATACGTGAGAGACACGCTCTCGATACGGCGCCCTTATCAGGATACGTGCGCGCGATACGGCTTACGCGCGGGATACCTTGCAGATACGAGAAAAATGGCCTTTTGACCTTTTCCTTTTACCATTTTGTAATATATTTAATATTTAATTATAATAAACTAATATAAATCAATAAAATAATAGGATACAAACAAAACCCTAATTTAAAAACATTTGGTCCTAAAACATCAAAGTGTATATCTTTTGTGACATGATCTAGGGAGAAAGAATATATTTTGAAATAGGTAGGGGAAAATGTAACTATGCACTTATTTTGATCACACGTATCTTTTTTGTAAGTGTGATCATATTTATTGATATTATGAGAAATTGTCATTTAGTAAAGTGAAATAGCTTTAGTTATGTTTTATTATTTTTAATTTTAATTTAATTTTTTATTGAAGTATCCCAGCCGTATCGTATCTTGATTTTCAAAATTTTCCCGTATCCACGTATCGGTATCGTGTCGTATCCCGTATCGTATCTCGTATCGGGGCTTCACAGGTGATTACTCTTAATTTATTATGTTACGTCTTAATCGTGCGTGCTGTGGAACTACTAATTCGCTATTACCTTTTACATTTTCTTATAGGGCATATACAACGAGTCTATTCATTATTATGTTTGAGGACTTGGAATGAATCCAAAAGCAGAGATTGCATGGCAATATTTGAGAATTTCATTGAGGTATGACTTTGAAAAATATTAACGATTGGAAGGGGAGTATGATAGTTAGAGGTAGTTGACAGTAAGATTACAGGCTAAATCATTAAGGTTAGAGATTTAGGGCCCATTTGGTGGTGGACATGATAGGACAAGAATTGATAGAGAATAGGAGGGTTGGATTAGAGTAAGATAGGACATAGATATGATAAACTTTTATCTCATCTTGTGTTTGAGGCTCACTGCATCACAAACTAGATAGTATTGTACTATATATTTTACCATCATGTTTACAATGGACCAAATAATAGTATGATAAGATATAATTCATACGAAATTACAAGACTACCCTTGCGACAATATACTGGAATCTATTCTTCCGTGGTTGCCATAAGCTCTTAATGTGATGATGTTAATTATTTATGGTTTATGGTATGGTTTGGTTGTTACTTCATAATTTGTTATTAGAGAACTAAAGACATTATAAGTGTTAACATAGTATACAACTTGGCCTTAGCTGTCATAGTATGAATTTTATTATTATCTCTTTGTTTTACAAGCGAATCTAATTGCCTCTTTATTGCGATGTATTGCTGTTTACCTTGTCAACTCAAATTCTAAGATACAGAAGCATTTGATTCAAATTTCTGTATTTGTAACCAGCCTATGTCTATGACATGTAGAATAGTGGACAGTTCAATGCTTAGATCAGATGTCGTTTTAATTTAATTTTTACTGTACATGATTACAAAGCTTTGTACCAAAGCTTCAATATAATAAATAGGCCCTACCTAGTGGGATAAAGATTTGTTGTTGCTGAATACTTGAATATATCAATACACTTCTACATGATTTCAAGTCATTGATTGTCTTTTGAAGAATTGTTAGAGGTAATTGTCAGAAAGATTACAGGCTAAATCATTAAGGTTAGAGATTTAGGGCCCATTTGGTGGTGGACATGATAGGACAAGAATTGATAGAGAATAGGAGGGTTGGATTAGAGTAAGATAGGACATAGATATGATAAACTAGATAGTATTGTACTATATATTTTACCATCATGTTTACAATGGACCAAATAATAGTATGATAAGATATAATTCATACGAAATTACAAGACTACCCTTGCGACAATATACTGGAATCTATTCTTCAGTGGTTGCCATAAGGTCTTAATGTGATGATGTTAATTATTTATGGTTTATGGTATGGTTTGGTTGTTACTTTTCATTTTCAATGTTGTAACGTTTTAATATTTTGTTGGAGAAACTGGTGTTTCCTTCAGCCATTAGGCCTTTAAATGCCACTATTGTTGACCTCAAATGTGACGTCAGTAGTGTTTTTCAAGAAGTATATGTGACGTGTTGGGCTTTGATGCTAAAATGTTTTGAGCTCTAACTCTTGTGTTCCTTATAAGCCTAGTCATTTCTACCCTGTAGTCCATTTTGTTCTGGTTGATACTTTGAGTTAGTTATTTCCGTTTTAACACAAATTAATGCTTTGTATTTTTGGGTAGTTTGTTATGAGCTAGTCTATAAAGCTACAAGAAAAGTGTACTCTGCAGCTAGTTGTAGCTCTTTGATCATATGGTGAAGATTTCTAGTCGACTTCTGTCCCCCTGATGTAGGAGTATTAACTCTGAACTGGGTTCACAAATCTTAGTGTTCTTTCTTTCCTTTTAGTGATTCCTTCACCTTAAAGTTCTTGCTTGGAAGAAGTGGTTCTGTCCGACAATAGCTGCAACACACTTACCTCCTTTTCGCTAGATGGTTTTCCGGCACTCGAAAACCTTTGGATATTTAGATGTGACAGTTTGGAATCCATTTTTATTTCAAAAAGTTGTTCTCCTTTGCCCCTCAACCCTCCAATTTCATCATATCAGTGAATGCAAGGCACTTAGATCATTGCCTCAAAAGATGGACACCTTCACCGCTCTTGAAAGTATATCTCTCTATTCCTGTCTAGCACTAAGATCTTTGCCTCAACGGATGGACACCCTCACCGCTCTTGAACACCTATCTATCAAAAGTCTTCCAGAATTGGAGTTGTCATTTTCTGAAGGAACTTGTCTGCCCTCTAGATTACAATATATTAATATTGATTCGGAGGGAAGAATAAGGACGTCTGTAACTGAATGGGGTCTCCAACACCTCACTGCTCTTTCACATTTGGAAATTGAAGGAGATGTTATTGTTAAGACCTTGCTAAAGGAGCGCCTGCTGCCTATTTCCCTTGTGACTCTCGTAATCAAGGATCTCTCTGAAATGAAATCCATAGAAGGAAGTGGGCTTCGACATCTTACTTCTCTTGAAAGACTTCACATTTATGATTGTTCAGTGTTAGAGCCATTCCTAGAAGATACTTTGCCTTCCTCTTTGAAGATACTATACATCCTGAACTGCCCTATGTTAGAAGCAAGGTATGGAAGTGAGAGAGGGGAACATTGCGCACATCCCTGTCATAAAAATAAATGATAAAATGACGATATGAGGCATGGGAAGCCAAAGGGAGGTAGAATTGCAATCCCATATTAGGTACGTTATTCTTTTAAGTCACTAGCCAAGATGAATTTATTTTTAAATCTATGAGATGTGTAATATAGTCAGGTTCTGCTATGATCTATGAGGTTTATCATATTCAAGCAGTGTAGTAATAGCTCACATTGTTATTGGCTCTAACTAGTAACACATATCCCTTCTAAGATTAAATCTTTCATGTTTAGTTTGTGTAGCATGCCCTCTGATTGAGACTATTGTATAATCCTTTTCAAGATTTATTTGCTTGACTTTGTATTATACCTGCTTTGAAGGATTCATATGGTCCTTTTTGTTATTTTAATGAATTGGTAATTTGATGTATGCAGAACTGGAGCAAACAACTGCTGAGGTATTTTTCTGGTTGGCTATGTCATCACTTAAATTATGGAACACTTGCACTGCTTGAGATGTCTGATTATGATTTCTTTCTACTATATATGCTTATGTAAGTGGAATTTGAAGCACACAATTAACTGATTGCTGTATTGATAGATTCTCAGAATTCGAGGACCTCCGAAAGAAAGGTTTAAGAGAGGAAATAGACTTTGATTATATTTCATTTGATACCAAATAAGAAGTGACTACAATGTTTATATAGGCTAGTGGATACACACCATAAAGGAGGATACATCACCACACACTAACATTACTACCTAACAAACTATTCAAAGACAATGCCTAAAATGCCCTTTCTAGAATATATTAAAACAATCATTATTTCATTGATCTCCATGATCATGTCATTACCTACCCCATCAAAATCAACCTTGTCCTCAAGGTTGTAAAAATTTTCTCTATCAATAGATTTTCCTGGATCCCATTGCTTGGATTGGAATGACGAAAGAACTTTAGACATTTGGAAATGTTCACCCGGATGCCATTGTTGCTGGACTTGAACTCTGCTATTACCATCACTGATGCCAACATACTCTATTCCAACAATATGCAAAAGGCAACATTTTCTCTGCTGAGAAGTTTGCACAGATTGCATATAAGATAGCTCCAACAAATGCATCCCCAGCACCAGTTGTATCAATAAGCTCAGATGATGGAATATTTCCAGATGTCCCAAAATATAATTTTCCACACACTGATCCTATACCTTCAACTCTAAACTTTGTAACAGATGAGGCAATGCATGTTGGTTTGGTTATGCTATCGTCCTTTTTCTTTGTTAATGAATTGTCCACATCAATTTCTTCCAAGTGAGAGCCCTCATCTGCACATCTCTCAAGGATTATGCAGCCATCTTCTCCCAAGGTTGCAATCACAAATTTAAGCCTCTGTAACCTTAAAATAATTGAAACTAGTGCTCTTGGAATAGATGATGCATCTGTCCATGCCTTTGGAAAATTTTCTGAGCATACAACATAATCAGCCATATCCAAAAGGTCATTCAATACTTCCCTTGGCTTTGCAACAGAACACTTCCAAGTAATTAAAGTATCCCAAACAATTTGCATTTCCAAACCAAATAACAGCAGCCCATCTTCTTCCAGGAATTTATAGCACACAAAGCAATTTGAAGGAGTTTCAAAATCATCAACAAAATTAAATAATCCTGCTCTCAGTAAGTTAAGCTTTGATTCATTATGGGTAGATGAAGTATCATCAACAAGGACCTTAGGAGTTTCAAAATTATCAAGAAACCTAAGGATTTCAATTGCCACAAGCATAATCCAATTCCCACAAGGATATTCAAGAATGTAAATCATGGCAACTGAATGAAATTTTCTGCACGGCACCCTATATCTAAACATTAGACATACCTCAGCACTAGTGTCAATTCCCTCAGGCACTAGTGGACCTGGATCGTAGGGAATGGAGATGATGCGCGACACCTCTACGGCGAAGAATCTGGCAACGTCTCGTTCCGGCATTTCATCAAACAGATGGTGAGTTGGTTCAAGTGGCAGCAAAGAGACTGGTATTGTGAAATAAATCGAATCAGGTGGCTCTGGCAGTGGAGGCGGCAACATTTGGAGGTTCGACAGTGGCACTTCCTTGAGCAAGTGAGAAGACGAGGGTGTGGTTGTTGTAAATAACCCATTCCTTAACGTGAAAACACCTGGGTTTGGTGATTGCCGTAACCATTCCTCTCGTTTCGATGGTGTTCCTTTGAGCACCACAACCAATTTTGTAATCGTAGAACAATTGAACAGATCTGATGGTGGAGGGATTACCTCTTGAGAAAATGAAGATGCTGACGGCGGCGGTGGTAGAGAAGGCATGGTGAAAAAACTTGGATCTGGTGGTCTCGGTGGAACTGCTGGTGACAGGTCGTCGTCCGGTGGTTCCCACGACGGACATGCAAGGTTGGTAGCAACATCAGAACTATTGTCCTTTAAAGGCTGCTCAACTATGACCGTCACAGAATCCATCATTTCGGCACAAGGTGGAGATGAGGTTGCGCTGAAAAGCACGGGACCATCTTGTTTGATTTCTTCTTCTTCTAATACCGAATCAGTAACAACACCAAGACTGAAAGCATCAGTGATGGAAGGTGCCACTACCGACATAAGTGATTCTGAATCTGGCTCGTTTTCGTCGTCTAAAACGGGTAAGATTGGCCGCCATTCAGGTTTGAAACGCCACAGAAAAGAAGGAACGAACGATTCCCAACTTGCCATTGGATGATGGTGAGACCATTGAAGCCACCATTGGAGGGGAGGACCTTGCAACCCAAAGGCAGCTATGAGAAGTTTTGACGATGATGATATTTCAGTTTCAGCAAGGAATTGATCGATGTCAAGAACCCACCCGTAAGCATCGTCGTCACCGTTAAACAATGGAAGCGCCGTTGGTGACAATGGATTAGCAGGAAGGAGCTCTCTCAATGAAAGCACCATTGATAGATTCTCAGAATTCGAGGACTGAGATACCTCCTAAAGAAAGGTTTAAGAAAGGAAATAGACTTTGATTATATTTCATTTGATACCAAATAAAGTATTCTGAACGTTTATATAAATTTAGTGGATCTACACACTTTAAAAGGAGGATACATCACCACACACTAACATTACTACCTACCAAACTATTCAAAGACAATGCCTAAAATGCCCTTTTTAGAATATATTAAAACAATCATTATTTCATTGATCTCCATGATGATATCATGTATCATCATCACTTAAATTATGGAACACTAGTACAGTTGCACTGCCTGATATGTCTGATTATGATTTCTTTCTACTTCTTGGATGCATTTTAATATTTTGGTTGATTTCTCGGCATATTTTGGTTATATATTTTATTATTCTCTGGCTTTACAAATTGTTGCCTCATTCCAGATACTGAATCAGCCAAGTTAAGCATCAAGACAACAACTTAAAGAAGCCATGTATCCATGCATCCTTGTTTGACATGAATGTTCCTCCTATTTGTGCTGTCAACCAGGTAAATACTTTAATGTGGAAAATAAGGGAAAACATTTACAATTCATTTAATTAGTTTTATGTTTCTGCACATCTATTTTTTTGTTGGTTTTTCATGTATTTGGTGTCTATATTTTTAACCAATTTAATTACTTGTTATGTTTGGCAAATGAACTGAAAGAGTGGTGGGTAGTATCATGTAGAGAAATCCTCAAGTCATCTGTGCTAAAACCATCTAAATAGAAACATGAAATAAATAGAGTTGGTTTGTTTTTGATGATTACAGGTTATCCAAGGTGATGTGTTAAGGAGTGAACTTGCTTATTTTGACATATGCGTCGCAAATAATCATTCCCTATCAAATATCTTCACCTCTCACTCACATTCAAGTTACTCAATCACCAATGTGCAATCATAATGTTTAAGACATAATTTGCCATGACATTGGTTGCTCAGCTAAGCCAGTTGATAAGCTCTATTGTCGTCGTCTTTCAGTGAACACTCAACTCCACGCTAAGTTCAAAGACAAGGTTTTATTTTAGGTGTTCGTTCTCAAAGAAGGAGATTTTGAAGAGAATAAGTCATGCAAACTAACTCTCTTTGCACAAGTTCCTATACCTGCTCTCTCTACTTAACAAAGTTAGCATTCACTTCTCTTGAATTTAGAATGCCGAAAGAGAAATATAAGACGTGCCATTTGGTTTAGAAAATATAGGAAATAAGGAGAGGACAAATGTAAAGCCATTTCTAAGACTCTCTGTGCCACAAAAGTCAAGTCAAGTCATGCTCTCATTATCTGATTACCAATAGCGCATTTTTAAGGGAGTGTCTTTTAACTAGTTTCAGCATCATAAGTGTGGATTCTACCCACCTTCTATGAAGATCTCTATATTCTATTTAATTCAAAGTCATCACGACAGAATAAAAATAGATTGTAGAACCAAAAATCTTAGAGCTGATAATCTCTTTTTTCAAATACCAAAATATATAATTTGTTATTTTCCTAATTTGAAAATTTGATAAGATGAGAGAGTTCAAGAGAATTCATTTATCAACGTGAAAATAATATCAATATGTAATTTTATAGTAACATACACAATTATTTTTATGTAATGTGTATGTTTTCTTCGATTCTCCAAATATTTGGTGGATTATGACTTCATTTTAATTTCCATATTATATTTCTGCCTTTCTTTCATTAAAATCTCTTCAACTAGACAGAGATAGGATGTAGGATAAAAAATCTATGAGCTGATAATCTATTTTCACTAATAGTGACAGTTTTTTTATTTTCCTTTGAAAATTTTGTAATAATAAGTTTCAACAGATAATTTATGAATACTACTTTATCAGCGGTGCCAGATTCTTGGATTTGGTCAGGTCATGATTCCGGTGTGTTCTCGGTGTCATCTACTTACCATCTTTTCTTTGAGTCGTCTTCTACTGTTTTGAGGCTCTCTAATTAGGTGCTTGGAACTATTAACATGGTTTGGAAGAGTTTTGCACCTCCCAAGGTTGTTGCCTTCTCTTGGGAGCTCCTCTTGGATAGTGTGCCTACTCGTTCTAACCTGTTGAGAAGAGTGCAAATGGGTGGAAATTGGGAGAGTGCAAATGTGAAGACGTTTCAACGAAGCTTCGTGCCCCAAAAAACCAATTTGACTCCCAAGTCAAGTCATGCTCTCCTTTCTCTAATTACTACTATATCAAATCAAGTGTCATCTATGATATTTCTTCAAATTTGAGTTGAATTGTAAAAGTTATTAGACATATACTATTAATTAAAAATAATGTCATTATGTAATTACGTAATAATATATAAAGGTGGTAATCTCTTTTTGTCAATAGCAAAATAATGTTTTATTTTCTCTTGAAAATTTGTTCATGATATAAGAGAGTTAAAAAAATCCATTACAAAAAGAGAAGTATATCCTAAAAATGAGAGAACCAGAATGCTCATTGTTAGAGTCATTGCTGGTTTTATAAAAGAAAGATAACATAACATGAAAGGAAAGAGAAGACCAATCGAGAATAACAATGCATTTTTATTGATTTTAAATCTGCAAGCTACAGTGCTTTCTATAGTAAAGAAAGAGGTCTAAGATAGAAGACCATGGTACAACCTAATTGTTCCTGGGTGTATTAGCAATTACGAGGACTGCCAACAGCAATTGGACCTGCGGCCCAGCCCATCACGATCGGCCCAACACGCTTGCTTGAGCGCACTTCGCCGGCCGAAATTCTCGCAAAAGCGGTCGGACATCATCAGATATATACGCCATTCGCACATGGCATCGTGTGCGTTCTCGAACCTTGTGCTATCTGCCCGAGCGACCTCTCACTAGATCGTCGGAGTGTCTTTGCAGGTACCACCCGAGGTATTCAACGCGTGAAGCCAGGACCGGTCCTTTCACTCATTCAACGACCGGCCCATTGACGAATCAATCAGCACTTCAACTCTTCATTGGTCAAGGTACGATCAATCGGCGACCACGATGGGAGGCCCGAGCGCTATCCTACCTCTTTCATGGCTCCACGCGACCGCCCCGCACGCGGCCACTTCGACTCAATCCTCTCCGCAAAATCGCCAGCGAGACCCCGAGGCGTGGCCGCCACACGATCCACGAGTCTCGAGGACTTCCACGACAAGAACCTTCGGCACAACCGGCCGTGGACCGCCCTCCTCACAGCCAGATCCATCGGCCGTTCTCGAGACTTGCCGCCGAGAGCCGATTGAAGCGGGCATTCGAGAACCTATACCGCATCATGTCACTCAAGCCGTTTTGCGAGATCTTGCAAAACAAGAATCAAGTGATCGCAGCATCGAGATGCGCTCATCTCTCAATCTGAGAGAGTTCGATTCGGGGCGCCACGGGCGAAGACGGAGAACCTTCGCTGCGTCGCCGACGGCGCGAAGACACCGCCCTCCTCGAAGGAGCATTTCTCGAGAAAAGCTTACTCATCACTCTCCGCAGAAGAAGAAGCGGGCACACAGATCGCTTCCGGCGAACGAGCGTAGACGCCGCTTCGATGTCCTATGATTATGAAGATTCTAGCTACCGCCCCGACACGCGGTACCGCCACCGACCAGTACTCCTCCAACGAGTCGTCCGGTCACGTCGGTCGAGAAGCGATCTTGGGATTCTCGAGAAGAGCCGGAAGATTACGGAAATGGAAGGATTAGGGGCGCCGCGACGGCCAGGAGAGGCCAAAGCGAGCGACCCAGAAGGCCTCCTCAGCTTCCACCAACTGGTCCATCCGGAGGATTCTATGGAATGCCGGGCAACGAGGCGTGCCTCGCAATGCAACCCTTTGGGTCGAACGGCATTCAGAATGAACACGGCCCATTCTCCAGGGAGATCAGGCGTTACAAAATTCCGAGAGACCTCCGCAAGCCGCCCAATCTCAACAAGTTTGACGGCCGAGGAGATCCTGACAAGCATCTCCGTTACTTCAATAATTACTGCTGCTATAGGGAATTGGGACCGACCATGAAATGCAGGCTTTTTCCCGCCTCTGCGGGCGGTAGAGCATTGGAATGGTGGGAGTCTCTCGCGACCCAATTCCATCTCCTCGTGGGACGACACTGATCGTAATATTCTTGTCTCACTACACCGCAAACCGCCGCCAATATCGGTATGAAGAATACTTGGACTCTGTTGTTCAAGGAGATAATGAGACGCCGAGAGCGATACATCGACCGGTTTAACACCGAGGCCGAAGTTCGTCGTGACTTGTCGACACGGACAAGTTGAAATATCTGAGCGTGGTATTCGACCGGACCACCGGTTAAATCGAAGAATTTACGTTGAATCATTACCGTGATCTCGGCCACTTCCTAACAAGGGCTAACGCCCACATGCGATATGAAGAAACTCGCGTGAGAAAGGCCGTCCGCGCGACGACCTAAAGAAGAAAATAGTAAGCGGCCAAAGGGCATGAAGGTCGCCACGACAATCGGCCGACTTTCGAGATAAAAAGTTTGATCATCGCACTCGATTCAACACCTCTATTGCGCAGATCTACAAATGAGTGTCGAATAATGAGTTTGTGGGAGTTAAACGGCCCGATCCACTGCGTGCTCGAGAAGGGGGGCACGGCCGACCAAAAGATACCGCCAGTTACCACAAAAGCAAGGGTCATGATCTCGACGCATCGTATGGCCTCAAAGATGACATTGAAGAGCTCATTCGAAAGGAAAGTTGGGGAAGTATGTGAGGCGAGGAAGACGATCGACCCCAAGAGAAGCGAAAGAAACCGATCTCGACAGAGGAAAGGGCGCTCTAGTTGTTTCAAGCGTCCAAGAGAAAGACCGGGCTCGAAGGTCGAAAGCCCCGTGATCCGTGGTCGCAACGTTGCTATGGTCATCCACGGTGGCAACCCGTTGGGCCGTAGAGAATCAAACAAAGCCACCAAAAAGAAGTGGGGCGAGCTCACGATGGTCGGTTCAACATCAGCGATTCCACCGGCCACGAAATGACCCCCGTCTCGTTTGGAGATAGCGACTGCGCGATGGCGGGCCAAACAATTATGTTCCATTGGTAATCGTGCGCCATGGCCAATACGGAAGTCCAAAGAATCTGGTCGACCCGGGGTAGCTCGGCCGACATCATGTTTGAGGGCTTGATTGACAAGATCAAGGTTGATCGGAGCGAGATAATTCCCGTGCCGAGCCGCTCGCTGACGGGCTTCAATGGAGCGGTCACCTACCCGCTGGGAACGATCGAACTCATGGTCACATTCGGTGGCGACACCGAGATAGCACCTTATGCGGGGCCCCGCACGACGCTCCTCGTACTCCCCCTCAAATCATGCTAC
The DNA here is from genome assembly GCA_020916435.1 of Oxytropis ochrocephala. Taxonomy (NCBI): domain Eukaryota; kingdom Viridiplantae; phylum Streptophyta; class Magnoliopsida; order Fabales; family Fabaceae; genus Oxytropis; species Oxytropis ochrocephala. The sequence continues at coordinate 122,974,881 of CM037089.1, read as the reverse complement.
CGGTGTATCATTGGTAGGCCGACCACAGGCAAGCTAGAGGTCGTGGCATCAACAAGACACTGAAGATGAAATTCTACAAAGAAGGACGACCGGTAGTTACCACTGGCGGCCGACCTGAGGCGGCAAGAAGGCCACCACGATGCGTATCAACAAATTTGTGATGAGGTAGACCTTGGCCCAAATGTTCGAAGCACCGGTGAAGGCCATCAAGTCAATGTCACCGATCCGATGCTCGGTGCCACGCTTGAATGTAATGAACAATTTGGGTGTAATGAACGACCGACCTATGAATGAAAAGCGTGCAGCGCTCTTTTTCCCATTGGGTTTTTTACGAGGCCCGACTTTAGAAATATGATGTGTTCTTCACTTTCTCGCAAGAATGTATGACCGGTCGCTCAAGATTGCCCGCGTGGCAAAGGAGCGATCGAAGATTATCAACTTGATCAAACATAAACGGATCGTCGAAAACGATCTAAGCCGAAAGCGACCATCGAAATGGTCCCAACCGAAAGTGCCATCGAAATGGCCTGAGGGTTAGATAGCCCGCAAAACAACGGTCACCGAAGTTGACTCAAACGAGCGCCATCGAAAATGGCCCAAGGGTTAAGTGATAACCCAACAAAACAGGCCGTCGAAACGACCTACCTCGAGAGATCATCGAAATGATCCCAACGGGTGCCATCGAAATGGCCCGACCGAGCGCCATCGAAAATGGCCCAAGGGTTAAGTGATAACCCAACAAAACAGGCCGTCGAAACGACCTACATCGAGAGATCATCGAAATGATCCCAACGGGTGCCATCGAAATGGCCCGACCGAGTGCCATCAAAATGGCCCAACCATAAACGAGCGCTATCGAAATAAGCACGAAACGGCCGCCGAGCGGCCTATAATTTCGAAATGACTAAGGCGAATAAATGCAAGAAATACACAGACATAGCAATGTAAAACAGGCGTAATTAAAGGCAAATAGAGATTGTCATTACAAACACGGGGCCTTGCCGTCGGCCGAGCGCCCACGACTGAAAAAGCGCACGGCGCGAAAAATTGTTGTGCCCAAGGCAAGTCAAATCATTACAAATATTACACCGCCGCAGCGGGCTTTAAAAGAGAATGGTGGCGGCGAACGACATTGCCTTGCTCGTCGACTTCTGCAGGCAACATGATCTTGTTGTTGTCAACGTAGTGCGTGGGCTTGATCATCTTGTCATCGAAATTGATCTTCAGATCGGTATTCAATACCCGCGCCTGGCCAAGAGCGTTGTAAAATTGCTCAATTGCAGCCTCCTGACCGGCTTGGGCCACCTTTCGGATCTTTTCCTCCAGCTCGGCCTTCTCTGCCGCCCAATTGGCCTCTCGCTTCTCCATAGCATCAAGATCGCCCTTCAAAGTAGCGACCTGAGCAGCAAGCTCCTTGTTCCTCTTTGCAAGCTTAGCACGGCCGCCCTCTCCCGTTTGAGGCCTCCTTCTTCGGACAACAAGCTTGTCATATTTTAGCATGCGCCTCGGCTAAAGCCTTGTCCTTTCTCTCAAGATTCAGTGTCGACGGGTTGTTAGTCGGTCGAACAAAGGTAAGATGAAGAGTACAAGACTAAGAAAATAAAATTACCATCGATTCGCCACCACTCCGCTTGCGATGACTTTCTCGACCCCATGCAGAGAGAAGCGCAGAGCGCCATGGGTTTCTTACATGATCTTGCTCCGGATCGGCGCGCACCCAAGCTCTCGAGCGAGATGATAGGAATCTCTCCGTTGCGGGGCCGGACCCGACAATCACGCTTGGCCCGCTTGGGTGGCGATCGGCACTGTGGGAGGCGACCGAGTCCGTCCGCCGCCGGCTTCTTCCCTTGGCTCTTAGGGGTGTGGGGACTTTTGAGGAAGATTCGTGGTTATCCCCCGACCGAGAAACGTCAAGTCTCTTAGCCCTCCTTCGAAGCTTCGGGGCGGAGGCGCGGCGAGTCCTGCTTTTTACGGCCATTCTTTCTGCGAAATAACGAGCTATGAGTTAGAATAAAAGATTGACAAGACTGACAGCAAAAATATAAAGACAAGGTTTAAAGGCAAACCGATCTCGGCCTCCAAGGCTCGGCCTTCGTACAAAACAAAGGGTCGGCAAGGTATGTCGCCCTTAGGATCTGGACGCATCATACTCGCCAGCGACTTTATCATCTCCAAAGTCTCCGTGTCGGCTCTCTCTAAGTCTTTGATCGTAGATGTGTAATCTCCCGGGCCGCTGCGAAATGAGCCTCATTCCACATGATCGGAAATAAGGGGACCTAGCATCCCGTCCGGTTGAACCTCACAAACGGTCTTCCCGGCCTCCTCGGTGGGAACGATCCAGAAATACTGACTTTTCCAGGCCGCTCCCAACGACTCCTGGAATGCTTTGAAAAATCGGTGGTGGGTCTTCTGCATCTAGAAGGAGACTTGCTCCTCTTTTCCTTGTTGGCCTTCTCTCGAGCCACTTCACCAAGATAGCGAAGAAAAGCATCATCGATACTGCCCGACCCACTTGGTCGAAGAAACTTCAAAAGTCTTTAAAACGCCCATGCGTTTGGGTGAAGTCGCGGGCGGCGACCCCAATATGGCGCAGACGTCGCGTTGGAATTCGGTGAAAGGAGGGTAATCTTCATCTTCTCGAACACGAGCCGATACATCGTGAACTTGAAGTTGGAAGAATAAGTCGCGATATCTTCGCCTCCTTCATGCCTCTTATCCTCGGCCGGTGAGCCTTCAAGCGGCTCCGTGAGATCGGGCAAAGCATCGTGACCGATCAGTAAGAATGCTCTGTTAGAGCGAAGAGTTTCCGACACCCATGACATGTCAGATATGTCTCGAGCTACATCAGCTTGGACTTCGGCCGACCCTTCGTTCGACCCTCCGATGGCTTCCAGACCGGAAATATTGACTTCAGGCTGAGTCACCTCTTCTCCTTGGACTTCTTCGGCTCGGCCGCCTTCGACCTCCACCATTTCCTCGCCCACGGCCGACAAAGACTCTGCGCCTCGTCATCATCAATAATAATCACATCGGCGTCTTCTTCTTCTCCCTCCACTCGGGATACAACGTCCTCGGGCGGTGGAGAGTTGCTCGACCGCTCGGCAGAATGGACGGACCTGGAACCAGTACTCTTGGAGCTGGTCGATCTCCGACCGGAAGAATGAGAACTCGAGCCCGTGCTGCTCGAGGAACTGCTGGAAGAGCTAGAACCTTTGTCGCCCGAAGACGACTTGGGCTCGCCCGGCCTCGACATGTATGTGGCAAAAGATTGCGGTGGTTTTCCGAGAATACGGGCAGTTAACTTCGTCCGTGGCATACACAAACACCTGTGATAAAGGGATCGAGTCAGGTCGATCGAGTAAAGCACTCATGAGAGGGGCGAGCCGCCATCCTCGACCGACACCCCTATCACGAGGCGTGGAAAAGCACGAAGTACTTTCAAATAAAAACTCAAGCTTAAAAAAGGTAAAGGGAGAGATCGATTCATACCTTAAGTAGATGTGGTGGATCGGTCGCGAGTAGACAGAAACAGCTTCGGATGCAAGTCGGCGGCAGACGAGTCGGTCGTTGGCAGAGCAATTCTTGGAAGTGTGAGAAATGAATTCTGCGGAAGGTCTATTTATAGTGCAAATTTCTAGCGCGAAGGGGACCGGGATACGAAGAGTCACAACGCTTCGTCTTCTCACCAATGGTTGTCTCCAGACAACCTCGGAAACACCAAACGTCATGTCTTAAATACCAGTGAAGACCAACCATCACGACAGCACGGCCGACGGTTGACAAGCGGTCGATACCGCCCTTCAGTGAAAGCGAGCGGCCGCGCCCGTTTCGTCAAGATAGCTTCACTCCTGGGGGCATCGATTCAAGCCTCACCCGCTCTTGCCGACCTAGGCTTGGGGGCAACCGCTTCGGGTGTATTAGCAATTACGAGGATCGCCAACAAAGAATTGGACTGCGCCCACCCATCACGATCGCCCAACACGCCGCTTGGAGCGCACTTCGCCGGCGAAATTCTCGCAAAACGGTCGGACATCATCAGATATATACGCCATTCGCACATGGCATCAGGTACGTTCTCGAACCTTGTGCTATCTGCCCGAGCGGACCTCTCACTAGATCGTCGGAGTGTCTTTGCAGGTACCACCCGAGGTATTCAACGCGTGAAGCCAGGACCGGTCCTTTCACTCATTCAACGACCGGCCCATTGACGAATCAATCAGCACTTCAACTCTTCATTGGTCAAGGTACGATCACTAATAATGCAACGAAAATAAAAAGCAAGGCACATGCGCCTGTTGAGTGTTGACAGCTAGCCCATGGGATTCTATGTTGCAACAGATATAAAATGTTTGGCACTTAGAGTCCGTTTGATTGCAAACAAGACAGTATTGAATTGGACTGGACTGGACAAGACAACACTGAACAAGTTTTTGTCTAGTATATTGTTTGGCGAACAATGGATAGCACAAGCACAAAATTGTAAATTTTACTATAATTCTCTTTTTAATGTTTATAATGATTTTATATAACATATATTATAATGTAATTAAAAATATATAAAGAAAAACGTACAATGGAGAATATGAAAGAGAGAGAAAGAGAGAGATGAGAGAGAGAGGTCATGCAGGACTGGCCCAAGGCCCAAGCTACTAAAGCAAGGGCTTTCTTTGGGCCTCATATTTTTGATGAAAAAAGGGGCCTCAAAATTTAGTTCTTTAAGTAATATTAAGTTTAAATTTCATTTAATTATAATAAAATTATGTAGCACAATTGGTTTGTGAGTAGCTCTATGTTCTCTACGTCATGGGTTCAAATCTCATTTGAGGCACTTTTGTTTTTATTTTTAAATTACTTTATTTGTGAGCCATAACTTTTATTTGAAAATCTCTTCGTGTAAATAAAAAAAGCCTACTTAGAGAGTTAGTGGCCCAAATGTAGATGAATAAAATAAAATGTTTTAATTAATTTATTTATTTTTCTTAATTTAAATTATTCATTTAAGCTATCCAAATAGTATATTTAGTTCTTGTAAAAAAATAGTAAATTTAACGAGTTTAAATTTTTCATCTGCATTATTTTGTTCCTATTATGATGTTCCACAATTATTTTCATTAAAATCAATGAAAATAGAGTTACATTTATATGGAATCGGACACTAACCCTATATTTCGATGAAGTATTTTGAGAGTAATGTGATTTTTTTGGGAGAATTGTAATATTTTAAACTATTTTTTTTAATTCCCCCAAAAAATACTCCATCCGAACACACCATAAGGATTTACATTATTTTGTTATCATAGGGTCTCACTTCAAAGTTCGCTTTAGGCCTCCGTAAGCGTTGGGCCGGCCCTAAGGTCATGAGATGATACAAGAGATGAGAGGTAGAGAGGGGATGATAAAGAGAGATGAACGAGATAGGTCATAAGATGAGAATTTATCAGAGAGGAAAAGGATAGAGAAGAATGGATTGGAGAGAGAGAGAGAGAGAGAGTGAGAATAGATGAGTGAAAAAATTTATTGAATGAGAAATAAAAATAATATTTTGGTATTTTTTGAGTGACCAGGAAGTTGTACTATGGGACTGAAAGTTGTACTGTGGTTTTGTCAGGTACAGGAATTTGGGTCTTTGTCCAGTCCCTTGCCATCTTTTTGTCCAGTACTGTGAACAGTTTTCAAATCAAACAAGATACAACTGGATTTGTCCAGTCCAATCTCTTACTGCTTAGCGAATCAAACACACCCTTAGTGAATAGCATCAAGGCATATTCCTTACTCCTGATGATGCATCACACGATAAGGTGCAAGGACAGCAGCAACTTGCGCTTGGTGAGACAATCCGTGACAGGGCGCAATTACACTAGCATTTGGCGCCATGTTGGTCATGTCACATGAAATGTTACATGTGCTAGCAATGTGTTGTGACATATTTGTTCCCTCATTTTTGGCTTTTTTTTTCGCACCCCCCTCCTTCTCTATCTCACCCCCATAATTACCCAAACGGACGAAAATGCCCTTGAAAACTTACAAAAATCAGATTTCACAAATCAGATTTCATAATTCCGAAACAAGTAAGTAAATACGGAGAAAGATTTTGAATTACTGTAATTCGAAAAGATTTTCTAATTACCTCATTTCGAGGTAATTCAAAGATCTTTTCGAAATTACTCAGTAATTCAAAAATTACAATTTTTTTTTCAATTATTAATATTTTTATTTACATTATTTTTTTAACAAAGTGGCGAGTAGACGACTGCATGCTGTGTAAGCGCGAGCGAGTCTTCCGAGCAAAGACTTCGCAACCAACGACAAAGATGCTGGGAGACCAAAGCGATAGCAAAGATTCTTCTTCTCTGGACACTCTACGAGGCTCGTAGTCGCTGACATGCTTCGAGCGTCCGAGGCGCCAGAGCCCGTGCGCCAGAGTGATAGAGATGGTTGAGCCTGAACCTGTTGAGTGTTGACAGCTAGCCCATGGGATCCTATGTTGCAACGAATATAAAATGTTTGGCAATTAGAGTCCGTTTGATTTGCAAACAGGACAGTACTGATTGGACTGGACTGGACAAGATAACATTGAACAAGTTTTTGTCTAGTATATTGTTTGGCGAACAATGGATAGCACAAGCACAAAATTGTAAATTTTACTATAATTCTTTTTTTAATGTTTATAATGATTTTATATAATATATATTATAATGTAATTAAAAATATATAAAGAAAAACGTAAAATGATGGAAGAGAGAGAGAGAGAATGAGAGAGAAAGAGAGAGATGAGAGAGAGAGGTCATGCAGGACCGGCCCAAGGCCCAAGCTACTAAAGCAAGGGCTTTCTTTGGGCCTCATATTTTTGATGAAAAAAGGGGCCTCAAAGATTTACAATTTCATTAACTTATAAATAATTTATGTAGCACAATTGGTTCGTGAGCAACTCTGTGTTCTCTATGTCATTGGTTCAAATCTCATTTGAGACGCTTTTGTTTTTATTTTTAAATTACTTTATTTGTGAGCCATAACTTTTAGGGTTTTTTCTTTTGTACCCCCACCCCATCCCCTCCCACCCCCACCCAATACTAAAAACCCCAAAATGCCCTTTGAAACTTAATTTTTTTTAAAAAAAAATAAATAAATCGTATATACCCCTTTGGGTACGTATATACGATGGCTATTTTTTGTCCGATCGTATATACGTACTCAAAGGGATATATACGATGGGTTTTTTAATTTTTTAATAATTTGTTTTAATTTTTATTACTAAAAGGCTACTAAAAATTCGTTAAATAGTCAAAACTACTCCAAAAAATTATAAAAACACCACTAAAAATCTAACAAAACCAAAATAAGGCTATACAAATTTTTTCAGATTTTTTGGAAACTATGAAAAATTAAAAAAAATCGTAAAAAATAGTAAACGATGGAATTTGGGATTTTGAGGCAGTAGTCCCGTAAGAAATCCCTTTTAAGGGAGTCTTGATTCTTGATTTTTTTCGGATTTAATGGTTGTGGTTTCATTACGATCGGAGTATGTTGCCCGAAAACCGATTTTTTAGCCTAAATTATACGCTCGACGTATAACATCGCCACGCTTTAACGAACTACACACAAGACCTATTTTCGGACTTATATAATTTTTATTTGACTTAAAAAATTTAAAAAAATACAATGGGGTCGATATACACACGAGGGGGTATATATACGACCTATTTTTGCCCATCGTATATACACCTCCCAAGGCGTATATACGATTGAGAGGGGAGTTTTTCCAATCGTATATACGCCTGGGGGTGTATATACGATGCCTAAATCAGATAGGGTCGTATATACACCCCCTGTGTGTATATACGATTGGTCAAAAAATTTTAAAAAAAAATACGTTTTCAAAAGGGCATTTTGGGATTTTCAGTGTGGGTGGGGGTGGGAGGGGATGGGGTGGGGGTACAAAAGAAAAAACCCTAACTTTTATTTTTTTTTTTTTTTTGGTCAACAAGAACAGGCTTTCATAAAGAAATGGGCAAGGCCCAACCCAACTACAACAGAGCGAAACAAACAACAAACAAAAAAACAACCCATTGGTCCGGCCCAAGAGGACAACCCGAAGCAAAGGATACAAAAGTTCAGCTTAATTGAAACTAAGGAAATTAAACGACATACACCACGAAACACAAAACAGAAGCAACGAAGAAAAACCCTAACTCAGCACCCATCAAAACCAGAGAAATCAAGGGACCGAGCGATTGAAATCAAGCTTCATCAACGAACGAATTGACGGAGGAGGATCTGCAACCCAGTTAATCGGTAAGGAATTTGAGGAAGCAAGCTTCGCAATATAATCAGCAAGCTGATTACCCATCCGATTGATCCACTGAAACTCACAAAAGGTAAATTGATTCTTTATCTGTAAAATATCTTGAACTATAATGTCAATCTCACCCCTCATTTTTTGTTGATTGCATGTCTGAATTAAAACAAGGGAATCCGATTCAACATAGATCTCAGAGATATTAAGACAAGAAGCAAGAATCAGAGCTTCTCTAAAGGCCAAAGCTTCAGCAACTAGAGGAGAAAAGGCATGAATTCTAGAGGTACTCCCAGCAACTATACTTCCTTTGTTATTTCTTGCTACAATTGCAGAAAAACCTTTACCTTCATTCACTTTAAACTGTGCATCAGTATTAAACTTTATTCTATGGTTCAGAGGAGGACTCCATTTAGCCATAGTCCTCCTTTGACCACAAAAACTATTCAGTTGATGATTAGGAATAGGGGAAGGCACTATCATAGATATACAATTTGCTCTGATAGAAAATAGTGTATCATTAGGATTAGGACATATATCCTCAAAACACATTCCATTCCTAGCTTTCCAAATATTCCATATAGCAATCATCACATAACAAAGCATCAACTGTTTATCCTGACCCAAACACCATTTTGCCTCTATAATAGAATCAAACCACTGACCAAAATGAGTGACATTATACTGATTAGGTACAGGGCAAATCTGTAATCCAAACCACACTGGGGTAGTCCAAGGACAAAGAAATAGGAGATGTTCAATAGACTCATCAGCATCTTTGCAAACAGGGCACATTGAGGAAGAAGAAATCTTCTTCTTCGCCAGATTTAGCTTTGTACTAACTGCATTATGCTTAAGCTTCCACATAAAATGTTTAATCCTCCCAGGCACCCTAGCACTCCACAATTGGTTCCAAGAATCTTCAGAGTGATTGTAGGAATTAGATGGCTTCTCATCTCTAGTTTCAACCATCTTCCTCAAAACTTTATATCCAGACTTAACACTATATATCCCATCTATAGTTAAAGGCCAAAACAGCTTGTTATTAGAATCACAGATGCTAATAGGGGTTTTAATTGCCTTAATAGCACTAGATGGAGACAAATTCAACCTCAAGGCACTCTTGTTCCAAGATTTTGTTGACACATCAATAAGATCTTTAACCATAATTGCATTACCACCCTGAATAGGACATGCCAACTCACCTGACCCTAACCAATTATCCTCCTTGATACTTATGTTCTCCCCATTTCCTATATTCCACCTCCTTGTTGCTTCAACAAATCCCTTCCATGTAGAATGCTTCTCCAAACCCAAGAAATACCAAATTTTAGGTTTTACATTCCAAAAATCCTCCCTTTGACAATAAATTCCTCTCAACATATTAGCCCAAGAATCATCATTACTATGAAAGCACCTCCAAGCTGCTTTTGAGAGGAGTGAGGAATTTTGAGTAGTAAAGTCTTTAAAGCCCATACCTCCATTATTCTTACTCCCACACATAAAGTCCCAAGACTTCCAATGAATTCCCCTAGATCTAACCTTAGAACTCCACCAAAAATTAGCAATAGCAGAGCACAAAGATTGACAGAAATTCTTTGGAAACCTCACCATAGACATAACATACGAAGGAATAGCTTGAATCACAGATTTTATCAAAACCTCCTTCCCAGCTTGTGAAAGGAATTGTTCCTTCCAACCACTCAGTTTAGAAAAAACTCTCTCCTTGACCCAAGCAAGAGCATGATTTCTAGAAGCACCCCACTCTGCTGGAACACCTAGATATTTGCCTGGAGATTCCCACAGAGGAATGTGTAGGGATTCAGACATAGAGATTTTGATGTGATTAGGAATTGTTGCACCACAAATGAGCCCAGATTTCTGTAAATTGATCTTCTGACCTGAAATCCTAGTGAAATCATTAAGGATATGAACAATTTGATAGATTTCCTCCATAGTTGCATTCCCAAATATTAATGCATCATCTGCAAAGAATAAATGAGTTAAGATAGGGGCTGTAGGAGCCAGTTTGAGACCACTAGTAAGACTCAATCTGCTTGCGCAGAAAAAACATTCTAGAAAGAACATCAAAACAAGGATAAACAGTATGGAGACAAAGGATCTCCCTGCCTAAGCCCACTTCTAGGAACCACAACTTTACTTCTAGCACCATTGACTTGATAGATATAGGAAACTGAGGTGACTAGAGACAAAACAATAGAAACCCAATCAGGACAGAAACCAAAAGACAACAAAACATCCTTAAGAAAGGACCAATCTACCCTATCATAGGCTTTGTTCATGTCTAATTTGATAGCAAACCCATGACTAGCTTTAGAGCTTTTTTTCTTAAGAAAGTGAAAAGCTTCTTGAGCAACCACAAGGTTGTCTTGAATTAATCTCCCCCCTACAAAGGCACTTTGTTGAGGAGAAACCAGAGATTGAAGGATAGGTTTTAACCTAGAGACCAATACTTTTGAAATAATTTTATAAATAAAATTACAACAACTAATTGGCCTAAGCTGTCCAATTTCCTCAGATGATGTGAAATTTTGGAATTAAAGCAACTAAAGTTTCATTAATATGATCCCCTAGGACACGGTAAGAAAAGAACTCGTAAATAGCTCCTAACACATCTAATTTAATAATCTCCCGGTTCTTTTGATAAAATAGTCCATTAAGACCATCAGACTGTGAGATTTAAGGGCACCTAGAGAAAAACAAGCAGCACATGAACTTGGACAACAAAAAAGAGGAGACATCAAGGAATTATTAAACTCAGCAGAAACTAACCTAGGGACCACACTAAGACACTGAGAGAAAACTGGATTAGAAGGAACATAAATATCTTTGAAAAATAACTCAATTGCTCTAGTGACATCAGATTGCCCTTCAACCCACAAACCATCCTTATCTTTGATCCTAAAAATCTTGTTTTTATCCTCTCCTCTGCCTTTGTAGTAGCATGAAAAAACTTTGAATTTTTATCCCCAAAAGATAACCACTTCAACCTTGACCTTTGTCCCCAATACAGCTCTTCTTGTTTCCATAATTTATCAATCTCAAACCTTATCCACTTAATTTCCCCTAAATTATCCCTTGAATTGCCAAAGATTAGTCGTAATCAGAATCTACTCTTCAATTTAGAGATCTCAATAGCAGAATTTTTGAAAGTAGACTTACTCCAAACCTGTAAAGATCTCTTACAATTTCTAGATTTAACCCTAAAATTGTCCCAACCACCTTCAGATGAACCTTTAGCATTCCAACCCTCAGTAACAATCTTTCTACAATCATCATGTTCCTCCCAAAAACTTTCATATTTAAAAAAACTAGGACATCTCAAGTCAGGGTACGGGATAAGAACAATAGGAGAGTGATCAGAGTTTAAAATAGGTAAAGCAATACCTGTAGCATGAGGATATAAGAACCTCCACCCCCAATTGACTAAAATCCTATCTATTCTTTGATAAGTAACAATTCCATCTCTAGGATTACTTGCAAAAGTAAACTTACTACCCTTTAAATCCAGATCCAACAAATTCCCGATCCAAAAAGTCTCTAAATAAAGCCATTCTAATAGGAGCCACACCCTCAACCCATCCTTCTCGCAATAGAACACATCTCTTGAAAATCACCAACACAGCACCAAGGTTCATTCCTCATAGGCATTAATCCTAGAAGCTTCCCCCATAAATGTCTCCTTCTATCAAAGGTTGGATTTCCATAGACAAAAGTCATCATAAACACATTTCTGTCTTCTTCTCTTTAATAGTCAGTATGAATATAATTTATAGATGAATCAAGAACTTGGACATCAAAATCGAAATTCCGAGAATGTACCCCAAACCACCGTAAGTACCCACCGGGAACACAAAACACCTTATTAAACTTTAACTTCCTTCTAACTCTTTCAACTCTAGCTATTTGAGCCCTAGTCTCCATAATAAACAACAAAGCGAGCCTATAAACCTTCATCGCCTCCTGGAGCTCTCTATTTGTCGTAGATGCCGCTAATCCACGACAATTCCAACTTATTGTAGTCATTTAGAAATTGGGGGCATGGATAGACCCGCCTCCTCGACCAATTCAAGAGCATCCATAATCATTTGACCATCAATAACAAAGAATAATTCTAGCTTTTTTGCTCCTCATACACTGTACTGCGACTTTTCACCACTAGAAATCAAGAAATTTTTATTTTCCTACTTCTTTTGATGTTTAGTCCATGAGATAATTTATAGCTAAGAGCATCTTCAACTTGTGCAGAATAATATTTTCATTTGGTTGCATAACAACGGTTTGTTCATTGGAAGGAAACTCAACATAATAAGGAGGAGAGTATTGAGGTGGTAACTTAAAATCAGTTCCAACAAACCTACGAATGGTTCTGCTTTGAGGTAGAGAAGTAGCGTAGTGGGATTAATATCCGGTGAGGATAATTAAATACTATGTTCAACTCGTTTTCAGGTATGACATTTGATTCACTTTCACTCCTCTCACTAGTATCTTGAGTAGGGGTATTTTCATGATTAGTTTGGTAGGGTTCATTTGAGTAAGATTGACTACCTTGCTGATAATTACTTCCAAAGAGGAATTCTATGAAAGGCTCTGGAAGCTTAGTACCTATCATGAAATCACCATACTTTGGTATTCTTTTATCAAAGGCAGCCATAACTCTAGGGATTTTGCAATGTTTCAACTCATGTCCAAACCACCCACATCCAAAGCACAAACCTTGCAGCCTTTCATACTTAAAAGCAATCCAAATCCTTTCATCAATAGATCTTTGTAACCAACATCCAGACCATATAACTTTCTTAACATTAATTAACACTCTAGCTCTTAGAAAATGAGTAAGCAGTGAACTGCATTAAAGTTATCATCAACCTCAATGATAGTTCCTACTTTTTCTAACAAAATATAGACATTTGATGGGTTAATTTCATGCTTTGATGAGCCATGAACCCGGATCCGAAAGGAACCAGTCAAAATTAATATCTTTAAATGCTATACCTTCACCCCACCTTTGTAAACCGATGATCCGGTTCATTACAAACCATGGCCCTCTATCCAACACTTCACCAGTTGCAGCCACCATAGAGGAAAGGTAAACAAATATTTATTATCCCCATATCTCGTGATTTTCGGATCATTAAACCGATCCCAAGTTTTGAACATAATAGATCTCACTGCCTTCTTGTTCGGGACTTTTTGGGAGATGATCTGAGCTACAAGGGCCCTTAGAGCATATTCCACATTGCTCTTTGAAGCCGAGAGCCGACTTCCCAAGTATCGGTTCCCTTTCATCTTCGGGAACAACATAATGGTACTCTTGACCATAGAGAACACAGAGATTGTGATACCCTATGAACAAAGACAGAAAAATAATATATACTCGCTTTTTTAGCTCTTTCTAATGCAACTTTTGCTCTATTAAAATTCTGTTTTTCTCTTTTATTTTGCTCTTTTGCTCTTTTTGCACTTTTGCTCTTTCTATTTTCTGATATTGTAACAAAGATTTCCACTAGTTGGAGAAAAATTGGAAATAAGTAAGGATTCTGTGATTCCTTCTAGATATTATATTCATACTTGATGATTGGAACTTAATGAACTCTATAGTCAATATGAGATTTGTCATAACACTCTATCTATCACTTTGAATGATAAGACTCAAAAAAAGCGAATGATACTTGTGTCTCGGATAATTTGTATGGATATGTTTTAGAACCATTATATAGAAACAGTGGATACTAGTTAATGAACCACGAGAAAGTACTTTTACCAGCCAAGAAGATTCAATGAGGAGTTAAAGCATGCAAAGCTTCAATAAATCTAGCTTATCTTAAAGAAGATACGCTTGAATTATTTCTCGAAATGTTATCAACCAAAGATGTAATACTCAATACCATTAAGAAACTCACTTAGAAATTTGACAGCAAACATACTCAATAGATAATAGCCAAAAAGAACTAATATTCAACAGTTAAAAACCAACCCAACCCCTTTAGATATTTAACTATCTCAAGTGGACCTTATCTTTCTAAAAACTTAGAGAGAACCTTCAATCATTCCAAGACTACCCTAACTTTTATTTGAAAATCTCTTCATGTAAATAAAAAAAGCCTACTTAGAGAGTTAGTGGCCCAAATGTAGATGAATAAAATAAAGGGTTTTTTTTTTGGACCCCCACCCCATCTCCAAAAACCCCCACCCAAATTTAAAACCCCAAAATGCCCTTTGAAAACGTATTTTTTTTTTAAAAATTTTTAGCCTATCGTATATACCCATTTGAGTACGTATATACGACCCTATTTTTTGCCCATCGTATATACACCCCCAAGGCGTATATACGATTGGCAAACCCCACCATAATCGTATATATGCCTTGGGGGTGTATATCGATGATGGGCAAAAATAGGGTCGTATATACGTACTCAAAGGGGTATATACGATGGGTTTTTTAATTTTTTAATAATTTGTTTTAATTTTTATTACTAAAAGGCTACTAAAAATTCGTTAAATAGTCAAAACTACTCCAAAAAATTATAAAAACACCACTAAAAATCTAACAAAACCAAAATAAGGCTATACAAATTTTTTTAGATTTTTTGGAGACTATGAAAAATTAAAAAAAATCGTAAAAAATAGTAAACGATGGAATTTGGGATTTTGAGGCCGTAGTCCCGTAAGAAGTCCCTTTTAAGGGAGTCTTGATTCTTGATTTTTTTCGGATTTAATAGTTGTGGTTTCATTACGATCGGATTATGTTGCCCGAAAACCGATTTTTTAGCCTAAATTATTCGTTCGACGTATAACATCGTCACGTTTTAACGAACTACACACAAAACATATTTTCAGGACTCATATAATTTTTATTTGACTTAAAAAAATTTAAAAAATACAATGGGGGTCGTATATACACCTGAGGGGGGTATATATACGACCCTATTTTTTGCCCATCGTATATACACCTCCCAAGGCGTATATACGATTAAGGTGGGGGTTTTCCAATCGTATATACGCCTTGGGGGTGTATATACGATGAGCAAAAAATAGGGTCGTATATATACCCCCTAGGTGTATATACGATTGGCCAAAAATTTTAAAAAAAAATACGTTTTCAGAAGGGCATTTTGGGGTTTTCAGTGTGGGTGGGGGTTTTTGGGGATGGGGTGGGGGTACAAAAAAAAACCCTAAAATAAAATGTTTTACCGGTCAAAAAAATAAAATGTTTTAATTAATTAATTTATTTATTTTTCTTAATTTAAATTATTCATTAAGCTATCCAAATAGTATATTTAGTTCTTGTAAAAAAATAGTAAATTTAACGAGTTTAAATTTTTCATCTGCATTATTTTGTTCCTATTATGATGTTCCACAATTATTTTCCTTAAAATCAATGAAAATAGAGTTACATTTATATGGAATCGGACACTAACCCTATATTTCGATGAAGTATTTTGAGAGTAATGTAATTTTTTTGGGAGAATTGTAATATTTTAAACTATTTTTTTTAATTCCCCCAAAAAATACTTCATCCGAACACACCATAGATGAGTGAAAAATTTTATTGAATGGGAAATAAAAATAATATTTTGGTATTTTTTGAGTGATCAGGAAGTTGTACTATGGGACTGAAAATTGTACTGTGGTTTTGTCAGGTACAGGAATTTGGGTATTTGTCCATCCCTTGCCATCTTTTTTGTCGAAAGATCGTGAATGGTTTCAAATCAAACAGGGTACAACCGGATTTGTCCATTCCAATCCCTTACTGCTTAGCGAATCAAACGCACCCTTAGTGAATAGCATCAAGGCATATTCCTTACTCCTGATGATGCATCACACGATAAGGTGCAAGGACAGCAGCAACTTGCGCTTGGTGAGACAATTCGTGACAGGGCGCAATTACACTAGCATTTGGCGCCATGTTGGTCATGTCACATGAAATGTTACATGTGCTAGCAATGTGTTGTGACATATTTGTTCCCTCATTTTTCTTTAATTCATCCAAGTTGCTTCCACCATATTCTTTCAATTTTAATAGTATAAGACATGTCATTTTTTTTAGCAATTAAGGAAATAAGGAGAGTACCAAAGTAAAGTCATTTCTAGGAAGCTTCATGCCATAAAAAGTCAAGTCATTTCTAGGAAGCTTCACCAGATGAATTAATCCAAGTTGCTTCCACCATATTCTTTCAATTTTAATAGTATAAGACATGTCATTTTTTTAGCAATTAAGGAAATAAGGAGAGTACCAAAGTAAAGTCATTTCTAGGAAGCTTCATGCCATAAAAGTCAAGTCATTTCTAGGAAGCTTCACCAGATGAATTAATCCAAGTTGCTTCCACCATATTCTTTCAATTTTAATAGTATAAGACATGTCATTTTTTTAGCAATTAAGGAAATAAGGAGAGTACCAAAGTAAAGTCATTTCTAGGAAGCTTCATGCCATAAAAAGTCAAGTCATTTCTAGGAAGCTTCACCAGATGAATTAATCCAAGTTGCTTCCACCATATTCTTTCAATTTTAATAGTATAAGACATGTCATTTTTTTAGCAATTAAGGAAATAAGGAGAGTACCAAAGTAAAGTCATTTCTAGGAAGCTTCATGCCATAAAAAGTCAAGTCATTTCTAGGAAGCTTCACCAGATGAATTAATCCAAGTTGCTTCCACCATATTCTTTCAATTTTAATAGTATAAGACATGTCATTTTTTAGGCTAAAAGGTACTTTTAGTCCCTGCAAATGTCAAGAAAATCCAGTTTAGTCCTTGCAATTCCAAAATTTTTAAAATAGTCCCCGCAATTAGTAAATGTTACTACTTTAGTCCTCATTGCTTTACTACTTTACTCTTAAAAAGGAGGACTAAACTGGATTTTCTTGACATTTGCGAGGACTAAAAGTATCTTTTAAATGGAATTGCAGGGACTAAAGTAGTAACAGCAGGGACTAAAGTAGTAACGTTTACTAATTGCAGGGACTATTTTAAAAAATTTGGAATTGCAGGGACTAAACTGGATTTTCTTGACATTTGCAGGGACTAAAAGTACCTTTTAACCTTTTTTTTAGCAATTAAGGAAATAAGGAGAGTACCAGGGTTCGATTCCTCATGAGCTAAGCCAGATGAGATCATTATATACATTGGATCTAGACTAATCACATATTTAAACTTTTGTAATCTCCTACTAATTAAATAAATACTGTTATTTTCAAATTTCTATAGAGTAAATTTTTTTTCTTTACCATTAATTATCTAAATGTTTTAGAAATAACAAAATTAATTTTATATTTTAATTAGGTTTAGATATAATACAATAAAATAAAATAAAAAACATAAAAAACACGATTCAAGTCTCTGCTGCAGCGGCTTACTTCAGATCAGAAAAACAAAAAAAAAAAATTGTAAAAATGCAGTGTAGAAGTCGCTTCTACGACGGACGACTTATGTCCTACTAAAAGAGTTCTACTTTGATAATTAATCTAAAAAGTGTGTCATTTTGATATTATATTTTTCACAATTAGGTAGAAGAACAAAGCAAAATCACGTGTTGACTGAATTGATGATAGAGAACCAGCTGCCAAAATACCATTCAACAAATAATAATAATAGCATTTGATTAATTACAAGTGGCCCCAACAGTACTTGTAAAATCACGTTGTGATTGATCATACAATACAAGCACTTTGTCGCTTAACAATTTGTATTACAGCTACGTTACATTAATCATACAAGCACTACTCTATCAAGAAATTACTGCCATCCTTCAATCTCCATAGCTCTGAACTTCCCTTCCTTGTTGCTTTGCTTTAATAACAAAAGAAGATGGCCGCAGCTTTGGTTGGTGGTGCTTTTCTCTCTGCTACGCTTCAAACCTTAATGGAGAAACTTGCTTCATCTGAGTTTCGTGATTACCTCAAAAATACTAAGCTGGATGCCCCTCTCTTGTGGAAGTTAGAAACACAATTGTTGACTCTTCAGAATGTGCTGGATGATGCAGAGGAGAAGCAGATTAACAAACCTGTCAAAGACTGGCTTGATCTCTTGAAAGATGTTGTTTTTGATGCTGAAGATTTGCTTGAAGAAATAGCTTATGATTCTCTGCGATGCAAGGTGGAGAAGACAAACACCGGAAGCAAAACTAATCAGGTGTTGAACTTCTTTTCATCATCTCCTTTTAAAAGCTTTTATTCAAAGATCAATTCCCAAATGAAGGACTTGTTTGAAAGGCTGCAGCTTTTAGCACAGAATAAAGACATCCTTGATTTGAAAACTGCTAGGAGTGGAAGAGTTTCTTCTCATAGAACACCTTCAAGTTCAGTGGTAAATGAATCTGTTATGGTTGGTAGGGAGGATGACCAAAAGAACCTACTGAATATGTTGTTGTCAAAGAAAGACTTTCCTCGCAGTAATCTGGGTGTTGTTGCAATTTGGGGCATGGGAGGTCTCGGCAAAACTGCCCTCGCCCAACTTCTTTACAACGACAAAAAAGTTAAACAACACTTTCCTACGAGGGCTTGGGCATGTGTGTCGGAAAATTTTAATATTTTGGGTGTAACTAAGGCTCTCCTTGAATCTGCCACTTCAACAACATGCGAAAGCAATAATCTCGAAATCCTTCGTGTTGAATTAAGGAAAATCGCGAGGGAGAAAAGATTTTTGTTTGTGTTGGATGATCTCTGGAATGAAGATTACCATGATTGGGACGAGCTGGTGAGTCCTTTCATTGATGGAAAATCTGGAAGCATGGTGATAATAACAACACGCAATCGAAAAGTTGCGAGAGCCGCAAATACATTTCCTATTCATGAGTTAGAACTTCTATCGGATGAAAACTGGCTGGTCTATACTCTCAAAGCATGCTTTTGGAAGTGACCATTTTCATGGCGATAAATATGCAAACCTAGAGCCAATTGGCGGGAAGATTGCAAGAAAGTGTGGTGGATTGCCAATAGTCGCTAAAACACTCGGAGGACTTCTACGTTCAAAGGTAGACACAACGGAGTGGACTGAAATTTTGAATAGTGACATATGGAACTTATCACATGATAACATTTTGCTCGCCTTGCGGTTGAGTTATCAATATCTTCCTCTCATTTGAAAAGATGTTTCGCCTATTGTGCAATATTTCCAAAAGATCATATATTTGATAGGAAACATGTGGTTTTGTTGTGGATGGCAGAAGGCTTCCTCGAACATTCTCAAGGAGAAAAAGAAGCAGAGAAAGTAAGTAATGATTGCTTTGATGAATTGTTATCTAGATCCTTAATTCAAAAATCAAATGATGATGCTGGTGGAGAAGGGTTTATCATGCATGACCTTGTCAATGATTTAGCTACAATCATTTCCGGGAAAAGTTGTGTCAGGTTTGAATGTGGTGGCAACGTCTCTAAAAATGTTCGTTATTTGTCATACAAACAAGAAAGTTATGACATTTTCAAGAAGTTTGAGAATTTATGCGATTCTGAATGCTTGAGAAGCTTCCTACCCCTTAGACCCTCAATATGGCATGTTGGTTATTTGTCTAGAAAGGTGGTTGATGAATTACTGCCCACACTCAAAAGGTTGCGTGTGTTATCTTTATCATGGTATACAAACATCACCATGCTACCAGATTCAATTGGAAGTTTGGTGCATTTGCGCTATCTAGATGCCTCTGAGACTGGAATCAAAAGCTTACCTGATACAATATGCAACCTTTACAATTTGCAAACATTGATTTTATCTAATTGTCAGCACCTCACTAAGTTGCCGATAAATATCGGAAAATTAACTAGTTTGCGTCACCTGGATATCAGTGGGACCAACATAGAGGAGTTGCCGATAAATATCGACAAATTAACTAGTTTGCGTCACCTGGATATCAGTGGTACCAACATACAGGAGTTGCCCGATTCGACATGCAGCCTTTACAATTTGCAAACCTTGATTTTATCTAATTGTCGGAACCTCACTAAGTTGCCGATAAGTATTGGAAAATTAATTAGTTTGCGTCACCTGGATATCAGTGATACCAACATAGAGGAGTTGCCAATTGGAATTGTTGAATTGGAAAACCTTCGTATTCTAACTATTTTTGTAGTGGGCAGGCGAAAAATCAGTTTAAGCATCCAAGGGCTTAAGAGATTCACACACTTACAGCGAAAACTTACCATCTTGAACCTGCAAAATATCACTAATGCCAAGAAGGCACGTGATGCCAACTTGAAGAGTATAGAACAGATTGAGGAGTTAGCGCTACGATGGAGCACAGAAACTGATAACTCGCAGTTAGAGAGAGATGTTCTTGATGCATTGCAACCATCAGTAAAGCTGAAGAAATTGAGCATTGACTTGTATGGGGGAACATACTTTCCGAGGTGGTTGGGAGATTCTTCATTTTCCAGCATGGTGTCTCTTGAGATTTACAATTGTAATTATTGTTTGACACTTCCAGCACTAGGGGAACTAGTTTCTCTAAAGAACCTACATATAGATGGTATGGCGTTATTGGATAAAATAGGGTTAGACTTCTACGGCATGGAAGAGGGAGGTTCTAATTCTTCATTCCAACCATTTCCTTCACTACAAAATTTGACATTTAAAGACATGCCATATTGGAAGGAGTGGCTTCCCTTTGAAGGCAACAAATCTCCTTTTCCTGAACTTATAACCCTAAGCTTATTTAACTGTCCTGAATTGAGGGGAAATTTGCCTAACCATCTTTCTTCCATAGAAAAATTAAGCATTAAATGCTGCAATCATCTCTTGGCAACACCACCACCTGCTTTGCATTGGCTCTCCTCAATAAAAGAAATAGACATTGAGGGCGGTAATGACTTTGAAGAAACTAGTGGAAGGAACCAATTGTCATTGCTTGAGAGTGATTCTATCTGTCTATTGGAGAATGTAAGTATCGGCTCTTGTCTTCAGCACTTGAACCTCTCGAAGATTCCGTCTCTCACTGCATTTCCAGATAGCGGTTTACCAACTTCGTTGCTTTCACTTGACATTCGAGAGTGTGAGTATTTATCCTTCCTACCTCCTGAAACGTGGAAGAATTACAAATCACTTGTGTCTTTGAGGTTAGAGAATAGCTGTAACGCACTTACCTCCTTCCCGCTTGATGGTTTTCCGGCGCTCGAAGAGCTTCGGATATTTGAATGTGACGGTTTGGAATCAATTTTTATCTCAGAAAGTTGTTCTTCCCTTTGCCCCTCAACCCTCCAATACCTTTATGTCGGTGAATGCAAGGCACTTAGATCATTGCCTGAACAGATGGAGACCTTCACCGCTCTTAAAACTTTATGGCTCGGTTTCTGTCCCGCACTAAAATCTCTGCCTCAAAGGATGGACACCCTCACAGCTCTTGAAAAACTATATCTCAACTGGCTTCCAGAATTGGAGTTGTCATTTTCTGAAGGAACTTGTCTCCCTTCCAGTTTACGAGAAATTTATATTGTTTCGGTGGGAAGAATAATGACGCCGGTAACTGAATGGGGTCTCCAACGCCTCACTGCTCTTTCAGATTTGTCATTTGGTGGGAAGAACTGTGTTGATATTGTTGAGACCTTTCTGTATGAAACAAGAAAGAACATAAAATATCTTGTTATATATGAGTGGTCCATTAATGTTGGTGATCTGCATTCATTGCAGCAATGGTGCATGCACAGGAGGAGGCTGATCCAACAAATTTGGAGGTGCTTCTTGCTCTTGCTCTCTGTGTTAATCATACAAATGGTTAGTGATTGCTCCTTATTCAATTGTGACCATGAGGTTGTCATAAGCTCTTAATTTTATGTTAGTGGTTTATGGTTTGGCTTGGTTATGACTTTTCATTTTCAATGTTGTAACATTTTACTATTTTGTTGGATTGAAATAAAAAAGGATGGAGTGGGCATCCAGTGAAGAAACTGGTGGTTGATTCAGCAAGGAAGCTATATTGCAAGCATGAGAAAGTCAAAGAACTATTGGTATTGCCTCTGAATGCCACAGTTGGGATTTGATGCTAAAATGTTCTGGTTCTGATTGATACTTTTAGTTATAACAGAATTAAAAGTTTTGTAGCTTTTGGGTAGTTTGTTATGAGCTAGTCTTTAAAGCTCCATTAGGAAGGGTATATATGTGGGATGTAATTTTATTGTAAACAGGAGGGAGACACTCAAGAGAAAATAGAGTGATTGTGAGAGGGGGGAAAACACCTTGAAGGGTTGGTTTCAGGTGGAGCTCGATTACAAGCATGAATGTACTCTGCAGCTGTAACTCTTTGATCATATAGTGAAGATTTCAAGTCGGATTCTGTCCCCCAGATGTAGGAGCATTAACTCTGAACTGGGTTAACAAATCTTGGTCTTCTTTCTTTCCTTTTAGTTCTTTAATTTATTTATTTGAATTCCTTTTAGTTCTGAGATGAGTTTTGCTTGTCTTTCTATACAACTTGATGAATTTGAGGTTAGAATGCAACATTGGATCAGAGAGTAGTAGCCTAAAATCATTGAAATTGCAATGCATTCCTATTTTTCATACTTAATTCTCTAAATATAGCCTCTTTTGAAACCTATGTCCAATAAAGAACGACGTAAAATTTATTGTCTTGACTGATCTACACACTGCAGCAATAATGGATGCACCGGAGACTGATGATGAATTTTGGAGCTAGTATACTGCTCTTTATTCATTACCTGCTGAATTAGTAATTGAAAAAATGCCTGACATTTTCAACAAACTGGACTACATATTTTTTTTTTTATTATTCATGCTTATTTATATGCTATTAATCAGTTATGTTTTGACCCTAACAAGAACTTTTGTAAATACATCTTATCATTTGTTGGCTTTCTCTGAAAAATGACAATCTGTTATGTATTGACCCTTACAAAGTACTCACACATCAAAGCTGGATGGTAACTTTCTATGTTCACTTCTGAAACTTTTTTGAATTGGTAAAGATTTCCAAGTGTGAAGGCCTCCAAAGAATCAATTTTCTGCCAAAGCCTTCACATATATATTAGGACTTCATTGCTAGTCTTAATTTAATAGGTTGCGTATTAACCGTGTTATGAAACTACTAATTTGCTATTACTTTTTTACATTTTGCAATTGGAGGCAATGATGATAGTGTCAAGACCTTGCTAACAAAGCAGTTGCTACCCACTTCCCTCGCGTTTCTCTCATTCCAGGCTCTCTCTAACCATAGATTTCCCGCGCGATCGTCGAATTTTATAGAGCAAAAAGCAGCTTCGATCCAAGGTGCCTATGATGTCTGAATTCTTTGTACTATGGTTATGTAACTGGAATATAGTTAAGTTTAATGAAAGTGGTCTTGCTATTAGTATGTAAAGCTTCTAGTAAAGAAAGTTTAATAGTTAATAATAATGGGTCTGATGAAAGTATTCATACATGTAAAGTAGTTCCCTATATTTAAATGTGTGGAAGTTGATTCAGCAAAGAAGCCATTAAGGATGAGAAAATGGCAGTAGAGTGTCCTCTGAGTTGAATATCACTCTTGTTGTAAGTTGATATTTCAAGTGGCAGCAACTGCTACTTCAAGTTGATGTAAAAGTTGATTGTATAGATTTTGTTTATTGATATATGTCTCAGAAGCTTCTCTATCTTTGAATTTGATAAATTTGAAGTTAGAATGCAACATTGGAGGATTGGACTGAAAGTGGCAATCCAAAAAATAAGAAATTAACATTAAAGAATCAAAGAGTAGTAGTATCCTAAATATAGCCTTTTAAGTAGTTATCCAAAATCAAGTTAGTTTTGGATGAGCTAAGGTTCTTTGGTATTCTATTCTATGGGGGAAAAATAAATAAACAAAATCAAAAAATACATTTCCGATGGTTCAACCCGAGTCAATTGGCAGTTCAAACGCGGTTCAATTTGGCCAACCTGATTTTGGGCAGTTCAACCAGACTGTGGGTCAAATGGATAGATACCACTCAAAAACTCACACGTGCAAAGTGGAGATCTCGAGTTCAAACTTATGTAACCATAGAAAATATCCAGCCTAACAGCTCGTTGTGATAGGCCTTACAGATACTAAAAGGTTCTAAACTTCTACTTATCTATTTTGATCTTGTTTAAATTGCACACAAACAAATATACAAAATAGTAATAGTGGAAACCAAGCATGATCATGCTCTAAATAAACAGAAAAAGGGTCACATAATTATCCGAACACTACAAAGAATATGAGCAATAAGTATCAGGTTTTGAGTAAGCACAGGTGTGGGAGTAGTTGACATTCTGGAGCACTTGTTTCTTGCAAATGATGCACTTAGTATTTCCATAAGGGGTCCATGTCCATCTACATAAGCCTGCAAAACACAATGGGAACCTACAGCCATAAACGAAACCAAGTTTGTTTCGCTTGTCAAGAGCGAGCATCATGGAACGACACCATACTAGGTAGTTCATCCCATCGAGGGGTTTCGAGACAAGGACCAAGGCAGGATTATCAATGTGGTGGAAACAAATTTCAATACATTCACTATAAAATTAAATTTTAATACATACACACCAAATTTTAATTCTTAATGACAGAGTAGTTCTTAATAATTAATATGATTACAATTCTTAAAACTCATAGGGAAAATCACCTATCCTTCTCCAGGAATCGGAACCCAAAGTATAAACATTAACAATAACATCAGGAGTAAAGGTAGTAACAGTAAATTATCCATGATATGATCATACACGAAAGTGTATTTAAGAGAGTCTTTAAAATATAATAAAGAGGGCAAAATCTTGAACTTTCTAATTGAAGGATTCCATAAAAGAGCAGAATGTGTTTTGATGGCAAATAGGAGAATGCCATCGCACGGGGAAAAGCAGCGACCTTTAATCCCTGCAATTCCATTTAAAATGTACTTTTAGTCCCTGCAAATGTCAAGAAAATCCAGTTTAGTCCCTCCTTTGTTAAGAGTAAAGTAACAGCAGGGACTAAAGTAGTAACGTTTACTAATTGCAGGGACTATTTTAAAAAATTTGGAATTGCAGGACTAAACTGGATTTTCTTGACATTTGCAGGGACTAAAAGTACCTTTTAGCCTAAATCTTTCATTTCGCCCTCTGATTGTTATTTTTCCTCAACGTTAGAAATTTGCTTTCAGTTAGTAATGATGGTTACAAGTAGGATTTTTATTCTGGTTCTGATTGATACTTTTAGTTATAACAGAATTAAAAGTTTTGTAGCTTTTGGGTAGTTTGTTACGAGCTAGTCTATAAAGCTCCATTAGGAAGGGTATATATATGGGATGTAATTTTATTGTAAACAGGGAGACACTCGAGAGAAAATAGAGTGATTGTGAGAGGGGGGAAAACACCTTGAAGGGTTGGTTTCAGGTGGAGCTCGATTACAAGCATGAATGTACTCTGCAGCTGTAACTCTTTGATCATATTGTGAAGATTTCAAGTCGGATTCTGTCCCCCAGATGTAGGAGCATTAACTCTGAACTGGGTTAACAAATCTTGATGTTCTTTCTTTCCTTTTAGTTCTTTAATTTCTTTATCTGAATTCATTTTTTTCTTCTTAATAGATTTGTTTGTGGAAATTTCATTTTCTGCACAAGATAGTGTGTTCTTTTTCTGCATAATTTCAGGTTAAATAGATTCAAGAATTGAATATGTTTACAACATGATGTATAACAAATTTCAATCTGAAATACATCTAAAATATGGATCAATTAATGATTCCTTCTCCTTAAAATTCATGGTTGGAACAAGTGGTTCTGTGCGAATTCAAGGTAAATGTCCAGCCAAATACGGGCTAAACCAGTTCCAAATGGAAAGAGGATTGGAAGCGTGGAAAGTCGATTGCATTTGTGGGGCTAAGGATGGTGATGGAGAAAGAAGGTTAGCATGTGATACCTATGGAAGTTGTTAAGTTTTTGCTGGCCTATAATTTTGAGAGCTTAGGCCTTTGACATGTTTTTGTTTAATATTGTTGAGTTTAATGATAAGGGCCTTGCTATTACTATGTAAAGATTATTTACCTATGAAGCTTCTGATGATACATATCTCAAGATAGGATATCTAGTACAGAAAGTTTAATATTTAATAATAATAGGTCTGGCGAAAATATTTGTACATGTGAAGTTCCCTAGTTATATTTAAATGTGAGGAAATAATAAACATATAGAATGTACTACAAAAGTAATAGCCCAAATATACATTCACATATATGCATTCCTGTTTCTTAAAGTAGCAATTCAGGTTACAACAGGGATCAATTAATGATTGTTTCACCTTAAAGTAATATAACAAATATATGTATTCTTGTTTCTTACTGTGATTTATGTTGGTGTGAGGTGGGTAGATCATTTGTGTCTTCATTGATTCCATAGTGTTGTGAAAGTATAGTTCCTGCTCCTTGCATTTCTAGTTGATGAAGCAGTGGTTCTTTCTCTGCCATTGAAAGCAATTTATAGCTTTGCACAGAATTGGCAACTAAATAGTTGTAGTGATGTAATAATATGTCCACATCTCCCATTGCTAGATCTTTTCACTTTGTTTCCACGTACGGATAATTTGATCAGTGCTGCAAAATTTGAAAATCTGCAAGGTACTAAAGCAGTGTTTGTAAGATAATATTCAGCTTCTGAGATGATTATTGCTTGTCTTCTATACACTTGATGAATTTGAGGTTAGAGTTCAACATTGGAGGAATGGCCTGAAAGTGGCAATCCAAAAAAGGAGAAATTAGCATCAAAGAATCAAAGAGTAGTAGCCTAAAATGATTTAAATTGCAACGCGTTATGGTGTTCTACTGAGAGGTTCTTCTTTTTTTGGTCTATAGACAAAGTGGCAAATACCATCCGTAAACTCACACACGCAAAGTAGAGATCCTAGTAACCATAGAACATATCCAGCCTAACAACCAGTTATGCTAAGCCTTACAAATACTGAGAGGTTTTGAACTTCTAGTTATCTACTTAAATTACACAAACAGATAACATAACAATAATAGAGGAAACAAAGATTATCATGCTCTAAATAAACAGTAAAAAGTGTCACAAAATTATCCAAAAACTATAATTGACAATCAGAAAGTGAGTTATTACCAAGGAGCTTGCCTTGATTGTAACCTATATGAGCACTTTGTTTCCTCGGACATTGCTGCATTGAGCAACAAATTGTTGATAACTTGACAACAATTCATAATGCTCAAGAGTTTCTCTTGGGGAGTTTTGAAATTGAAAGCATTTATTTTCTGCAATTCTTTCTCAGCAAGCTGAATGCAAAAGGAAAATAGTACGAATAAAATTGAAAGCCTTAACCAATGTATTAACTCAGTAGAAATAAAACAAATGCCATCCTTATGAAGCATACCAGCCATGAATGAGGCTTCATTATGAAGAACTAGTGGTATATCCAAATGTTCATCCTCAGGAGAAGTAGCGAATGTCCGAGAGTTAGATGAATATGCCAAGAATAATTTATTTATCAATTATATGTATTTTTGAATGTGTGGACAATCTATGAGAACTTTAATATAGTCAAGTTCTTCGATGATCTATGAGGTTTGTTATATTGGTTCTAATTTCTAACATATCATTCCCTTCTACTATTAAATCTTTCATTTCGATTTTGTGGAGCACGCCCTCTGATTGTTATTTTTCCTCAGCATTCAGCATTAGAAATTTGCTTTCAGTTAGTAATGATGGTTACAACAAGTATGATTTTTATTATTTAATTATATTTGCTAGAAAACTAGTCATGGATTTCCTGAACATTTGTTGAATATGTTAAATACTACACCATCTATTTTCTTGAAACCTGTCTGTGTGCATAGACAAAAGTGTTGAAGTAAATACAAGAAGTTTCTGTATGAAACAAGAAAGAACATATAAAATTTCTTGTTATATATGACTGGTCCATTAATGTTGGTGATCTGCATTCATTGCAGCAATGGTGCATGCACAGGAGGAGGCTGATTATCATACAAATTTGGAGGTGCTTCTTGCTCCTGCCTTTGTCTTTACTTTTTTTAAGTATTCTTATACTGCATTTTGTACTTATCTTCTATTTTAGCGAATCGGTAATTGAAAGCATTAATGCAATCAATTGGAAATTAAGATTGGATTAAAGTTCAATTGTCATACAAATGGTTAGTGATTGCTCCTTATTCAATTGTGACCATGAGGTTGTCATAAGCTCTTAATTTTATGTTAGTGGTTTATGGTTTGGCTTGGTTATGTATGACTTTTCATTTTTCAATGTTGTAACGTTTTACTATTTTGTTGGATTGAAATAAAAAAGGATGGAGTGGGCATCCAGTGAAGAAACTGGTGGTTGATTCAGCAAGGAAGCTATATTGCAAGCATGAGAAAGTCAAAGAACTATTGGTATTGCCTCTGAATGCCACAGTTGGGATTTGATGCTAAAATGTTCTGATTGATATAGTGAAGATTACAAGCATGAATGTACTCTGCAGCTGTAACTCTTTGATCATATAGTGAAGATTTCAAGTCGGATTCAGTCCCCCAGATGTAGGAGTATTAACTCTGAACTGGGTTAACAAATCTTGGTCTTCTTTCTTTCCTTTTAGTTCTTTAATTTCTTTATCTGAATTCATTTTTTTCTTCTTAATAGATTTGTTTGTGGAAATTTCATTTTCTGCACAAGATAGTGTGTTCTTTTTCTGCATAATTTCAGGTTAAATAGATTCAAGAATTGAATATGTTTACAACATGTTGTATAACAAATTTCAATCTGAAATACATCTAAAATATGGATCAATTAATGATTCCTTCTCCTTAAAATTCATGGTTGGAACAAGTGATTCTGTGCGAATTCAAGGTAAATGTCCAGCCAAATACGGGCTAAACCAGTTCCAAATGGAAAGAGGATCGGAAGCGTGGAAAGTCGATTGCATTTGTGGGGCTAAGGATGGTGATGGAGAAAGAATGTTAGCATGTGATACCTATGGAAGTTGTTAAGTTTTTGCTGGCCTATAATTTTGAGAGATTAGGACTTTCACTTTTTGTTTAATATTGTTGAGTTTAATGAAAAGGGCCTTGCTATTGCTATGTAAAGATTATTTACCTATGAAGCTTCTGATGATACATATCTCAAGATAGGATATCTAGTACAGAAAGTTTAATATTTAATAATAATAGGTGGGTAGATCATTTGTGTCTGCATTGATTCCATAGTGTTGTGAAAGCATAGTTCCTGCTCCTTGCATTTCTAGCTGATGAAGCACTGGTTCTTTCTCTGCCATTGAAAGGCAATTTTTAGCTTTGCACAGAATTGGCAACTAAATCCTTGTACTGATGTAATAATATGTCCACATCTCCCATTGCTAGATCTTTTCTCTTTGTTTCCAGGTACGGATAATTTGATCGATGTTGCAAAATTTGAAAATCTGCAAGGTACTAAAGCAGTGTTTGTAAGATAATATTCAGCTTCTGAGATGATTATTGCTTGTCTTCTATACACTTGATGAATTTGAGGTTAGAGTGCAACATTAGAGGAATGGCCTGAAAGTGGCAATCCAAAAAAGGAGAAATTAGCATCAAAGAATCAAAGAGTAGTAGCCTAAAATCATTTAAATTGCAACGCGTTATGGTGTTCTACTGAGAGGTTCTTGTTTTTTTGGTCTGTAGACAAAGTGGCAAATACCATCCGTAAACTCACACACGCAAAGTAGAGATCCTAGTAACCATAGAACATATCCAGCCTAACAACCAGTTATGCTAAGCCTTACAAATACTGAGAGGTTTTGAACTTCTAGTTATCTACTTAAATTACACAAACAGATAACATAACAATAATAGAGGAAACAAAGATTATCATGCTCTAAATAAACAGTAAAAAGTGTCACAAAATTATCCAAAAACTATAATTGACAATCAGAAAGTGAGTTATTACCAAGGAGCTTGCCTTGATTGTAACATATATGAGCACAGGGAGAAAGTCGTCCGCCCTAGCTGGAACATGCTCGGACATTGCTGCATTGAGCAACAAATTGTTGATAACTTGACAACAATTCATAATGCTCAAGAGTTTCTCTTGGGGAGTTTTGAAATTGAAAGCATTTATTTTCTGCAATTCTTTCTCAGCAAGCTGAATGCAAAAGGAAAATAGTACGAATAAAATTGAAAGCCTTAACCAATGTATTAACTCAGTAGAAAGAAAACAAATGCCATCCTTATGAAGCATACCAGCCATGAGGCTTCATTATGAAGAACTAGTGGTATATCCAAATGTTCATCCTGCAGATAATACTACTAGTTAGATGAATATGCTAAATCAGGACCTACAAGACAAAATTTCATTCAGAACCTATTAGTTGTGGATGATCTCTTATTGCAACTTCCATTGACAGAAAAAAGTGTTGAACTCTTTTCCCATCATTTTCAGGTTTTGGTTGGTAAAATGAAAATCATACTATGAAGCTAACAAAATCATACCATCAGAACTATGATCAGCACACAACCCAGAAAACAAAATTCAACAAAAGTAATTGGCATAATACCTACATGTGAAGAAGAAATTGAAGTAATGATCTGGTTAGTAATTCAATGAATCAGGGAGAGAAATCAATTTAGTCATTAGAACCCTTTTCATGATTTTATACTATTCATTTTGTTTCTTAGTGTACAATGTGGTTATTGTACATATCTTCAAAATTAACTTGATAACAATATGAAATATAATTTTAAGGCACGGTCCAAATTACGATCTACAATCTCAATTGCGACCGCAACATTAAGGCTCTTTTTAGAGTTTCTACTATCACACCGCAATTGCAATAGTCGGATTTTTCTCTAATATAAAGAAATTGCGATGTAACCGCAACTGGAGCTTAAAAGCTTATACTTGAATTTGAACTGTGAAAATGGAAGTAGTAGAAGAAGAAAACGAAGAAGCAACGTGTTTGTTCCATTCCAACGAGACGATTAGGTAATGGCGCACCACGTGATTCTCATTTTCATTGTATGCAACAAGACAATTAGGTAAATCTTCAAACTGTTAGTTGATAATTAGTCAAAGGCATAACTCATATTATTTGACTTATGATGCATTTTACATGATTTGGTTGAGTCATTAACAACGACGGTTGTGGACTGAAATCATCAGACACAAAACATGACTTCAACCTAGATTTAATTTTGAACAAATCTGCAGACCAATTTGATTTTTGGTTAGTTTTAAAGTTGGGGGCACTTCCTGTTTCTTGGTGTGTGGCAGGCTACTAATATTTCTCAACATTGAGTATACATGAAATATGTTTATGCCATTGACTGTATTGGCTAACTCATGTTTGATTTTCATCTTCTGATGAAGTTGTGAGCAACTGAGAATGCCAAAGCACTTTTATAATTTAGTTAAATTACAGCCCCAAGGGATCTTGTCTAGGGATGAGGGAGACATGGTAAACTATAAAACCATTTTGGATCTTTACTTAATGGCTTAAGCTTTTAGGAGATTTTGCACTTAACAACAATTGATATGCAGTTTCAGCTCCTAAACAAGAAGCATCACTAGGGAACTTGTGCTGAAATCATGTGAACTGAGACTGCTGGAAAAAAGCAGCAGCCATGGATAAAGGTAATTGGCTTTGGAGTACTTTTCCTACTTATATATGTTGCTGGCATATGGATAAAGGCTTATGTACAGAAATTTTTATGTACATGTTTGCATGTGGTCTTCTCTCAAGGCAAGAGTTTCCATGACAAGTAGCATGATAGCTGCTATTCACTTTTAAGAAACCTCAAGGATCGGGACTCAAATGCCTTGAGATAAAGAAAGGGTCCTGAGGTCCTTTCCTGGCATCTGTATTCACTTTTAGGATCATTAATTGGCTTTGGAGTACTTTTCCTATTAGTCAGTAACTCTGTAACAAAGGTAATGATCTTGAGAGAAAATCCTTATTTGTGTCATTTCTTAAGTGTTTAATTAATACCTTGTGTCTGATGAGTGATATTTATAACAAAGAGGGAGGATATTTACAATCAATGTCTGTATGTTTGGTCCTCTAGTGAAGGACTAGACTAGAAGTAATGTGTCTTCAACCACGTACGTGGCTTCAATTTTCTACTTGCTTCTGATTTGTGGGTGTCAGTGTCTAAGAAAATTGTATTTGGTTTGTTTCTTCTTCGCTTTTCCTCCTTCCCTTTGTTGCTGGATCGTGCGGTGACGTAATAGGCGTGCTCAGTGAAGAAACTATCGCTGATTTATCACTATTTTGGTAAGGTCAGTCACGCAAGTTTCCCACAGGAAAACTCCTTCACTTTTCATTTTTTTTATGGAGTCTTATTATATAGTATTTATGCACACTTAGTTAGGCACAAAAGTTTTGGATGATTTACTGTCAAGTTAGTTCAACATTGCTGGCTGTATCTTTTTAGTTAGACACAAAAGTATCTATGGATATATGTTAGTACCGCGGCGCGATGAGTGGAAAATATGTTTTGTAAAAATTATATTGCGGACTATGATACTAGTGTACTCTGTATATAAACAATGATCAGTGGAAATTAAGACACATGCAGAAACGTAGGTTGTAGAATAACATGTTGTGAGACCCTCATTTTTTCTAACACACTATAATTGATGTCTCTAACGTACCCCCACTAAGTCAACAACAAGACATTCAACAGCATATATATATACGGCATAAGAGCACAGGTTCCTGCTGGTGCTATTATCATTCATGGTTAGTCTTCCAAATCTGTTTCTTTTTGATGTGCAGGAATTTGGCAACAGTGAGCCGGGAATGAATGAATACTAGGCTTCTTTTCTGTGTAGTTTTCAATAATATGCTTCTTTCTTGTCATTACAATTGATGTCTATGGGGTTCATAACAGATTATATCTATCTTAATAGATTTTCTATTCCTTAAAACTTTTCTCATTGGAGTTATTTGACATTTTGTATGTTGCATTGCATGACAACAGAAGCTATGCTTTGTTGCTCTTGATTATGAAGCTGAGCTATTCAAAGAAAACACTTATGCTGCTTATCTAAAAAAAAAGAAAACACTTATGCATCATATCATGTAGCTATAGGATGTCAATAATAATTGCTTCTCTTGGCGATGTCAATGGTGGTTAATACTTTAAGTGGATTATCGTACATAATCAAAATGCTTGAAAATTGCTCAAAACTCCAACAACGACGGACTCCACCGCCCATAAGATGAAGTTCATGTTCCTCCACGTCTGCACGGTTCTCAACAGTGACTTGATCGGTGTTAGTTCGGTTAAAAATAACAAAAACGAATATGAGTGTCTAAGCTTTGACAAGGTTAGTTTTTCGTTGTTTTTTGTTAAATCAGCACTAATCAAGTTACTATTGAGGACTGTGCAAAGGAAGATGATCATAAACTTATACTTATACGGGTCGTCGTTTTGGAGCGATTTGTAAGCATTTGACCATCATAAATAATTCAAGCATTGGATCGCCCTAGCCATCGCTCTCATAGGTTGAAATTAAGAAGTCTCATGTTTATAGGGAAGTTAAATGGGAAAGTTTATGAAAATATAGACATAGAAGTTTACTCATTTAAATTCATAACACCTACATGTTTATAAAAGTTTTCTTAAGTAAAGAATAATAAACTTATTTTAAATAACAAATTCTCATAAGCTAGAAGTTAATCCAAACTAGGTATAATTCTTTGTACCAAAAATATAGAATATATTGTACCAAAAAAAAAACTGGATCTAATTCTACTAATTCTGGGACCATTGTTGTACAGAAAGATTAGAGGACGAACTCCATGCCCTTGCTCCATACATGTTCAACAAAATTAGAGTCGTGGGGTGAGACATCGTGTATGACAAAGTTTATCAGAGTGAGTGGAGTCTCGAGACACGCCACCTCCTTAATGCCTAGATCCTAGCACAAGTTAATGCCAAGGAAAAGAGTCGTGATCTCGACCTGAATTATATCATCAGCATCCAAACGTCCATAAAAAGCTTTCACCAGCTCTCCATTGGAATTGCGAGTGAGACCACCTAGGCCAACTTGGTTGGGTTCGACCCATCAACATTAAGGACAAAATGCCCCATTGAAGGGCAAAATGGCTATCTTTTGGGTTCGAAGTACTAGAAAAGTGTCATTCATTTTGTCTGCATTGACAGTGTTTCAAACTTAAGTCATCCCTTCATGGTCTCCAAGTTATCTGCGCAGTACTCCATAGTCTTCTAACTCCTTACTGGACGTTTTTTTCCCACTTTGCATACATGGAAATGGATGGAAAATTGGAAATCTATTTACAAAAATGACAACGGGGAGAATCAAACATATGCCATGGTAATCACACCACAAAGGTCTTACTAGAGAGCCATCTAAAATTTTTTGTTACTATTGCAAACACATGTATGTATGTATATATATATATATATATATATATATATATATATATATATATATATATATATATATATTTCTAAATAAAACACAAATTAGAACATGGGCATTAAAATTTTCAAAAATAAATTTTCCACGATATTAATATGGAATACTTGTAATAAATAAAATACATATAATACTATTTATTCCAATAAAAAAACATATAAGACTTAATTTTGTAAAATTTATAAATTTAGTAAAATCTGATTATGCAACTCAGCTAGTGACCCCACGATCTAATCAATAACTTAGTGACCCAATATCCTTACCAAGTCGATCATTAGTCTGAGTTTTAAAACATTGATAAAAATTGACACAAAGTTCATCTAGTAAAATAATATCTCAAAATCTTTATATTTTTTAATATCGTTGGATTCTTTTTAAGTCATAGAAAGTCTCAAATGAATACTATTAAATTATGTTACAATCTTTAAAAAATCTTGTTAGAAGAAAGAAAGAAAAACTGAAAAGGTGACAGGGGGTGTATATGTATTTGTATTATTGGTCCAACAGAGGGGTTTATAGTAGCAACCATGGGGTGTAATCAATAATATAAAACCCGTTTAAGAAAAAAACCATATAGGGTTAGCAGCACTTAGTCGTTAAACACACGAAGCAGGAGTAGGCGACTCTATAAAAGGCAAACAAGACTCTTTCCTGTTTAATAACTCTTCCTGAGTTGCCTGCTACATTACATTCTCAGTCACTGATGGATGAAACGGTCGCCACTGTGAGGCAAGAATTGACAACCTCCACCAGAACTCTAGCTTCACTTCACGCGCAGCTGCCCACTATTCCCTTTGATCTCATCCCGGAAATCCTATGTAGGCTCTCTGTGAAACTCCTCATGCAACTCAAATGTGTCTGCAAATTCTTTGTGAGTGAAAGGAGACATCCTTTGTGAAGGGACACTAATCAATAGGATAAGTTGGTTAGTTAGAGGAGATATCATGTATATATAGGATAAGTAAGGAGAGATCCTTTGTGAAGAGGAAATCCTTGGTCGGACATGTTGACACCTTGAGCCTTAGGACATATGCAGACCATGTAGATAGTGGGAATCATCCTCTTATTGTAAATTTAAATTATAAAGAGGGAGGGATATTTACAATCAATGTCTGTATGTTTGGTCCTCTAGTGAAGGACTAGACTAGAAGTAATGTGTAAAACTTCTTTAATTCTAGCTTTATCTGTTCAAAACAGCTGCTTCGTTTCAATCAATCTATGTGCACCTTCTTCCTACATTTTGCAGTGTCTTTCAACCACGTGGCTTCAATTTTCTACTTGCTTCTGCTTTGTGGGTGTCAGTGTCTAAGAAAATTGTATTTGGTTTGTTTCTTCTTCACTTTTCCTCCTTCCCTTTGTCGCTGGATCGTGCGGTGACGTAATAGGCATGCTCAGTGAAGAAACTATCGCTATTTCGGTAAGGTCAGTCACGCAAGTTTGTTCTAAGCAGATAGAAAAGTAATGTCTATAAAATATTCTGTTGTTGCTGTTCTCTTTTGTTTGATTGGTTTGGTTGTTGTTCATGAACCTAGATTGTTAATTTAATATATATATATATATATATATATTATAAATAAAGGGACAATCTAGGTTCATGAACCTATATATATATATATATTAAATTATCATATATATTAAATTAACCTAGATTGTAGTGGAATTATTATTGACAAATGCTTCATCAAAAGTCAATATCACTCACTTTATATATATTATTAACCCTATGCAGTTGAACTTACATTTCACACTTAGTTAGGCACAAAAGTTTTGGATGATTTACTGTCAAGTTAGTTCAACATTGCTGGCTGTATCTTTTTAGTTAGACACAAAAGTATCTATGGATATATGTTAGTACCGCGGCGCGATGAGTGGAAAATATGTTTTGTAAAAATTATATTGCGGACTATGATACTAGTGTACTCTGTATATAAACATGATGGTTATATATGATCAGTGGAAAAACACATGCAGAAACGTAGGATATGAAGCATTTTTATTAATTCAGTGTCAAAGTTGTATTTCTATTTTGATTGATTTTCAAAACCAGTTACAAGTGATGTATTCTTATATAGCAACGATCACTAACACAATGCTGAGTGGGTGCTGACTAGATGCTGAGTCAGCTCCACCAACAAACACAGAGGAATGAGTTTTGATTGATTGGAGAAACTTGTGGAGTGAGAAACTCGGCAAAAAAACTAAACAAGACCAAAAAAATTTTTTTTTTACTTAAACAACACACATTTTAGATTAAATACCAAACTAAGCCACTTTTTTTTCCTTTGGTGAACTCGCTTCCCCACCCCTAGTTCACCAAAAGAAATTTTGCAATTTTTTTAAAAACCTTTGTAGAACTCTCGCCCCACTCCTAGTTCTCCACATGGTTTTTTAATTTTTTGATTTTCTTGTATTTTATTTTATTAAAATCTAAATTAATTTAATTTAATTACAATAATTAATTTAAATAATTAGAATAATTATTTATAAAATAATTGGGGTAAAAATGAAGATATTAAAAATTACGCAAAATCTAGGCCGTTAAACAATGGTTTCAGTAAGATGTACACCATTAATTAAAACCTTGAATTTAATAAGTCATAAAAATACAACTTCTTTGCTATGAAATACAACTTGTCAAACTAATAATACATTAAAGTATTAACGAAGAAGATGAGACCCGGCTCCACACCGCTCTAGGACGGGGATTACGTTGTGGACGTTGACGCCATTGTGGTTGTTCGAGTTCTTCCTCGCCGTGACAGGGGGAGGTGGGTCCGAAATAATTGGGGTTGGGGCTCGGGGCATGTTGGTATTGATAATATTCGGGCACCGATGAAAACTTGCACCACCGCCTCGGGGGAGGTGGGTATTGATAATATTGGGCGTTGATGAAGAAGAACTAGCACTACGGCTCGTGGGGAGGTGGGTATTGATAATATTGTGGCACCGATGAAGAACTAGCACCGCGGCCCTCTCTTGAAGTTCACGAGCATAAATCGCAGACTCCGGTACCGGCGCGCGAAACCAAACAGAGTCGAACATATCGCAGGCCGAGATGTTGGTGTGTGTGAGATAGAGTGGCGGTGGGGCACATATTCTTACTCGTCTCACACGCTGCTTGGTTCCATCTTCGATTTGTGCTTGGACGTCGATAACGATTACGAGCTACGCTCTCGACGTTCGGTTTGAGTTCTTGGGGAGGTGGTGGTTGTTCTTCATCCGATTCTTCCACATCACCCACAACACCACAAAGAAGACGAGGATCCCTTTAGCCGTTGGTCGGCGTAAATGTATGGCGAGAATTTTTGAAAAACCAGCGCATGTATCTATCGATCGCTTTGGTGTTCCATAGCGGGTCGACCGACAACACACCGATTTTCTCTATCATTCCAACAATCGATCCAAATGAGTGTGATATCGAGTCCAATCGGTGTCATCGCGTCATTCCCCGCATGGTGATTCTGTGCAAAGTAGTCAAATCCTCGTGGTTGGTGGTATCTCTTGCGTAAGTCGATATTGCAATTTAACCCTATCTCGTGGTGCCATTCCACCATATGGAAACACACCATAGCCGTGTTTGTAGTCCATATGGCCGAGCCCTCATATGCGTCGGTGGAAGGTTGAAATCCTCATAAGGCAACCACTTAAAATCCTCACCGTCATGTGATCGATCCTTGTTCCATGCATTTAAAGAAGGTCTCTTGGACATCCGGTGTGATTAAGTGGTGGTGTTGCCCATCTAGTAAATAAAGGACTAAGTTAACATAAAGATCAAATGTAATTGTTAGTATTTTTAAAAAAGTGTCAAATTTTTACCTCTTTGCTAGTGGCCAATCATATGAAAGTGTGCAAGACGGTGCTAGGAAAGGCATGCGGTACTGCACTCCAAGATCAGAATAAAAGAGTACATCCACCCATAGCCTTTCCAGGCGCGTTGTAGATGTCGTACACAACATCCTGGTATAAGTTTGTCAAACATGTCGACCCCAACTAAATTTGGATATTTTGTCGAAATTTATCAAGGGAGTAGGTATTTCATCTTGACTCTGCTTGATGTTTTGTCCGGGAGTATGTACCCCGATCAAAAGCAACAACCAAGCCCTACAATATTGTTTAAGAACTGTCATGGAAGCCCCTCAGGAACCTCCATAAATTCATGACGTAGCTAACTCAACAGAGAGACAAAGGCCATCTTTTCCATTAGGTGGGACAACTTTACCCAAATATCGTTCGCATAGTTCGTGGCCAAGTTTTTGAGGTATTGCCGATGTGGCATCTCCGTCAACAAAGCCCCAACCGCAATCGGCGCCTTGGAGAGTTATTGTGCACTCCCTACCGGAAGATGAAACGCGTGTGTGTTTCGGGTCTCCAGCTGCTCGATCATTCTTGCCACCAAGGCCGGTTGGATTTTGAACGAGCCAATTGAAATAATTTTACCAAACCCGACTCTTTTCTATCAAAGGTAGTATAGATTCATCCGGTGTGGGAACTGTGAATTTGTGATGAACATCCATGGGGTCATTGTTGAGATAGTTGGAAATATGATTAGCTTGGTTTAGTAGGGTAGACATTTTTGGATGGAGATGAAGAGAGTGATAAAGAAAGTAAAGTCGGTTGCGTGTTAGACCAAGAGATGAAAAGGCGAGAGAAGAGAAGATGGTTGTTCAAGGCAAGGGCTTGTGGAAGGTGAAGAAAGCGAGAAAAGAGAAGATGGTTTGATTTTTGTGTGAATGAAAGCAATGAATATATGGTTGAATATATAATGGTATTGAAAGATGGTTTCAGCCCATGGTTTTGTTTCACCCATGGTTTTGTTTGAGCACACGGTTTTGTGGGGAATCCAATGAATTTCAAGATTGTTCGGTGGTTGGTGGGGACAAAAGCGCAATAATGGGTCTTGGATTCCAAAATGCAATTATGTCACCTTCTCGATAGTGGGAGACAAGGGGGCCACCGGGATTGTCCCACGAAAGTAAATTTTATTTTTGAAAATCGATATTTATGGATGGTTGGGATTGCACCGATAGTTTAAACGGTGTAGATTGCACCAAAGTTTTAAAGGCCCAGATTGCAATCGACGGTTTAAACGGTGTAGATTGTACTACAGTTTTAACTATGCACTTCTGTAAGCATAAAAAAGGGTTTTTTAGTTTTTGTATTATTTAATAGGTGTAGAAGAAAGGAATTGAAGATTGAAATTTTTTTCACTAAGTATAAAAAACGGTTTTTTACCTAACTTTAGGAACATTTTTCCCACGAATTTTTCATCTAAATTTAACATGGTTTTTTGCCCTAATTTTTTCCCATTCAAGCCACATTTTTTAAATTAATTCTTTCTTGAAACAAGTTGTGTGATCTTCTTCTTCAGGAATAGGAGAGGTCCTGAAGTAAATGAGGTCTCATTGATTTAATAGTTATTGTATTACTTTGTAGGTTTTGACTAAGTATAAAAAAGAGTTTTTTACCTAAGTTTAGGAACATTTTTCCCACGAATTAAATTTCTATTTTAATTTTGTAAATATTATACCTTGTAGAGAAAGTGTATTACTAAAGTGTTGTGTTGGAAAAAAAAAATTAAAAATGTTTTCATGAGTAATTTATTTACTAGAAAGTGTGCTAAAAATCATTTTTTCACCTAAACTTAACATGGTTTTTTGCCCTAATTTTTTCCCCTAATTTTTTTTATTATTTAATAAAAAATACCATATATTGCCACGACCAAAATGGGTATAGTGGTGTAAATGATGATTTTGATTTTTGTGCTCAACCATTATTAAAGTAGTTCACATGTCTTTGTCCATATACTTGTGTCTAAGTTATTCACATGACCCTAATAACCCTTTATGACACTAATTCACATGCCTTTGTCAAGTTGCTTGTCTCTAGGTTGTTCATATGTCTTTCACATTGTTTATGACAAGTATTCACATGCATTTGTCCATAAGGAAGTGTCATAGTATTGTCTAAGTTAAATGAATTTAAGTTAGGTTAAAAAATTTAATAAAATTCAAAATTTTATATGACATGATAGGAGAGGTACTGAGGTCAATGATATCTCATTGATTTAATATTTATTGTATTACTTTGTAGGTGTAGAAGAAAAGAATTGAAGATTGAAATTTTTTTCACTAAGTATAAAAAACGGTTTTTTACCTAAGTTTAGGAACATTTTTCCCACGAATGTAATTTGTATTTTAATTTTATAAATATTATACCTTGTAGAGAAAGTGTAATACTAAAGTGTTGTGTTGGAAAAAAAAATTTAAAAATTTTTTAATGAGTAAATTATTTACTAGAAAGTGTGTTAAAAATCATTTTTTTAACCTAAACTTAACATGGTTTTTTGCCCTAATTTTTTCCCATTCTTTCCCCTAATTTTTTTTTTATTATTTAAAAAAAAATACCCTATATTGCCACGACCAAAATGGGTGTAGTGGTGTAAATGATGATTTTGATTTTTGTGTTCAACCATTATTAAAGTAGTTCACATACATTTGTCCATAAGGAAGTGTCATAGTATTGTCTAAGTTAAATGAATTTAAGTTAGGTTAAAAAATTTAATAAAATTCAAAATTTTATATGACATGATAGGAGAGGTACTGAGGTCAATGAAATCTCATTGATTTATTAGTTATTGTATTACTTTGTAGGTGTAGAAGAAAGGAATTGAAGATTGAAATTTTTTTCACTAAGTATAAAAAACGGTTTTTTACATAACTTTAGGAACATTTTTCCTACGAATTTAATTTGTATTATAATTTTTTAAATATTATACGTTGTAGAGAAAGTGTAATACTAAAGTGTTGTGTTGGAAAAAAAATTTAAAAATGTTTTAATGACTAATTTATTTACTAGAAAGTGTGCTAAAAATCATTTTTTTCACCTAAAATTAACATGGTTATTTGCCCTACTTTTTTCCCCCTTTTTCCCCTAATTTTTTATGTGCATTATTTTCACAAAATATACCCTACATTGCCACGACCATAATGGGTGTAGGATTGCAAGAAACAAAACGGTCGGTGGAATCCTAAACCGTCGGACTTTCAATAATTATTCACATGCATTTCACCTTCTGATAGTGGGAGACAACGGGGCCACTGGGGTTTGTCCACTAGGCTTTGTCAAGATGCCTTAATTAGTGGTTGTCATGATTGTTCTGATAATGGTCGTCCATACACACGCACGCGCACGCTTCACTCGAACAATGCACGCCGCGATGGACTCGAACAATGCACGCCACTCGCACAATGCAAGTCGGTCCTCTATGAACAATGCACATTGAAATATTCAAAATCACATCGGTGGAATCCTCGCCATTAAAATTGTCGGTGCAATCGTAGCCGTCAAAAGTCACGGTGCAATCCTCGACCTTCAAAACCAAAACCCTCAAGGCAATCTACACCGCCGAATTTCAATAAATACCCACTACATCTCTCACCACTAACGACACCTTTACAAATCCTCCTACTACCAACTAAAACTCAAACACACCCTCCCGCTCCCCAACTTCATCAATGGCTCCAACTCCAGCCCCGCTTTTATCACCGTGTTTTACAATGGTTATGTAGAAAAATCGATACTTCGGGGTTTGTTGTTTAGATGTCAAAACTACACCCTTGTCAAACTCAAATCTAAATTCAAACTACCTCAAGTTAAAGAAGCCATTGAAAAAATAATATCTCCCGACTGCTCCCCCGAATGGTTTCTAGTATTACATATCGGTACCCCACAACACTCACAAACTGGTTGTGACTTTTATGCAGGTTTCGAAATTACATCCGATGAACAACTTGAAATGATGATGGAGCATTACCAACAATGTAGAGGTCAAGGTATCTCAGACACCGTAAATATACGCAGATTTGGTTGATGCTCCTTCAAACTATACTCGTGTAAGTGAACCCCACTCTATTCCATCTCCACCACCACACACCATCCCTTTTTCTCAACAAACATTTCAACCATACAATGATTTCATCCCACCTGTTTACCCTCACTTCAATCCTTCATCATCCCAAACGAACATGCATTATAGTCCTTCTACACATCACCATCACTCTGCGCCATCATCCTCGTAAAACCCCATTGACTTTAATACAACTAACCCTCCAAAGAATCAAACTAATACCCCACCGTTTACTATGTTTGTTGGTGTCCATAATGAGGACGTTGGGGATTATAAGCGATGATGAAGATGAAATTCTTGAGCGTGAAGACGCCAGAACCAATTCAAACTACCCCAACATAGGTGTTGCATTCCGCGAGCCCGTCCCACACTTTCAAAATGTCACAAATTTATAGCCCGTAACCTTATGATTTAGAGTTTGCCCATCCCATGGACCGAACCAACTTTTATCAAATGAAGACCCAAACGAATCGAAACTCAAAATGAAATTTCCCACAAAAGAAATAGCCATGGAATTCATCCAAACATATCACCTAAACAATTCTGTTTCATACCAAGTCAACGGATCTACTACTAAAGTTTGGGAGATTTCTTGTGTTCACGATACGTGTTTGTGGAGGTGTGTTGTGAGGCTCGGAGCAAAATCTGCTTTGTGGGGATTACACAGTTGACTCACCCACACACATGTACAACATCCAATATTTCCCAAGATCACCTCCGGATGACGCCTTCCTTCATATGTTCTCATATCCTTCCACTTGTAAGGCGGGACCCAACAATATCGATGGTCGTGTTGATTGCACACATCAAGGAGCGATTCACGTACACGAGTTCCTACAGAAGGCTTGGATTGCTAAACAAAAGCAATCGAAAAGTATACGGTAATTGGGAAGACTCTTACAAGGAGGTAACCAGATGCCTAGTGGGTTTCTCTCACTATATACCAGGCACAGTTATCGACTGGCAGTACAAACCATTCTATGAGAACGAACAACAAGTCACCAACAAAGGTGTTTTCCACCGCATCTTTTGGAGTTTTGGCCCGTGCATACAAGGCTTTAAATTCTGCAAACCAGTGGTGTCTGTTGATGGAACATGGTTGTATGGTAGGTACAAAGGGGTCCTTCTTTTGGCAATCGCACAAGACGGAAGAAACGGAACCTTCCCAATTGCGTATGCAGTTGTCGAGGGTGAGACAGCGGAGGCTTGGTATTTCTTCCTATCTCGTTTAAGACAATTTGTGACACCACAGGAGGGACTCTGT
Organism: Oxytropis ochrocephala; assembly: GCA_020916435.1. Classification (NCBI taxonomy): domain Eukaryota; kingdom Viridiplantae; phylum Streptophyta; class Magnoliopsida; order Fabales; family Fabaceae; genus Oxytropis; species Oxytropis ochrocephala. The sequence goes on along the minus strand of CM037089.1, from coordinate 122,931,062 downwards.
TTGATATCGGATAGACACGAGTCTATCAAAAGTCTTTATTAGCGCGTAAACACCAACCGAAACACGTGATTCTGTATCCGCCACATAGCACAGAACTTCATGAGACACTTTAAGAACACTCCTGCCAGGAAACATCTCGTCAATATGGGTCAGTATCTTTGAAACTTTATTAATTTTTTATTATGTATTTTGCATTCCATAATTACCAACATCTTACTTTACTTGCTTCAGCATACTCAATGACGGAGAGATCAGCTAATCACTACAAAAATAAAATTGCCGAAGTAGGTCCCGATGGCGTGCATTGGGTTGAAGACATTAACCTGCAATGATTTGTTGATATCGCAAGATGGAGGTTGCCGTTGGGGGCACTTGACAACAAACCTTGCAGAGTGCATCAACAATGTCCTTAGCGGGTGCGGAATCTCCCGATCCGCTCATTAATAGATGCAACATATTTTAGGATGAACGAGATCTTTGTGAAACGGAACACAAGCACAGCGATGATGGCATCTGGAACAATGTTCTCTGAAACATTGATGAAAAACATTGCTGAAAACATCAAAGTATCACAAACGCACACCGTCGCAATTCACGATCGTGCCAGGCAATTGTTCCGAGTTCGGGAAGAACAACGACCACAAAGTGGTAGACTGCGACCACATTTGTGGTCGACTTGATCAAAACTCGTGGAGTGTGGGGAATTCCGTGCCCTTCATTACCCATGTTCACATGCCATCACAAAGATGCTCTAAATGCAGTTACGACCACTTGCAGTTTGTTGATCCACCCTACACAATGCATCATGTTTTCAATACTTACATTGTGGAGTTCCCACCCTTGCCTACTGAGACCTCATGGCCTGATTTCAATACGATTGAACTACAGCATGATCCAACTAAAAGAAGAGATAAAAAGGGCCGGCCACAGTCTACTCGTATTCGTACAGAGATGGATCAAAGAGAAACGGGAACCCGCACCAAAAGATGCGGAATTTGTAGAAATGAGGGTCACAACAAAAATAACTGCCCTAACCGCAAATGTAAACTAGTCAATGTTGTTTAATGTATTATTAGTTTCGAAGTTGTATTTCAAAATTAACAAGTGGTATTTTTGTCAATTATTAAATTTAAGGTTTTAATGTTAAGTCACATTTAATTAAGTTGGATCACTTATTAAATATTTTATCTTCAATCTTTAATAATGCGTTGTGCAGAGTGTACATTGTGCAGAGTGTGCATTGTGCAGAGTCTTTGCATTGTGCGAGTGTGCATAGTGCGAGTGTGCATGCTTTGCATTGTGCGAGTGTGCATAGTCTTTGGGTCTTGTTTTTATTGAACGACCTAGATTTTGCCGACATTATTTAACGCCTCTAGATTTTGCCGACATTATTAAACGGCCAAGATTTTGCCGACACAATTTAATGACCTAGATTTTGCCGACACTAAACCCTACAATCAACGGTTATGATCACCCTAAATCAACGGCTCACACACGATCACGCCTATTATAAATACATTCTCAAATTACACTAACATTAACACCACCAGCTTTATCACCAACCTTTGGCTTCGAGTCATCTTCTCTTCTCTCGCTTCTTCCCAAAAACCATCGCCCCACCCGCTAAAATGGAATGGCAATTGTACGCAAAACCCAAGACTCAAAATGACAAATTCCTAACCGCCTTTATCACAATGGAACTCACACCACCGAGCGAACATGGCGCTGTGTTTTCGTTGTCCTAACCATGTGTTATGCAGGATGAATAAGGACATCACATTCGCCCAACTCAAGGAGAAGGCTGAGAGGAAGATTCGTCCAGAGGGAGGGTGGCGTAAAGACGTGGAGCGTATACGTTTCAGAAAGTTCGATTGTAGAGATGATGGGGCTGTCCATTATTCACTCATGGAGATCCAAAGCGACGAGGACGTCCGCGCAATGATGGAACATCTAGCTAACGTTCCGATGGGGCGACAAATCTTAGAGTCAGATGTGAACACAATACGAACTCCGAGAGAGATCATGCATCTTCTTCAACCACCACCACCCGCACTACAACAACCCATACTTACGCACTCTCGTAAAGTTGAGTATCGGATGACTAACAGGTCCTGGGACGACCATTCTGGTCTGTTGATTCATAGACGTGAATCAAAAACTAAACATTTCAGGCTTAAGAACAACATCACATTCGCAGAATTGAAAGAAAAACTAATAAAAAATGTGAAACTAGATGGTGTTCAGCAAGAAATTAAAAAAATCGAATGTGAATCCCCTACGCCGTGTTTTGAACCCACGTAATCGTATTCGTAAGTGCCTAAAGCCTATCAAGAATGACGAAGACATTCGTCAAATGTTTGAGAAACATGAAGAATTCCAAGGTTTCATTGAACCTTATCTCGAATTGTTCGTCGAAACAGAAGAATCTGTCGAACACCTCCGCCGTTATATTAGAGGTAGTAGTAGTAGTTCTAAGTAGAACTAGGTTGTATTATGTTTTCCTGTTGTTTCGTTTTAAATTTCCTATGCTTGTATTTTTGCAATTTGTGTTTTTCCTTTTGTTCTTATCGAATATTAAATTCTGTTCCACTTATTAATATCTTAATTATTTACCGTATTTTTTACAGTAATTATTTTATTAATTATTCTAATTATTTAAATTAATTATTGTAATTAAATTAAATTAAATTAAATTAATAAAATAAAATACAAGAAAATCAAAAAATTAAAAAACCATGTGGAGAACTAGGGGTGGGGGGGCGAGTTCTACAAAGGTTTTTAAAAAAAATTGCAAAATTTCTTTGGTGAACTAGGGGTGGGGGAAGTTCACCAAAGGAAAAAAAAGTACTTACTTTGGTATTTAATCTAAAATGTGTGTTGTTTAGGAAATTAATTTTTTTTTTTGGTTTTCTTTGGTTTTTTTGCCGAGAAACTCAGAGGTTTTGATTTAACTTTAATCGGTAATGGATTTTAAAGATGAACACAGAGGAATTGATGGGGACAAGGAAGATAGGGTTTGGAAAGGGGAAAGGAAGATGATGGGGAAAAAGAAGTCAATTCACATTTTTCTTTAATCTTTAAGAAAAAATGATGATAAAATAATGAAATTATCCAATGTCGCATGCCAAGTAAGCAGTCTAATAGCCACATCAGATTAACGAAGTTAAACATAACGTTAAAAAGGGAAATGATGCTGTGTTTTTAAAATTTAAGGGACCTAATCGTTACAAAAAATAGTTAAGTACCTATTCATTACCTGAAAATAAGTTAAGAGACCTCGAGAAATATTTTTCCTGAAGAAAATATTTTAAAATCTAAATCAAATACACTCTGTTAAAAAGAATTCGAATAAACGCTTGATTTTTTTTGGTTATCATGTCATTGTTGCGCAGTTTCCATCGACTTTGCCGATAACTAATCTACGCTGAGGAACCTGATTGGCCATGAGTACCGAATTTGCGGGCCCGTGTGGTTCTCTTCTCCCAACAGAGTTTTTGGAACACTCAAGATTTTAACCCGAGACCAATAAACGCCTGATTTAGGGTTCGTTTGTTAGAGATTAAAAAATAAGTGATTTTATTGTAAAATTATTTAGAGATTTTTAAGAAAATGAGAAGTTTTGTCTTTTTTAACATACTGAAAATCACTTATTTTTAAAAACTCATTTTTAAAAAACTGATTTTCTTGATGAGCTACTCAAAACACTTCTCATATGAAGTCGTTTTTAGATTATTTTCAGCTTTTCTTGATGTGATTATTTTTTAAAAAATAATTTTTTAAAAAAAAAAGTCAGAATAAACTGGACTTAGTCTAATTTAGTCTCTAAAGTATAAAAATATATGAAATAGTGCCTAAATTTATTTGACTCCATTAGTTTAGTTCCTAATATCTAAGAAATATTTTGGTCAAAAAAAATCTAAGAAATATTTTTTTTTTGACAATAATCTAAGAATATTTAGTTGCCGTTGGAGATAGGGTTTGAAAAAAAAAATTAAAAATTGGAAAGAGGGGTTAATCGAAAGAAATCATAGAGTAACATATATAGCTCTTTCTCGGTTGACGGCTACATATACATTACATTCACGCAAATAGAAAAAGTTGGAGACGCCGTTCGTTCTCCATCATCGATGGATGTAACCACCGCCACTAGGAGGCAACGATTGACAATCTCCACCGGAACCCTAACATCACCTCCTTCACTTCACGAGCGGATGCTGCCCACTCTTCCGTTCGATCTCATCCCGGAAATCCTTTGTAGACTCTCTGTAAAACTCCTCTTGCAACTCAAATGCCTCTGTAAATCTTGGAATTCCCTAATCTCCGATCCCAAATTCGCCAAGAAACACTTTCTCATGTCAACCGCATGCCACGATCACCACCACCTCATCGTAGCCGCTAGGAACACCTTAGACAAGTTTTTTCTCTGGGATTCCCCAATCTCCTCTATTTTCAGTAAGGTATCGTCAACTTCTACCGTCCCACAATTGCAGCTCATGTTGCCAAATAGATACGGTTATTGTTGCCTCGTTTCCTCTTGCGACGGCATTCTCTTATTTGACAATGATTTACGCGGTCCTCTTTTGTGGAACCCTTCAATTAGAAAGTTCAAGATTTTGCCTCCTTTCTTAAAACCAGGAGGAGTTATTTACACCTTCGGGTATGATCATGTCATTGATAATTATAAGATTTTTGCTGTTTCTGCTTACTGTATCTTTGACGTCCACCAATGGAAAAATGAAGTTAGTGTTTATACTTTGGGTTATGATTCCTGGAGAAGGATAGATGATATTCCATGTGATGGTTTCATTTATGATGAGGGAATATTTGTGAGTGGAACTGTTAATTGGTTGGCATTTCATGCTTCGGATAGTTTCTTCCCTGTCCTTGTTTCTCTTGACTTGGAGAAGGAGTCGTATCGAAAACAACTTTTGGCCCTTAACTTGAATAATCATCGGAAGACTTTAGGAGTGTTGATGGATTGTTTGTGCATCTTTACAAATAGTGATGAGTCTTTGGATGTTTGGGTTATGAAAGAATATGGAATTAAAGAGTCATGGACTAAATTGTTTAGTGTTCCTTATGTGAGAGGAGATCTTAGATTTTCTTATCATGCCAAGGTCAGTATATGTATATGAGGATGACCTAGTGTTGTTGGATTGTAAAGAGTGGAGGTTGACTGCTTACAATTCTAAAAATGGTACTTTCGAGATTCCTAAGATTCAAAACATCGTGATGGTGCCTAAAGTCTATGTTGAGAGTTTGATATCACCTTGTTCTTAATGTTAGGGTGTAGATGCTATGCCATGTCACCCGAGGATGACATTCAACCGCAACTTATAAGTTCTTTTCGCTTTATGTTATTTATTTTATGCTTATTCAGATTATTAGTTACTGGTGACTTTGTTGATCAACGTTAATTAATGACTGAGTTTGATTGCTTCGAGTTGTTGGTACTTTTGTTCTCTCATGGTGGATTACATTCTACATAGTTCACAATATGATTTGCATTAGTTGTTTTGTGGTTTATTTTATTTTATTTTCTAAGATTGTAGTTAGGATTGAGATGTTATGCCAAAACCACTACTCTCTTTATAAAATATATTTGCTAGCTCCTACACAAATGTCTTAATGTTTTCTCCAATTCGGGCACAGTGCACTATGAACTGAATTAAATATGTTGTTGTTTTGAGAATATTCAATTTGAGCACATATGCATCCTTTTGAAAATTGAATTTCTTCAGTCACAGATGGAGGGGTGTTGAGGGATTCTTTGTGCATACAAATAGTGTTGATTTTTTAGATGTTTGGGTTATGAAGGAATATGGAATTAAAGAGTCTTGGACTAAATTGTTTAGCATTCCTTATGTGGGAGGAGGTCCGAGATCTTTTTATCATCCCAAGGTTGTATATGTATTTGAGGATGACTTAGTGTTGTTGGATTATTTAGAGTGGAAGTTGGTTGTTTACAATTCCAATAATGGTACTTTTATTCGTGAGGTTCAAAACATGAGTGGTTTGATGGCCCCTGAAGTCTACATTGAGAGTTTGATATCACCTTGTTCTTAATGTTAGGGTGTAGTGCTATGCTATGCCACTTGAGCATGACATTCAACTGCCACTTATAGATTCATTTTAGTTTATGGTACTTATTTTATGTTTGTTCTGAATTTGATTACATGTGACTTTGTTGATCAATGTTAATGACGGAGTTTGTTTTTTAGTGTTGTTGGTTCTCTCGTCGACATCGTGTATTACGTTTACATAGTTCAAAATCATGCATTGCATTAGATTTTTTGTGGTTTATTTTCTAACATTGGAGCTAGGATTTAGATGTTATGCTAAGTGTGTTTTGTAAAGTGTTTGCCAACTGCTAATTAACAGATACACATAACCACTGAATAGGAAAGACAATCTAGGAAAGTGTATCCTTGTATATGTAGTAAGATCTGCATAACGAACTTCTGAAATAGTCTAAATAACACATGACAGACCTTAATGTGTTACCCCATCCCCTCTTAATTTGCTATCAACACTGCTAACAAGTTCACCTACTTGAAAAAAGAAAACAATAAGAAAAAGAGAATTGAGAGCCTCCGTCCAGGTCAGTGACCAATCAACTAGTGCAGCAAGGGATATAATTTAAACAACCATCAGGACACATTAACCAGTTCTCAAACCAGCTCCAGAAAATAAGTTCCCTATTTACTAAATCTTACTTGATTCTAAACATATAGAATATACTACAAAAGTAATAGCACAAATATACATTCACATAGATGTATTCTTGTTTCCTATTGTGGCTCTCTGCCATTGAATGGCAAATGATAGCTTTGCACAAGATTGTGTACTTGGAAAAAAAATTCTTGTGGTGATGTAATAATATTTTCACATCTCCCATTGCTAGATCTTTGCACTTTGCTTCCATGTACGGATAATTTGGTCGATGTTGCAAAATTTGAAAATCTGCAAGGTACTAAAGTAGTGTTTGTAAGAATTTATCTGGTTTTTTTGATAGGCAAATGTTAATTGTGACAAACTAACAACCTTAATACAAGTGACTTACTAAAGGAGTGTTTGTAAGAGTTTATTTGGGTTTATCTCGTAAAACTATTTTCAGCTTATTTCGACAAACTTCGTGGAATAGCAATTAGTGAGATTAGTCAATTGGGAGAGTTTCAGCCTCTTGAATACCTGAGTTTGTTCATTCATTTAATAAAATATTTTCCTTTTCTAATCAATTTTATCAGAATCCTAACAGAACAATTGGGGTACATATCAATCACTTTAATTGTTGTGAGAGCAAGTTAAAACTAACCTCCAGTATCAAGTTTGTTACGCAGTTTCTTTGAAAAACTGCACCCATTGTTCTCTTGATGTTTCATTCTATATGCAGAGGGTAATTCACTCCTCAAATTTGATTTCATCCAATGAAAGGGATTTAGCATTTAAGTCAGTTATAAATGTCTTGGCTGATACAAGATTAGTGAAATAATATTCAGCTTCTGAGATGAGTTTTGCCTGTCTTCTGTACAACTTGATGAATTTGAGGTTAGAATGCAACATTGGAGGATTGGACTGAAAGTGGCAATCCAAAAAAAGGAGAAATTAGAATCAAAGGAACAAAGGGTAGTAGCCTAAAATAGTTCAAATAGCAATGCATTCCTATTTTCCACAAAACATGATAATACTTCATTCTCTAAATATAGCCTTTTAAGTAGGGCTCAAGCATTTTGGTATTCTAGTGAGAAATTCTTTTTTTTGGTCTGTAGACAGAGTGACAAGTACCACCCATAAAATCACACATGCAAAGTGGAGATCCTGGATTTGAACTCAGATAACTATAGAAAATATTTAGCCTAACAACCAGTTGTGTTGGACCTTACAAATACTAAGAGGTTCTGAACTTCTACTGATCTATTTTGATCTTGTTTAAATTACACAAATAAATACACAGTAATAATAGTGGAAACCGAGCATTCTCATACTCTAAATATATAGAAAAAGGATCACATTATCCAAAAGCTAGAGTGACTTATTACCAAGGGGTGGTTGCCTTCATTGTAACATATATGACGACAGGGAGAAAGTCATCCGCGGCAGTTGGAACATGCTCAGACATTGCAGCATTGAGCAATAGATTGTTGATAACCCTACAACAACTCATAATGCTTGAGAGTTTCTCTTGTGGAGCTTTTGAAAGCATTGATTTTCTGCAATTCCTTCTCTGCAAGCATACCAGCCATGAGGCTTCATTATGAAGAACTGGTGGTATATCCAAATGTTCATCCTCAGGAGAAGTAGCGAATGTCCGAGAAAACAATTTTGTCATTATATATTTTTCTACAAGACAAAATTGCTTTCAGAACCTATTAGTTGTGGATGATCTCTGATTGCAACTTCCATTGACAGAAAAAAGTGTTGAACTCTTTTCCCATCATTTTCAGGTTTCGGTTGGTAAAATGAAAACGATACAATGAAGCTAACAAAATAATACCATAAGAACTATGATCAGCACAAAACACATAAAACAGAATTTAATAAAAGTAATTGGCATAATATGTACATGTGAAGAAAAAATTGAAGTAATGATATGGTTAGTAATTCAATGAATCAGGGAAAAAGGGTGTCTGATGCGGTGGAGAAAATCATGGAAAGATATGTTGATCTTGATCCTTCCATAACACTGAAAAAAGAAGGGTTCAGTTCAGTGAATAGTAATTGAATTTGAACTGTGAAAATGGAAGTAGTAGAAGAAGCAATGAGTTCCATTCCACATGATTCTCATTTTGATTTAATGCAACAACCGGTAAATCTTCAAACTGTTAGCTCTCAAGATAGGATATCTAGTACAGAAAGTTTGCACATGTGATTATGTTCTTTAGTTATATTTAAATGTGTGCAAGTACTAAATCTTATTTGATCATAAACAAAAGTAATAGCACAAAAATACATGCACACATATTCATTCTTGTTTCTTACTGTGATTTATGTTGATGTGAAAGTATTTCTAGCTGATGAAGCAGTAGTTCTTTTCTTTCTCTGCCATTGAAAGGCAATTCATAGCTTTGCACATGATTGTGTACTTGGTAACTAAATCCTTGTAGTGATGTAATAATATGTCCATATTTTAATTTAATTTAGGTCTGGTGGAAATTCTGGTAGGGGCAGTGGTGGGGGAGAAGGTAAGACAGTATTTGGTGATAGGGTGGGTTGAGTTGCTGTGTGACTAGGAAAGGAAGAGAGATCAGTGAGAGAAACTCTAGAGGGAGGTAAGGGTTGTGTAGATTTAATGTGGAAATCAAATGTGACCTTTCATTTTCAATGTTGTAACATTTTACTATTTTGTTGGAGTAGGCATCTAGTGAAGAAACTGGTGCCAACAAAATAGTAGAATAGTAAAATCGGATTAGAGTTAACAAATAGTTAAACAGTTATCAAGTGAAGAAACTGAGTTAAATATTTTGTCAAATCGGATTCATTTTCAATAGTTAAATGTCAAATCGGATTCTGTCCCCCAGATATAGGAGTGAGTATTAACTCTGAACAGGGTTAACAAATCTTGGTCTTCTTTCTTTCCTTTTAGTTCTCTAAATTGTTTATCTGTTTCCTTTTATTCTTGTTAATAGATTTGTTAGTCGAAATTACATTTTATGCACACGATAGTGTGTTCTTTTTTCCATAATTCCAGGTTCAATAGATTCAAGAATTGAATCTGGTTACAATTTCAACCAGAAGACATCTAGAATATGGATCAATTAGTGATTCTGTCACCTCAAAATTCCTGCTTGAACAAATGGTTCTGTTCGAATTCAAATTAAATGTCCGGCCAAATACGGGCTAAACTGGTTCCAAATGGAAATAGGAACCGAAGTGTGGAATTAATAAATCTGATGCTATTCCTTCAAAGTTTTTGTGCTTGAGATGCCTCAACTCCTACCGTAAGGAAGCCGCCAAAACACTGCATGACTCTGGTGGCAATTAATAGTTCAAAGTTCCTTAAGTTTATTGTATAGATTTTGCATAGCTCTTACTTGATTAGTCTCCACAGTCGCTATGGAGGATACATTGATTCTAAACATATCTAGCACAAATATACATAGATCACATAGATGTATTCTTGTTTCTTATTGTGACTTTATCTTGGTGTGAAAGCATAGCTCCTGCTCCTTGCATTTCTAGCTGATGAAGCAGTGGTTCTTTCTCTGCACATGATTGTGTAATTCACAACTAAATCCTTGTTGTGATGTAATAATATGTCCACATCTCCCACTGATAGATCTTGGCCCTCTGCTTCCATGTACTGTCAAATTGATCCATGTTGCAAAATTTGGAAAATCTGTAAGGCTTTGATAGTGATTTTGACATTGGTTGGAAACTAAAGAAGGAGATAAAAAACTAACAACCTTAATACAAGTGACTTACTAAAGGAGTGTTTGTAAGAGTTTATTTGGGTTTATCTCGTAAAAATAACTTATACATGCAGATAAGCTATTTTCAACTTATTTTGACGAACTTCGTGAAATAGCTAATGAATAGATTTTTAACTAAACTCCCTATTGAATTAAAATGTTTGCAAAAGAATAGGTATAGGTAACTTTGGTTAGTGAATTAGTTAAGGAAAACCTTCAGTATCAAGTTTGTTATGTAGTTTCTTTGAAAAACTGTACTCATTGTTCTCTTGCTGTTTCATTTGACATGTAGAAGGTAATTCAGTTGTGATTACAATTTGGGTGCTTGCATGCACTCCTCAAACTTGATTTCATCCATTGAAAGAGATTTAGCATTTAAGTCAATTATAAATGTCTTGGCTGATACAAGATTTGTGAAATAATATTCAGCTTCTGAGATGAGTTTTGCTTGTCTTCTATACAACTTGATGAATTTGAGGTTAGAATGCAACATTGGAGGATTCGTCTGAAAGTGGAAATCAAAAAAGAAGACATTAGTATCAAAGGATCAAAGAGTAGTAGCCTAAATATAGCCTTTTAAGTAGGTCTCAAGCATGATTTATCCAAAATCAAGTTAGTTTAGGATGAGCTAAGGTTCAAGCCAAGCATTTTGGTTCAACCAAACTACGGGTCAAATGGGCAAATACCACCCGTAAACTCACGTGAAAAGTGGAGATTCTAGGTTCGAACTCAAGTAACCATAGAAAATATCCAGCCTAACAATCAGTTGTGGTAGGCCTTACAAATACTAAGAGGTTCTAAATTTCTATTGATCAGCCTAACCATAGAAAATATCCAGCCTAACAACCAGATTGTGGATAACCCTGCAACAATTCATAATGCTTGAGAGTTTCTCTTGGGCAGCTTTGAAAGCATTTATTTTCTGCAATTCCTTCTCTGCAAGCTGAATGCAAAAGGAAAATGGTGTCAGTAGTCATCCTACACATCAAGAATCCAGCATAATCTTCAAGTCGGATTTTGTCCTCCAGTTGTAGGAGTATTAACTCTGAACTGGGTTAACAAATCTTGATGTTCATTCTATCCTTTTAGTTCTTTAAATTATTTATCTAAACTCCTTTTATTCTTGTTAGTAGCAATTACATTTTCTGCACAAGATACTGTGTTCTTTCTCTACATAATCTCAGGTTCAATAGAATCGAGAATTGAATCTGGTTACAACATGATGTATAAGAAATTTCGAGCTGAAATACATATAGAATATGGATCAGTTAGTGATTCCTTCTCCTTAAAATTCATGCTTGGAACAAGTGGTTCTTTGTCCGAGATTGAAAGGCAATTGATAGCTTTGCATAGGACTGTGTAATTGGCAACTAAATCCTTGTAGTGATTTAACAATATGTCCATGTCCACATCTCCCATTGATAGATCTTTGCTTCCATGTACAGATAATTTGGAAAATCTGCAAGGTTTAGATGCAAGGTTTTGAAACTATAGAACAGATGACAAACTAACAACATTAGTACAAGTGGGTTTTGACAAGAGATTATTTCGGTTTATCTCGTAAAAATAACTTGATGAATTTGAGGTTAGAATGCAACATTGGAGGATTGGACTGAAAGTGGCAATCCCAAAAAGGAGAAATTAGAATCAAAGGAACAAAGGGTAGTAGCCTAAAATAATTGAAATAGCAATGCATTCCTATTTTTCATAAACTATGATAATACTTAATTCTCTAAATATAGCCTTTTTAAGTAGGGCTCAAGCATTTTGGTATTCTAGTGAGAAATTCCTTTTTTGGTCTGTTGACAGAGTGACAAATACCACCCGTAAATTCACACATGCAAAGTGGAGATCCCAGATTCGAACTCAGCTAACTATAGAGACTATTTAGCCTAACAACCAGTTGTGTTGGGCCTTACAGATACTAAGAGGTTCTGTACTTCTACTGATCTACTTTGATCTTGTTTAAATTACACAAACAAATACAAAGTAATCATAGTGGAAACCAAGCATACTCATGCTCTATATAAACAGAAAAAAGTCATCCGCCCAAGCGGGAACATGCTCCGACACTGCAGCATTGAGCAACAGATTGTTGAAAACCCTGCAGCAATTCATAATGCTCAAGAGTTTCTCTTATGGATTTTCTTCAATTCCTTCTCTGCAAGCTTAATGCAAAAGGAGAATAGTGCCAATAAAATTCAAAGCCTAACCAATGTAATCACTCTTCAGTAGAAATAAAACAAATTCCATGAGAAAAACAATTTAAAATTTCATCATAGATCCTTATGAAGCATACCAGCCATGAGGCTTCATTATTAAGGACAGGTGGTTAGTTGATTGTTTGGAACAAGCCCATGTTCTCTGAAATTTTGTGATCAATCTTCGCATCCGAGAGAACAATTTAGCCATTATATATTTTTCTATACCCTGCGGATAATAATAAGAGTTAGATGAATATGCTAAATCAGAACCTATAACACAAAACTTTATTCACAATTAATGTCTTCTTCAATGGCAGTGGCCCACAGTGGATGATCTCTATTTGCAACTTCCATTGACAGAAAAAAGTGTTGAATTCTTTTCCCATAATTTTCAGGTTTTAGTTGGTAAAATGAAAATCATACTATGAAACTAACAAAATAATGTCATAAGGAATTGGCATAATATGTACATGTGAAAAATCAGGGAAAGAAATCAATTTAGTCATTAAGTAGCAAACAAAATCAGGCTTGTCTCATTTCCTGTTTGTTATGTTTGTGTTATCTGAAAGTGTACAAGTGTAATATAAATGGTAGCTACTAGCTACACTAGTAGACCTAAAAACCCGCAAGTAGTGATGTCGAACTTTGGAAAGGGTTTTGGTGAGACAACCCGCAAGTTGGTAAGTGGTGCTAACATGGCGAACTTTAAGTTTTCATTGTACCAAATCACTGACAAAGTGAACGTCAATGGAGATGTGCTTCATGCGAGTGTGATACTGTGATATACTGAATTTTTGGTGAGATATGAAGCACTCAAATTGTCACAAAGTATGGAAGGTGTGGAGGGAGAGGGTACACTTAACTAAGTAAGAAGATGAACTGAATAGATGACATTGCTATTGCTCGTTGTTTGGATGATTTCCAGTAGAAGAGATTAGAGCTAAAGTAGACAAGGTGAGCAATTCTGGAGGTGTACTTGTCTTTATTACCTGCCCAATCAGCATCACTATATGCTATAAGGGAAGAGTAGGTCGGTTTCTGAAGAAGACCATGGAATATTATAGCTACATCAATTTACTTCCTGATTATCATGTTTGCTATAGCTACATCACTATCATGTTTTGCCAGCCAATTATCTTAACATTTTCAACAAGCTGGACAGCATATTTTATCATTCATGCTTATTACACATGCTATCAATCCTCACCCTAACAATATATCTTGACATTTGCTGGGTTTATTGAATATACAAAAGTTAATGACAATGTAATGGTCTCCCTAAACACACTTTCAAATGAATGGAAATGTGTAATGATACTTTAGATATTTGACAGATACTTAGAAGACTGAAATGTGTGTTTACTCTTAATTTAATATCTTGCATCTAATCTGTGTTATGGAAGTACTAGTTCGGTATTACCTCTTACATTTCCTTATAGCATGTATGACGAGTCTATTCGTTATTATGTTCGAGCACTTGCAATGAATCCAAAAGTAGAGAATGCATGGAAATATTTGAGAATATCATATGCAGGTATGGCTTTGAAGAATATTAACAGTTGGAAGTCGAATCTAGTTCGTCATTATATTCTGTTAACTTGACTTTTGTCTGCTATTTTCCAGCAGTACTACTTAGAATGACATGTTGGAAGCTTGTGACAACAGTAATTTGTTTTTGTTTTTTTAATGAGTTTACGAATTATAGGAGATTTGGAACTAAAGCAGAGGTTGTTGCTTGAACAAGAGTTTTTTTTCTCCTCAAAATCTCTGCATATCAAAATGACCATTTTCTACCACTAAAAATTTCCAGAGTTTGAAAGACTAATCAAGTGGCTAAGGCTATTGAGGCATTGTTCTATTAACCTTTGAACATGTGGTGTGTATATCATGAAAGTTTCACATGCGCACGATCATCTTGGTCGATGGCAACAGACAAAAGCCTTTGTTTCTTTTGAGACAATGCTCAAAAGTTAGGCGCATAATAAAGGTTACTTTTAGTAGCGATTAAAAAAATCACAGGTTTAGAGAAAGATGAAAGGCCAGTGACTATTCTGTCCTATAAATGCAGGACTAAAATGTCTTATTTTTGAAAATTCCAAAAAACTTTAATGAGAGATTAAATGGGCTAAAAAACATGATTACGTGCAATCTAGGTACTTAACGTGCCACATATATAAGGTTAAGTGACAACTTTAACATTGAATGGACACTACTGATACCATATCAAACTAGAAGACATGAATTTGGGTTTCACCACCATTGTGGAGAAACATGAAAATGTAATTCTATATGTATTGATGAACTGTACAATATGAATATATATATATATATATATATATATCAGTTACTTACAAACAGACTTTGTAACTGATTTACTAACTAACCGATGAACAAACTATAACTGTCCAACTTAATTAACTAACCTCTAAACTAATAAACTCATACCAATTCTCACTTCTCATTCGGATTGGATGTAATAGAATATTATTTGACCAAGGAAAATGGGATTTTTATATTCATTTGACTTGACTTTCTATTTCCTATTTCCAGCTGTGCTTCCAGAGATTCTCCGGAAAGAGTTTCCACTGCAATGAGTGGATGAATTTTATAAAGATTTGGAACCAATGCAGAAAGACTGATCAAGTTGCCAAGGTTGCAGGAAGATGTGGTGTGTATATCATGAAAGTACTTCTATACAGGATTTAGGCACAATTACTTACACATCACTTGTTATTGATACGAAAGCTATTTATCACTGAATGGCCTCAGTCAGTAGTAAAAGTTAAGGAATTATAAGGAATGATGGCTATGTCCCCTACTAAGATTTGTTTTGTATTTTTTAGATTTTTATCGCATTTTAGTTTGGATTATATTACATTTGGATCATAACTTTATGACATTTTTTTTGTTTACCGTGTTATTAGTGCGCAGTATCAACTTTGCCGATGACTAATGTGCGCCGGGGAAACTTTATGACTTTTATAACACTATTGGTAATATTTTTCTTTGAAGAAATAAAGAAAGTTTCCTTCTCATATACTTTTCCCCAGCAACTCATTGCGTCCATTTTCAAGTACTAGAGGTAGTAACTCAGCTCCCTCCTTGTACTGGATATCAAACTCATATCCCATAAGTTTAGAGACCCAAACGTGTTGGAAAGGTGTGTGCAATCTCTGCTCCAAGATGTGTTTGATGCTTTTCTGATCAGTCCTAATTGTAAAACGACCAAAGTGAGGTCGGTGCTCCATTTCTCATTGTTTGATGCTAACACTTGCACTACCTGAGATGTATGATTTCTTTCTTCTATGTTGATGTAAGTGGACTGCATATTTTATCATTCATGCTTATTCAAAACTTAGTGATTTTTGAATTTTTTATTGAATTCTAATATCACTACATAGAAAAGCTCTTTGTTATTCAACTTCTTTTGTTTAACTTCATTCATCTTTTTGCTTCGTGAATTTTTCAAAAGCAACTTAAAAACCAGATAAAAATTATGGTTAATTCTGCAATGATACAAGCTTTACCAATGTGGTCCTCCAACAATTAGGCCTTCATTGCACATTTTGATAATTGACAGACACTTCCAAGACTAAAATGAGTGTTTACTTTTTTACATATTTTTATAAGGCATGTACCACGAGTCTATTCGCTATTATATTTGAGCACTTGGAATGAATCCAAAAGGAGAGAATGCATGGTAATATTTGAGAATTTCATGGAGGTATTGCTTTGAAAAATATTAACAGTTTGAAGTTGAATCGTATTCGTTATTATGCTCGGTTAACTTGACTTCTGTCTCCTATTTTCCAGAATTACATGTTGGAAGCTTGTGACAACAGTAATTTGGACCTTCTCTAGAAGGACTTTCCACTGCAAATGAGTTTTGTTTTGAATCCTTTTATTTCCAAGCTTGGCATGATTTCTTTACCAAAGCCCTCACTCCTAGTATCTTCAATCCTTTTATTTCCAAGCTTGGCATGATTAACATCTACCATGGTCAAGCTTGCGAGGGGCTGTTGAAATGTGATGATACAAAGGAGAGTGCACATAAGGCAGGCGCCTAGTGCACATGATTCTGGCGCCCAGTGAATTGCTCTGCAACTTGGCGCCCGTGAGCAACATCTAGAGCACAGTTACTGTTGCATTTTACTGCTACTTAGTTTTTACCACTGGTCTTGAATTCCATCGGTGATAAATCTCTCCCATGTGATGATTTAGGGCAATAGGAATTAGTTAGAATAATATCTTCCATATCTTTTATAGATTTGCTAGCTGTCATATCCTTTTTTAGATTTTTTCCTTTTCTGTATTTTTCTCTCAGATACACGATGCTGCTATATAAGCGTGTACTGTTCCATTGAATTATTATCAATGAAGTAAATCATTTTCCCCTTTTCATTGGTCTATTGCTCACATTGAGCTTGCCTATTCATTACCATGAATCTTCTAAAATTTATGAGAAAGAAAAGCAAAAAAGAGATGAGAGATATAGCACAATGACATGACATATATAGAGGAAAAATAAAAAGCATCTATTATGACCAGATAGACAATAAGTTGTTAAATACATTTGACAATGAACAACAACAAGTGCTGCTAAAATCAGTCTCATGCAATGATGCTGCTACATATATATCCAACATGGAAATTCACATTCAGGAAAACACATCCTCCATAACTTGAATGACTAAACTATTTCTTGTGTTGTGGCCTAATGACAATAGATAAAGAGTCATACTGTTATCCAAAAAGAACGAACCTAATTCTTCATCTAGTAATAATTTATGCAGCAGCCTTAGTTTCTTAACTATTATCCAAAAAGAATCAGCCTAATTCTTAATCTAGTACTCGCACTGAAGTGTGCAAGAGAATGCACTCGTTATTATGTTTGAGCACTTGCATTGAATCCAAAAGCAGAGAATGCATGGAAATATTTGAGAATTTCATATGGAGGTATGACTTTGAAAAGTATTAACAGTTGGAAGTTGAATCGTACTTGTTATTATATTCGGTTAACTTGACTTCTGTCTCCTATTTTCCAGCAATACTACCCAAAATGAAAGTTGGAAGCTTGTGACAACAGTAATATATATGGACTCTCTACAAAGATTTGGGGCCTTTGTTTGTATCCTTTAAACCTCTGCATATCAAAATGGTCCATTTGTCTGCCACTGAAATTTTGAGTTTGAAAAACAAATCAGGTGTATACAAGGTACTGTTCTATTTATCTTTTTTATGGGATTTAGGAACAATTATACTTCACTTGTTAATCATATGAAAGCTATATATCATGGAATGACTGCAGTCCTAAAGTTAAGTAATTACAATGAATAGTGGCTATGTTGGCTATTAGCATTTGTTTTCTATTTTTTTTTTAGTTTTTTTTTATCACATTTTGGTTTGGATTATATTACATTTGGACCATAACTTTATGACATTTTTGTAACATTTGATGGTTATTTAGATTTCATTGGATCAATGATTTAATTTTAATTAACTACTTTTCAGTTTCGTGTATAGAAATTTCAGGTTTTAAAATGAACACAACTCAATTTTTAAGACTAATTTTTTGATATTGGATTTTATTCAAATCAATCAATTTTATAACAATGTAAAACAAGCATATTCGTATTCTTTTTCTCCAGAAAAAGCAAAGTTTCCACCCAAGTGAAGTAGTGTGATACGCTCTAATGTGGGTCTCTCAAAACACACTCTCATGTCTCGAATCACACAACTGGAGCATGACACTAGTGCAAAAATGACAATAACAAGCCCCTTTTAACATCAGTTGTTTGGATAACTGATGTTAAATGTAGGTGTGTTGGTAATTTTACAATTAAATGGAAGTTTTGACTTTTCACGCCTACGTTTAACATCAGTTATTGCTCAGGTTTCATACAGAGGAAGAAGGAAGAGCTTTACAGCTAAAGAGAGAGAAGGAAGAGAAGGTACATATGGCAAGCTATCTGTAGATCATGTATATCACAACCTTCTCTTCAAATAACAAGGTTTAAATACAAGTATACTGATAGAATTTGTGTAAGGAGTGGGAGTTCTTTGAATAAGAGTAGGAGTTCTTTATAGAATGTCTAGTCAGTTTCATTTGATTCATTGTTAGGATTAGTGTATGCTTCATCTGTGAATGACTATTCATTTCTTTGATTTCTCTTATTTCTTGTATTACTATATATATTAAATGATTGATTTTTTAGTCATACTGAAATATTAAATCATTGATTTTGATTACTAAATTTTGGCTGGGGAGAAATGAGATTACAAAGGGGAAGGATATAGTAGTGTTTAATAACAGATGCTAAATATCATTTTTCAGGACATTTAGGATTGGTTCTTTAAAATAACCTATATTAAATCTCCTTTTTCAGCACATTTAGCATCTGTTATTTAAAACAACTGATACTTAATGTCATTTTTCAGGACATTTAGCCTCAAATGTTTAAACAACGGATGCTAAATGTCTATTTTCAGGACATTTAGCATCGGTTATTTAAAACAACCAATCCTAAATGGCATTTTTCAGGACATTTAACATAGGGTGTTTAAACAACCGATTCTAAATGTCATTTTTAGACAATAAAAAAGTCATGAAACACTATTTAGCATCGGCTATTATGGACATTTAGCATCAGTTAAATAATCGATGCTAAATGACAAACTTTTAACATCATGAGATTTAACATCGTATGATAACCGATGTATCAAATAACCAATGTTAAATGTCATTTATGCACTAGTGTGATTCGAGTGGTTGGTTCAACGGATCTTGGATGAACTTGGATATCGTCTTATAATTTGTGTTGAGTAACAAAATTAGTTTGCAAAATAAGATATGTCTCCCACTTTTAAATACATTTTCAAATCATCTTTAAATATCTTTATATACTTCATCAGTCTCTTATCTTTGGTACTTTTATTAATTTACACTCAAATTAAGTTATCATTAATTTGTGTTAGTTATTTACCAAAATATTCTCATTTCTTTTTTGACAAAAAAATATTCTCATTTCTAGCATTAGTTATTTATAAGTTTCTATTATTATTATTATTATTATTATTATTATTATTATTATTATTATTATCATCATCATCATTAATGTGTTTGTGTTGGATGATTTGTGGAATGACAATTACATTGATTGGGACGACCTGGTGGCAGAGGTGATTACAACAACACGCAATCTGAAGGTGGCAGAGGTCGCACATACATTTCCTATTCATAATTTAGAACCTCTATCAGATGAAGACTGCTGGCCTTTACTCTCAAAGCATGCTTTGGGAAGTGTCTATTTTCAATACAGTAGAAACACAAACCTAGAGGTGATTGGGAGGGACATTGCAAGAAAGTGTGGCGGATTGCCAATAGCGGCTAAAACACTCTGAGGACTTCTACGTTCAAAGGTAGACGCAAAGGAGTGGACTGCAATTTTGAATAGTGACATTTGGAACTTCCCAAACGATAATGTTCTGCCCGCCTTGCGTTTGAGTTATCAATATCTTCCCTCTCAATTGAAAATATGTTTAGCCTATTGTTCAATATTTCCAAAGGATTATATATTTGATAGGAAGCGGTGGTTACATTGTGGATGGCGGGAGGCTTCCTCGAACATTCTCAAGGAGAAAAAGAAGCGAGGAAGTAGGTGACGATTGCTTTGATGAATTGCTATCAAGATCCTTAATTCAAAAATCTAATATTGATCTTTGGTGGAGAAGAGTTTATCATGCATGACCTTGTCGGTGACTTAGCTACAATCATTTCCGGAAAAGGCGTGTCGAGTTTGAATGTGGTGGCAACGTCTTTGAAAATGTTCGTTATTTGTCTACAACCAAGAATATTATGACATTTTCAAGAAGTTTGAGAATTTACACGATTCCAAATGCTTGCGAAAGCTTCCTACCCCTTAGAGACCAAGTTTTAGGTAATTATTTGTCTAGAAAGGTGGTTAACGATTTCTTTGCCCACACTCAAGGTTACGCGTATTATCTTTAGCGAGTTATAGCAACATCACTAGGCTACCAGTTCAATTGGAAGTTTGGTGCATTTGCGCTATCTAGATGCCTCTGGACTTTCATCAAAAGCTTGCCCGATACAACATGCAACCTTTTGCAAACCTTGATATTATCTAATCCGCCGAGCCTCACCGAGTCAATGCTGGATAAATATTGGAAAATTAATTAGCTTGCGTCACCTTGATATCAGTGGGACCAACATAGAGGAGTTGCCATTCCAAATCGTTGAATTGGAAAACCTTCGAACTCTAACTACTTTTGTAGTGGGCAAGCGACAAGTTGGGTTAAGTATCAAAGAGCTTAGGAGATTCACACACTTACAGGGAAAACTTACCATCTTGAAGTGCGAGAATATCATTGATGCCATGGAGCGTATGATGCCAACTTGAAGAGAAAAGAACATGTTGAGGAGCTAGAAATTCAATGGGGCCTACAAACTGAAGACTCACAGTTAGAGAGAGTTGTGTTGGATGCATTGCAACCATCAGTAAAGCTGAAGAAATTGAGCATTGACTTGTATGAGGGGACAAGCTTTCCGAGGTGGCTGGGAGATTCTTCTTCGTTTCCAAAGATGGTGTCGCTTAACATTCGTAATCAGAATATTGCGTGACACTTCCACCATTAGGGCAACTACTTTCTCTAAAGGAACTTCGAATAACTGGTATGACATTCTTGCTGACAGTTTGCTTAGAGTTCTACGGCATGGAAGAGGGAGGTTCCAATTCTTCATTCCAGCCATTTCCTTCACTACAAAATTTGACATTTGAGGACATGCCAAATTGGAAGGAGTGGCTTCCTTTTGAAGGCAACTCTTCCGTTCGATCTCATCCCTGAAATCCTATGTAGGCCTAGGGTTAGTGGTGGAATTTTAACTAGGAACCACATAAGTACACTTTTAAGCGATTCTTTGTATCGATGTCAAACATATATATCCTTGTTTGATTTTTGTATAATACATGTTTTAGGGATAATGGCTAATGTTGACTTCTGAAATATTGATTTGCTACTTCAATATTTGTGCTTTTACACTGATCTTTTATTAATTTTAGAGTGAACACTCATTTTGATTATGCAAAGATACAAGTTTTATCAATGTAGTCCTCCAACAATAAATAAATCAAAAGAATCCTTCATTACCAAATGTTGACTTCTAATTAGGCCTTCATTGTTAGCTTTGTGATAAATTGATTCTTTGGAGGATCATTTTGATATTTGACAAATACTTAGAAGACTAAAATGGGTGATTACTCTTAATTTATTATGTATATGTTTATGGGTGAAGTCAGTAGTGTTTTTCAACAAGTATATGTGACGTGTTGGGCTTTGATGCTAAAATGTTTTGAGCTCTAACTCTTGTGTTCCTTATAAGCCTAGTCATTTCTACCCTGTAGTCCATTTTGTTCTGGTTGATACTTTGAGTTAGTTATTTCCGTTTTAACAGAATTAACAGTTTTGTATTTTTTGGGTAGTTTGTTATGAGCTAGTCTATAAAGCTACAAGAAAAGTGTACTCTGCAGTTGTAGCTCTTTGATCATATGGTGAAGATTTCTAGTCGGCTTTTGTCCCCCTGATGTAGGAGTATTAACTCTGACCAGGGTTCACAAATCTTAGTGTTCTTTCTTTCCTTTTAGTGATTCCTTCACCTTAAAGTTCTTGCTTGGAATAAGTGGTTACATCAGACAATAGGCGCAACGCACTTACCTCCTTTTAAGCTAGATGGTTTTCCCAAGACTCAAAACCTTTAGATATTTAGATGTGACAGTTTGGAATCCATTTTTATTTCAAAAGTTGTTCTTCCTTTGCCCTCAACCTCCAATTTCTTCATATTAGTGAATGCAAGGCACTTAGATCATCGCCTCAAAAGATGGACACCTTCACCGCTCTTGAAAGTATATCTCTCTATTCTGTCCCAAAGACTAAGATCTTTGCCTCAACGGATGGACACCCTCACCGCTCTTTAACACCTATCTATCAAAAGTCTTCCGAGAATGGAGTTGTCATTTTCTGAAGGAACTTGTCGCGCTTTCTCTAGATTACAATATATTAATATTGATTCGGAGGGAAGAATAAGGACGCTTTATGAATCGAATGGGGTCTCCAACACCTCAACGCTCTTTCACATTTGGAAATTGAAGGAGATGTCACTACGCCAAACAGACATTAGGATGGCTAAGCGTTTTTGGGCATTGGTAGCGTTTTAAAACGCTAGAGAAAGTCGGCGCTACTAATGCGTACACCCCATTAGTAGCGTTTTAAAAACGCTAGCCATTGACCCCAGTGTTTTAGACATACGTGGCGTTTTATATAAAACGCTAGCCATTGACCAGCGCCTTTTTACAATTCCTAGCGTTTTTTCACGTAAACGCTAGGGATCCCATAGCTCTTTTTTACTACCATTCCTAGCGTTTTAATTAAAAACGCTAGGGATCCCATAGCTCTTTTTACTACCATTCCTAGCGTTTTAAATTAAAACGCTAGGGATACTATAGCCCTTTTTACTACCATACCTAGCGTTTTATGTAAAACGCTGGGATGCTATAGCACCTTTATTAGCATTCCTAGCGTTTTGGGTAAAACGCTAGGGATCCTCTAGCTCCTCTTTACAATTCCTAGCGTTTTATTTTTAAAACGCTAGGTGATGAATGACTTTTTTACTTCATTTCTAGCGTTTTCACTCTAAAACGCTACCTATTGACTGATTTTTTTTTTAAATATTTTTTTTATTTTGGTTTGTTCTCCATTTTAATTACAACCTATAAATTCATTCCCTTCCAAACAAATTCAGAAAATACATTCCAATCCAATATCATTCAAACAAAATTCATCAACAAAATTCATCAAATAATATTTCCAATCCAATATATATCATTCTAAGAAGTACTTACAACATAATATAAATCCAATATATACAACATATATAATAACTAAACTATTATGAATCTCAAAACTTGCTACAAAAAGCTAGAAACAAAAGCGCACCACTCATCCTTCTTCATCTGTAAGTTGTTCAAAGAGAGTAATTACGGATATTTTTAAACACAGGAAAATACTGAAAAATAAAATGAAATAAAATTAGAATTAAAATGTTTATTAAATGTGAGTAAGTATTATAATATCAATATAAAAAGAAATCTAAGTAGTTACCTTGGTTGGGATTGTTACTTTGTCATGAGTGATAATCTCTTTCATAAACCTCATAACGTAGTACCCACAATCATTGTTATTTGGTTGTTTAGGACACTACAAAGCAAAAGATTATAACTTAATTGTCACATTTTTATGACCAAAAATTCAATTAAAATTATAAGAATGATTCTTAAAAAGCTTACAGCTATGGGTAGCCATCTTGTTTTACTCAGTAGATAATCCCAAGTATTCTTTCAAAGCATAATAATAACGTCATACATATATATATATATATATATATATATATATATATATATATATATATATATATATATATATATATATATATATAACGTTAAGTTGAACAAAATACATATATTAAATTATACAAATTAAAATGAGAGGGTTACACATACACACCTCTCAACGATCTCTCGAAGTCACGTGAGACGTTGTAATGGCCTTGAAGTGAATCCGGATAGTAGACAACATTTTGCTTAGGGTTTATTGCAAAGAGTACCCAATGTTGTCTGCAAGTAAATGAATCACGAATGAGTACACATTAATTTACACTATAATACAATCCTCAAAATAATTAAACAAGTGATTGAAGACAAAATTTCTCACCCATTATTGAGTGGTGCCAAAAATAAAGAGTCGCCCTTCAAATGCTTGGCATCCATGAAGCGTGAATGGATATAACTTTGTATTTCACTCTTAATAGCCATAATACGTTCCTGTATTACCTTGCTTAAACACAACGATACACGCTGGACACAAGAAGAAATATACTTACGTGTCCGTTGCGAAGGACCGGAAGACGATTGTACAAAACCTATAAATAATATATATACAACTTTCAGATCCTCATATATATACTCTAATATATACTCTAATATAAACAACTATTGTGTACAAATAATTTAATACATACCTCTGGTATACTCTAATATCAGTGGCAGTGGCCCAATCTGTAACACCCCAATTTTCTTATTAGTGCGTGTTTGTTTATGTGTGAATATAATAGTATTTAGGTGATATATATTGAGTGTGTTTTTCCTTAGCAATAATATATTTTAATAGTTCTCATTATATTAAGTGATTTTATACCTTATGTGTATTTGAATTATCAAAATATATGGAAATGCTACTAAGCCGTACTTTTTACAAGAGATATTGGTAATATATGATTATTTTGTTTAAATATTTGATTTTGATAAAATAGTAGTATGTCAACTATAAATCATATGCCTATGTTATTTTAATAATACTCTAAATGAGTTTTAGACTTCCTTTTCACACAAGACTTGTTTTCTTGGGCCTTACTATATCCGTCCAATGTAATGCTTTTCTAAAAACCTAATTTTCTTCACTTCCTCGAATATTATACAGCCGCTATGCCCTCGATATCTCGGTACCCTTTCATCTTTCCTACCACAAAATATTCTTTCCATCTTTCAAATGTATCACTTGATCCATCATGTTTTAGTGCAAAGCCAACCTCATTGCTCTTAGTGGGTGAATTCACGCCACATCATATTGAAGGCTATTAAAATCATGGATTGGAATCATGATGGTCAATGCAAAAATCGAGAAACTGATACCTTTTTTTTTTTTTTTACATTAATCTCTATAATTCTAATATCCAACTTAATTGGTTGGCTTATAGAGACTTCGGCTATCAAACTCATGACTATCTGTAGCAAGTTTTTTTAGATTGGGCTAATCTCTATGGATTTGCTGTCTCAACTCCTATTGGCTTTGGAAATCACATTAGGTACTCGATCCTTCCTTGGTCACTCGGTGACATCATTTGTTGTGGTTTTATATCCCATGTTCCGTTCCTTAATTTCGAAACACCCTGGGCGAGCTGTTTATTGGCTTTTCCGGTCACCACAGTCTTCGTTTGGAGAAACGGACACCGTTTTTGGATTCCTCGCGTCGAAAACCTTCGAGAAGCACTAGTCTTTTGTTCGTTTCGGTGAAGTTGACGTCGGACCTATTTTCCGGTGAGACGTCATTCGGTCATTCTTAGCCGTGTTCCGTTCGTGTGTTCGTGAGTTCGTGTTCGTGTCTCATTCTTCATGATTTGGAGCTTACGTCAATAGAGGTAAGGGTGAGCGTTTCATCTAACATAATGGGATATATGATGGGTTTTGTTGGGTTTTGATGTCGTATGATGTATTATTGTTGTTATCACGTGATTAAAATTATGGGATGATGAATTGAGTTTCAATTGGGTGAGTTGATAGGGTAAAAATCGATTTCCATGGTCTTGTTGATTAAAATGTTGCTGTTTGCCTTGTTTTAATTGGGCGTGGTTGCTGTTTTTGGGGATATAGTCTTTGTTTTGTGAAAATACAAGGTCTTTGTTTTGGTGAATTAAAATCGTTGTTGTTTGCTTGTGTTAAAATTGTGTGTTGTTGCTAGTTTTAATTGAATACATTTGCTGTTTTTCAAGGATACAAGGTGTTGTTTTTGGTTGTTAAGGTGTTGCTTTGTTTTGTTAACAAATAACGGATGTTTTTCGTGAAAATATATAGTGCAGATTTTTATAATTAAGTATAGTTGCTGTTTTTGTGAAAATATAAAGTGCAGATTTTTATAATAAAGTATAGTTGCTGTTTTTGTGAAAATATAAAGTGCAGATTTTTATAATTAAGTATAGTTGCTGTTTTTGTGAAAATATAAAGTGCAGATTTTTATAATTAAGTATAGTTGCTGTTTTTGTGAAAATATAAAGTGCAGATTTTTATAATTAAGTATAGTTGCTGTTTTTGTGAAAATATATAGTGCAGATTTTCAAAAGATATAAGTTGCTGTTTGGTCACTAAAATGGGTCTTTGTTTTTTAAAAATATATAGTGCAGATTTTTAAAAATATATAAGTTGCTGTTTTGTCCCTAAAATCAATGCTATTTTACGAAATATATAGTGCAGATTTCCAAAAATATAAGTGGCTGTTTGTTATTAAATTGATGCTGCTTTTCTAAATACAAGTTGCTGTGTTTCGAGAATAGGAGCCTCTTTTTCTCTCTAATTTTGTTGTTGGTCAAGGACCGAATTCTCTCGAGCTTGTTTTATGATTGAGTGGTCAGAGAGGTTATACTACTAGCGAACTCCTTGACTATGGCTAGATTGTGGTTTACCACTAAGGCCAGAATTTCTTTCACTGGTGCATTTACAAGGGCATCACTGAGAGCCTCGCAAATGTGGCCAATGCCTCTTGCGAGTAGTACCAGTTACCTGAGTAATCCCATAGTCAATCAGTTTACTATTTTATAACCCACAAAACTAAAAGATAAGTGATCAATGATGATGTGTTATTTAATGATTGTGATGTGAATGACGAATGCACTCTACTTAGTGTTTTATGATGACATGCCTTGAGTGGTTATTTGTTTTATGATGACATGCCTTGAGTGGTTATTTGTTTTGTGATGACATGCCTTGAGTGGTTATTTGTTTTATGATGATGATGATGAGTACCAGAGAGTGAGTGTTGGTTGAATTGCACATGTGTTATAGGATCTCATGGCATGTGCATACTATGACTTATATTGATGATGATATGCCTTGAGTGGTTCTCTTCTATAATGAAGATATGCCTTGAGTGGTTTTAATGACGATATGGTACCATCATGCATATGCCCGCGTGTGGGTTGCATTTTCATACATAAACATAACTGTGAGTGGTGCTGTTGTGATTTGAGCTGGTGTTGTGTAATTATGATGTGGTGATGATACCTTGTGATTGTCCCTTCTCATTACTCTATTGTGTATCTGATTATGTTCCTTTGAAATTCTCACCCTTCCGCTTGGAATGTTGCTCTATTGTGGCAACGCAGCAGCAGTACCCGCGCAGTGAAGGCCGCAGTGCCTTATTCTTTGATTTTTGGGTCAGTAATGTTGTGTCGCTCTACGTCTCAGTAACCCCTAGGGGACGTGGAGTGGGATAATTGGTTTAATAATTGTATGCTGATTTTTAATTGTTCTGATGAGACGTGTGTGAGAGTATTTGGTGAGTTGGTAGTTATACCGCTGCGATTGTGTTTTATGAGAATGGGATTTTCCATAACATGATGTTTGATTGCACAAATTGAAGAGTGCATTATTCGATGAGTTTTTAATGAAGTGTAGCATTTCTTTTCTATCAAGTAACGAAAATTTATTTTTAAGAAAAAGGAATTACTCTGATAAATGACACGTAATATAAGGGTAGAAAAGGGGTGTTACATTAGTGGTATCAGAGCAGTTCGGTCTGTCCGACCAAGTTGTCCGGTCGTAGAGTCTTCTATTCCTAACTGTTGTTTGTGTTGTAGTGCAGGTTGGTTCTAACCGGACCATTTGTATTATCTGTTATGTCTTCCGATGTGTGAACTCTGAATAGAGTTGAATGTACTGTTTGTTTGATTCTTGAAAGTCGTGAAGCTAACCAGTTTAGTTGGTTAAATCTTCAAGGGAATGTGATGTGTTATATGTATTCTTTGATTTGTAAGGGGGAGATTATTTTTCTCATGGGTATAACAATGGTGGTGGGTAGAGGGTTGGTCTTAGACCCCATTTTGTCTATATTTTGGTTCTAGGTATATTTGGCTATGAAACCTTGTGTGCTCCATGATGTTGAATTTGACTATGAAATTATATATTGTTTGATTTACGTGTAATATCTATTGATTGTAATTTATCTAGTTGAGTGCATTGTATTGAAATGAAACATTTTGATGTGTTTTAATTGATTGCTATATTGTATTGAAGGTTTATGATTTATGATACATTGAGATTGGAAAATGATGTGAAATAGAGGTTTAGGTGCAAATATAATAAGTAGATAATTTATATTTGTAGTTGCCTTATTGTGAGTAGAAACGAGTAGTATGAGATTGAATTATATTTGAGAATATGGGTTTGCCAAAGGAGTAGAATAATTTTTGTCTGCAAGAAAACATTTTCAATATAGTGATGAGATTGGGAAATAATCCAAAGCAATCTATGGTTAACAAGAAGGACTAGGGGGAAGATAGTACCATGCTTGTCCCAATTTTGTAAATCGATGTAAAGGTTGTAGGAGTATATTAATCCTAGTTGGGATATGCTAGTATAGTAACATATAATAACATGTGTGGTAAGTGTGAGTATAATGACTCTGTCAATACTTGAGCGATACCTAAATGGAGTAGGGTGTAGGGATTGAGGTTGAATAATAGGAAGATTTCCACAAAGCTATGTTTATTTATTATGATGTCTCAAATTAATCTAAGGTTGTACGCAGGGTGTTGGCCTTTATAGAGATATGCTAGTTAGTAACAAAAGGATAGGTGCGATGCTTGTGAGTAACAATTAAGTGGCGAGAAAAGAAGAGGAGGTCTTATGAACGGTTGCAACATAGGAGAAAATTATATTTTTGTGATAATTACTAGTTGATTGGGTTGGCATACAAATCTTGGTAGTGTTTGGTTATTTTAGACAAAAGTAAAATTGATTGTGGTTAGCTAATGTGAATGAGTTGAGCTAAGGTATTAAGGAGTGAGGAGTTGTAATAATTGGTTTTAAAAGTATGAGGTTCAATTAAATAAAAACTATAGTGAGGTGAAACTATAAATAAGACGATGTAAATAACTAATGACTTTATAAATAATAGGTAGTGATAGTTCTTCAATTGGGGAAGCAAAGTGAGTGACATTAATCTTAGTTTGAGTGTTTTAGCCTAAGACTTTGATTTGTAATGATCAAGTTCCATTAGGTATTTTGTATTTTATATGGCTGAGACTGGGCTGTTAGTTATATGAGCACAACCATTTAAATTGGTTTCAACATAATTATTGATGATGTATGTATTTTGTGATTGTAACTGAGTATATGATGGAGATAGGAAAGGTAGATTAATTATAGTTGTAAGTTTAGTTGAGGTTAATTGGAAAGGCTATGTGTTATTGAATCTTTAATTATATAGAGAGAGCAAAGTTAAGTTAGTAAAAATAGAGCGAGGTGAATTTTATATATGAGAGAAGGAAAATTAAATTGAAGTAGGACAAGATGAATTTTATAATTAAGAGAATGCAAATATCACATGAGTTGATAAGATTATATGTTCTAATTCTTTTCGTAAAAAGTTTAGTGAAGTAACATTGTAATTATTTGGGAGTACACGCTAGGTTAATGAAAGTGACCATGATGCCTACATGTTAACTTTTCTAAGACATTAACTTTTGTGACCGATATTTTTGCTTGTTTTGTGAGTTTTGCTGTATTAGTTTATAGTTGGAGGCTCGCATGAATTTGTCATGTGGGTAATTCAACGCTATTACTTTGACTTTACGAGTTAGTGAAAGCGTAGTATAAAGTATAATAAGAATTGTTACAGTAGCATGTTCTTGATTACGCATTTACGTTGTAT
Organism: Oxytropis ochrocephala; assembly: GCA_020916435.1. Classification (NCBI taxonomy): domain Eukaryota; kingdom Viridiplantae; phylum Streptophyta; class Magnoliopsida; order Fabales; family Fabaceae; genus Oxytropis; species Oxytropis ochrocephala. Next base: position 122,900,899 of record CM037089.1, on the reverse strand, counting down.
GTTGAGTGCCGTGTGTACTAACCTCGCTCATCGGTGTTAAGATGTTTCATTGTCTTGACTACTGAGAGTGATCCCTCGTTGGGGTACCCGGTGACCCCGATTTGTGTTACGTGTTATGTGGTTGTGAATGATTAGTTGAGCTTGTGAACCTTGATGTGAATGTCGTTGTTTATAGCCTGTTGAGTCCGATGAGGATGGCTTAGTCGTCTCTTGAGTTGAGTTTGTATGGTGAGTCCAGTTATCGCTTCTTGAGTTACACGCTGAAGAAGTAGGAGGACGGCCGCCCAATCACTCACCGCCGGTAATCAATGAAATGATAATCACCGGATAGATAGCACTAGTTGTCTAGATGGCTGTAGTTTGTTAGCGGGAGGTTTAGTTTTGGTCGGTGAGTTTCGAGGACGAAACATTCTAAGTGGGGGAGAGTTGTAACACCCCAATTTTCTTATTAGTGCGTGTGTGTTTATGTGTGAATATAATAGTATTTAGGTGATATATATTGAGTGTGTTTTTCCTTAGCAATAATATATTTTAATAGTTCTCATTATATTAAGTGATTTTATACCTTATGTGTATTTGAATTATCAAAATATATGGAAATGCTACTAAGCCGTACTTTTACAAAGATATTGGTAATATATGATTATTTTGTTTAAATATTTGATTTTGATAAAATAGTAGTATGTCAACTATAAATCATATGCCTATGTTATTTTAATAATACTCTAAATGAGTTTTAGACTTCCTTTTCACACAAGACTTGTTTTCTTGGGCCTTACTATATCCGTCCAATGTAATGCTTTTCTAAAAACCTAATTTTCTTCACTTCCTCGAATATTATACAGCGCTATGCCCTCGATATCTCGGTACCCTTTCATCTTTCCTACCACAAAATATTCTTTCCATCTTTCAAATGTATCACTTGATCCATCATGTTTTAGTGCAAAGCCAACCTCATTGCTCTTAGTGGGTGAATTCACGCCACATCATATTGAAGGCTATTAAAATCATGGATTGGAATCATGATGGTCAATGCAAAAATCGAGAAACTCGATACCTTTTTTTTTACATTAATCTCTATAATTCTAATATCCAACTTAATTGGTTGGCTTATAGAGACTTCGCCATCAAACTCATGACTATCTGTAGCAAGTTTTTTTAGATTGGGCTAATCTCTATGGATTTGCTTTGTCTCAACTCCTATTGGCTTTGGAAATCACATTAGGTACCGATCCTTCCTTGGTCACTCGGTGACATCATTGTTGTGGTTTTATATCCCATGTTCCGTTCCTTAATTTGAAACACCACGGGCGAGCTGTTTATTGGCTTTTCCGGTCACCACGATCTTCGTTTGGAGAAACGGACACCGCTTTTGGATTCCTCGCGTCGAAAACCTTCGAGAAGCACTAGTCTTTTGTTCGTTTGGTGAAGTTGACGTCGGACCTATTTTCCGGTGAGACGTCATTCGGTCATTCTTAGCCGTGTTCCGTTCGTGTGTTCGTGAGTTCGTGTTCGTGTCTCATTCTTCATGATTTGGAGCTTACGTCCAATAGAGGTAAGGGTGAGCGTTTCATCTAACATAATGGGATATATGATGGGTTTTGTTGGGTTTTGATGTCGTATGATGTATTATTGTTGTTATCACGTGATTAAAATTATGGGATGATGAATTGAGTTTCAATTGGGTGAGTTGATAGGGTAAAAATCGATTTCCATGGTCTTGTTGATTAAAATGTTGCTGTTTGCCTTGTTTTAATTGGGCGTGGTTGCTGTTTTTTGGGGATATAGTGCTGTTTTGTGAAAATACAAGGTGCTGTTTTGGTGAATTAAAATCGTTGTTGTTTGCTTGTGTTAAAATTGTGTGTTGTTGCTAGTTTTAATTGAATACATTTGCTGTTTTTCAAGGATACAAGGTGTTGTTTTTGGTTGTTAAGGTGTTGCTGTTTTGTTAACAAATAACGGATGTTTTTCGTGAAAATATATAGTGCAGATTTTTATAATTAAGTATAGTTGCTGTTTTTGTGAAAATATAAAGTGCAGATTTTTATAATAAAGTATAGTTGCTGTTTTTGTGAAAATATAAAGTGCAGATTTTTATAATTAAGTATAGTTGCTGTTTTTGTGAAAATATAAAGTGCAGATTTTTATAATTAAGTATAGTTGCTGTTTTTGTGAAAATATAAAGTGCAGATTTTTATAATTAAGTATAGTTGCTGTTTTTGTGAAAATATATAGTGCAGATTTTCAAAAAGATATAAGTTGCTGTTTGGTCACTAAAATGGGTGCTTTGTTTTTATAAATATATAGTGCATTTTTAAAAATATATAAGTTCTTTGTTTTGTCCCTAAAATTAATGCTATTTTACGAAATATATAGTGCAGATTTCCAAAAATATAAGTGGTTGTTTGTTATTAAATTGATGCTGCTTTTCTAAATACAAGTTGCTGTGTTTCGAGAATAGGAGCTACTGTTCTCTCTAATTTTGTTGTTGGTCAAGGACCGAATTCTCTGAGCTTGTTTTATGATTGAGTGGTCAGAAGAGGTTATACTACTAGCGAACTCCTTGACTATGGCTAGATTGTGGTTTACCACTAAGGCGAAATTTCTTTCATCGGTGCATTTACAAGGGCATCACTGAGAGCCTCGCAAATGTGGCCAATGCCTCTTGCGAGTAGTACCAGTTACCCGAGTAATCCCATAGTCAATCAGTTTACTATTTTATAACCCACAAAACTAAAAGATAAGTGATCAATGATGATGTGTTATTTAATGATTGTGATGTGAATGACGAATGCACTCTACGAGTGTTTTATGATGACATGCCTTGAGTGGTTATTTGTTTTATGATGACATGCCTTGAGTGGTTATTTGTTTTGTGATGACATGCCTTGAGTGGTTATTTGTTTTATGATGATGATGATGAGTACCCGAGAGTGAGTGTTGGTTGAATTGCACATGTGTTATAGGATCTCATGGCATGTGCATACTATGACTTATATTGATGATGATATGCCTTGAGTGGTTCTCTTCTATAATGAAGATATGCCTTGAGTGGTTTTAATGACGATATGGTACCATCATGCATATGCCCGCGTGTGGGTTGCATTTTCATACATAAACATAACTGTGAGTGGTGCTGTTGTGATTTGAGCCGTGTTGTGTAATTATGATGTGGTGATGATACCTTGTGATTGTCCCTTCTCATTACTCTATTGTGTATCCGATTATGTTCCTTTGAAATTCTCACCCTTCTCGCTTGGAATGTTGCTCTATTGTGGCAACGCCAGCTGCAGTACCCGCGAGTGAAGGCCGCAGTGCCTTATTCTTTGATTTTGGGTCAGAATGTTGTGTCGCTCTACATCAGTAACCCTAGGGACGTGGAGTGGGATAATTGGTTTAATAATTGTATGCTGATTTTTAATTGTTACAGTGAGACGTGTGTGAGAGTATTTGGTGAGTTGGTAGTTATACCGCTGCGATTGTGTTTTATGAGAATGGGATTTTCCATAACATGATGTTTGATTGCACAAATTGAAGAGTGCATTATTCGATGAGTTTTTAATGAAGTGTAGCATTTCTTTTCTATCAAGTAACGAAAATTTATTTTTAAGAAAAAGGAATTACTCTGATAAATGACACGTAATATAAGGGTAGAAAAGGGGTGTTACACAATCCATATCAACTATAGCTTTCAGATCCTCCATGTTGAGAATTACCAACTGTTCCAGGCCCACAATGTTATCGGCCGGTAAAAAAATTTGGTCGTCCGGGTTCATTTTTTGAGTGATGTGGACCTTTAGAGAATCGATGTACTTCTGGAATTCATCAATGGGAAATTGACCAACATGTTGGACTGGCTGTATAGAAGTAGATGGTCGGGAGAGTTTGGTAGTGGAAGGGGAAGGTCGGGACACTTTTATGGAAGGGGAAGGTCGGGACACTTGGGGTACCTAGTATATATTAAAAAAATGATTAATTAGTTAGTTAACACACATTATAGTCATCAACTTATTAACAAAAATATTGTCACTTACAACGACAAGTTGTTCGAGCCATGCCACAAAAGTACTAAGTGCTTGATCCACGATGAAATATATCCGCATTAGCAATTGGAGCAGCAATGGTGCAGACCCTCTATTGAATAGTCTACCCTAACTCTCAAATGGTTTTCGAGCATGGCCTGATTGTGCGATGTGGCACTCGGTTGGTTACATATCAAACCCATCAACCTTTTTCGATGTGAGTTTGCAATATATAGCTCACATTCACGCTTATCCTAAATCAATTATAAAGAAAAATAAATATACATGATAATTTTATCAAATACATATGTACAAAAAAGCAGTCGAGTTTTGTTAAATACATGTGTTGAAGGATGGGTGCAACTATCTCGGGCGCTATGGGTGCAGCGGGTGATATAGGTTCAAAGGGGGGGTGGTGCAGCGGGGATGGTGCAGCGAGGATGGTGCACCAATCCTTTGTGCCAAGAGCGCTTAAACATCTGTCTCTCTTCCATTAACACAAAGAACATTCTTGGATAGCTCGTCATACTTTGCCGCCATGACTTTACAATCCCGCACCCCTTGCTTTGGCTCTTTGGCCCAAACACACGGTTGTAGGAGGAATCCCATATCCATAACCTCTAATCCGACTGCGTCTCTCTTCCCTTCCCAAGGCACGGCAAGGACATCTTGTTGACCATCACAATCACATTTAAATCTCCTTGTGATACAGATTGTGATATGCTTTGTTTGATGCACAAACATAAATAACGGATAAAATTAATAAACAAGTGTCAAGAGAAATTTAATCGACAATAAAAATATGTCCACGTGTCAAAAAAATCGAGTAACGGATAAAAATAATAAACAAGTGTCAAAGAAATTTAATCGACAATAAAAATATGTTCACGTGTCAAAAAAATCGAGTAAATGATTAAAAAATATAGTCGACACAAATTCCAACTTGCTAGGAATCATAAAATTAAAATTACAGGATAATGAATTTTGGAATACTTACAATTTTGTCCTTGACCTCCTTAGTTTTCGGATCCACAATCTCCCCATCCTTGTTTTGTCGGGCCTCTAACTAGACAGTACAACCATCAAGGATTCTTGAGTTGGATCTTTCCCCTCTTGCGAACTATTTAAGTTTAATAATTGTTAATGATCAATCAGTAAATTAAAAGATTCATTAAATCATAATAAATTAAACTAATTGTGTCTTACCAATCTTTCTTCAAGAATTTGATATCCACTTGAACCTCCTCTATAAGGGTACTCGGGATTAGAAGCTCTCACTTTATTGGCTTTGCTTTTTTTCTATTTAAAAACATAAGTATACATTAATGAATGATATCTTGTTGTGAAAAACATAAGTAACTTAAATAATTAATATACTAACCAGGAAATCCGGATCTGTAGTGCGTATATCTACAAATTTGGTCCAATCCTCCTTAGTTATAATTCCGGCATACAGTGCTGGAGGCTCCTGTCTGATGGTCCCATCAGGATGTTTCAGATACTTTTTCCCCACATCAGTTCTGTAAGCCCTATGCAACCTTCCCGCTTCCTTCAGTATCCAATCTCTTCGGGCATCATCGACATCAAAGTGTTTCTACTTATACATAAAAATGGATTAAATAAATATAACTAAAAAATCACTAAATAAGATTATTAAAGAGGTCTAAAATTATATACCTGTATTAAGGACCAAAAATCATCTTCTCGATTATCTTTCTCATTCCAACTTTTAATTGAAATTGGAAAGATTTGCTTCACCTTAGTACCAATAAAGCTAATTAAATTTGTGCCGTTGTCTCCAATTGGCAAACCTTTAACACTCCATCGGACCTTAAATAATTAAATCATTAAATAATTAGATAACTTGGAAAGGTAGAGAACAACATTAATAATTAGTAATTAACTTACCTTATATTTCTCGTGTCCTTTACTTATCCGATGGACGATATTCTTTTTCGATGTAATTCCTCGGGGAGTGAACTTCTTTGTGTTTCTATCACCCCCATCACCACCCTGACTACTCTCATGATCACTATGTGATGCCATCTGACTTGCAATGACCCAAATGAAATAGATTCAGTGAGTTTTAGCTTTCTAATTGTTTAGAACCAACAAACACTTAACAAAATATAGAAGAATCCATGCACTAAGTAACAGTGAAAGCCATGCACTAAGTAACCTAGAGTAAACATACATAGGAAAGCCATGCACTAAGTATATAACCTAGAGTAAACATATATAGGAAAGCCATGCACTAAGAACCTAGAGTAAACATATATATGAAAGTCATGCACTAAACAGAGAAAGCCATGCACTAGGAAAGCCATGCACTAGGAAAGCCATGCACTAGTCAAGTTAATAATGCTAGCTAAGCTAGACTAATCTAACAACTAATTAAATACAACATTGAAAATAATGAACATGCACAGACTAGAAACATTTTGATATATAGGACTTTGGAACATTATTGATATATTCCAGTTAATAGTAACATTTAGAAAATCCATGTACAGACTAGTATCAAGAGTTCATCTTTTGGACCATAACTTTATGACATTTTTGTAACATTTGATGGTTATTTAGATTTCATTGGATCAATGATTTAATTTTAATTAACTACTTTTCAGTTTCGTGTATAGAAATTTCAGGTTTTAAAATGAACACAACTCAATTTTTAAGACTAATTTTTTGATATTGGATTTTATTCAAATCAATCAATTTTATAACAATGTAAAACAAGCATATTCGTATTCTTTTTCTCCAGAAAAAGCAAAGTTTCCACCCAAGTGAAGTAGTGTGATACGCTCTAATGTGGGTCTCTCAAAACACACTCTCATGTCTCGAATCACACAACCGGAGCATGACACTAGTGCAAAAATGACAATAACAAGCCCCTTTTAACATCACAGTTTGGATAACTCGATGTTAAATGTAGGTGTGTTGGTAATTTTACAATTAAATGGAAGTTTTGACTTTTCACGCCTACGTTTAACATCGCTTATTGCTCGGGTTTCATACAGAGGAAGAAGGAAGAGCTTTACAAAATGACTAAAGAGAGAGAAGGAAGAGAAGGTACATATGGCAAGCTATCTCAGTAGATCATGTATATCACAACCTTCTCTTCAAATAACAAGGTTTAAATACAAGTATACTTGATAGAATTTGTGTAAGGAGTGGGAGTTCTTTGAATAAGAGTAGGAGTTCTTTATAGAATGTCTAGTCGGTTTCATTTGATTCATTGTTAGGATTAGTGTATGCTTCATCTGTGAATGACTATTCATTTCTTTGATTTCTCTTATTTCTTGTATTACTATATATATTAAATGATTGATTTTTAGTCATACTGAAATATTAAATCATTGATTTTGATTACTAAATTTTGGTGGGGAGAAATGAGATTACAAAGGGAAGGATATAGTAGTGTTTAATAACAGATGCTAAATATCATTTTTCAGGACATTTAGGATTGGTTCTTTAAAATAACCTATATTAAATCTCCTTTTTCAAAGACATTTAGCATCTCATTATTTAAAACAACGATACTTAATGTCATTTTTCGTGACATTTAGCCTCAAATGTTTAAACAACGGATGCTAAATGTCTATTTTCGTGACATTGAGCATCGGTTATTTAAAACAACCAATCCTAAATGGCATTTTTCAGGACATTTAACATAGGGTGTTTAAACAACCGATTCTAAATGTCATTTTTAGACAATAAAAAAGTCATGAAACACTATTTAGCATCGGCTATTATGGACATTTAGCATCAGTTAAATAATCGATGCTAAATGACAAACTTTTAACATCATGAGATTTAACATCGTATGATAACCGATGTATCAAATAACCAATGTTAAATGTCATTTATGCACTAGTGTGATTCGAGTGGTTGGTTCAACGGATCTTGGATGAACTTGGATATCGTCTTATAATTTGTGTTGAGTAACAAAATTAGTTTGCAAAATAAGATATGTCTTCCACTTTTAAATACATTTTCAAATCATCTTTAAATATCTTTATATACTTCATCAGTCTCTTATCTTTGGTACTTTTATTAATTTACACTCAAATTAAGTTATCATTAATTTGTGTTAGTTATTTACCAAAATATTCTCATTTCTTTTTTGACAAAAAAATATTCTCATTTCTAGCATTAGTTATTTATAAGTTTCTTTTATTATTATTATTATTATTATTATTATTATTATTATTATTATTATTATTATTATTATCATCATCATCATTAATGTGTTTGTGTTGGATGATTTGTGGAATGACAATTACATTGATTGGGACGACCTGGTGGCAGAGGTGATTACAACAACACGCAATCTGAAGGTGGCAGAGGTCGCACATACATTTCCTATTCATAATTTAGAACCTCTATCAGATGAAGACTGCTGGCCTTTACTCTCAAAGCATGCTTTGGGAAGTGTCTATTTTCAATACAGTAGAAACACAAACCTAGAGGTGATTGGGAGGGACATTGCAAGAAAGTGTGGCGGATTGCCAATAGCGGCTAAAACACTCTGAGGACTTCTACGTTCAAAGGTAGACGCAAAGGAGTGGACTGCAATTTTGAATAGTGACATTTGGAACTTCCCAAATGATAATGTTCTGCCCGCCTTGCGTTTGAGTTATCAATATCTTCCCTCTCAATTGAAAATATGTTTCGCCTATTGTTCAATATTTCCAAAGGATTATATATTTGATAGGAAGCAGGTGGTTCTGTTGTGGATGGCAGGAGGCTTCCTCGAACATTCTCAAGGAGAAAAAGAAGCAGAGGAAGTAGGTGACGATTGCTTTGATGAATTGCTATCAAGATCCTTAATTCAAAAATCTAATATTGATGCTGGTGGAGAAGAGTTTATCATGCATGACCTTGTCAGTGACTTAGCTACAATCATTTCCGGGAAAAGCTGTGTCAGGTTTGAATGTGGTGGCAACGTCTTTGAAAATGTTCGTTATTTGTCTACAACCAAGAATATTATGACATTTTCAAGAAGTTTGAGAATTTACACGATTCCAAATGCTTGCGAAGCTTCCTACCCCTTAGAGACCAAGTTTTAGGTAATTATTTGTCTAGAAAGGTGGTTAACGATTTGCTGCCCACACTCAAGGTTACGCGTATTATCTTTAGCAGGTTATAGCAACATCACTAGGCTACCAGATTCAATTGGAAGTTTGGTGCATTTGCGCTATCTAGATGCCTCCTGGACTTTCATCAAAAGCTTGCCCGATACAACATGCAACCTTTTGCAAACCTTGATATTATCTAACTGTCAGAGCCTCACTGAGCTGCCGATAAATATTGGAAAATTAATTAGCTTGCGTCACCTTGATATCAGTGGGACCAACATAGAGGAGTTGCCATTCCAAATCGTTGAATTGGAAAACCTTCGAACTCTAACTACTTTTGTAGTGGGCAAGCGACAAGTTGGGTTAAGTATCAAAGAGCTTAGGAGATTCACACACTTACAGGGAAAACTTACCATCTTGAAGCTGCAGAATATCATTGATGCCATGGAGGCGTATGATGCCAACTTGAAGAGAAAAGAACATGTTGAGGAGCTAGAAATTCAATGGGGCCTACAAACTGAAGACTCACAGTTAGAGAGAGTTGTGTTGGATGCATTGCAACCATCAGTAAAGCTGAAGAAATTGAGCATTGACTTGTATGAGGGGACAAGCTTTCCGAGGTGGCTGGGAGATTCTTCGTTTTCCAGCATGGTGTCGCTTAACATTCAGAACTGTAAATATTGCGTGACACTTCCACCATTAGGGCAACTACTTTCTCTAAAGGAACTTCGAATAACTGGTATGACATTCTTGCTGACAGTTTGCTTAGAGTTCTACGGCATGGAAGAGGGAGGTTCCAATTCTTCATTCCAGCCATTTCCTTCACTACAAAATTTGACATTTGAGGACATGCCAAATTGGAAGGAGTGGCTTCCTTTTGAAGGCAACTCTTCCGTTCGATCTCATCCCTGAAATCCTATGTAGGCCTAGGGTTAGTGGTGGAATTTTAACTAGGAACCACATAAGTACACTTTTAACTGATTGCTGTATCAGTGTCAAACATATATCCTTGTTTGATTTTTTGTATAATACATGTTTTAGGGATAATGGCTAATGTTGACTTCTGAAATATTGATTTGCTACTTCAATATTTGTGCTTTTACACTGATCTTTTATTAATTTTAGAGTGAACACTCATTTTGATTATGCAAAGATACAAGTTTTATCAATGTAGTCCTCCAACAATAAATAAATCAAAAGAATCCTTCATTACCAAATGTTGACTTCTAATTAGGCCTTCATTGTTAGCTTTGACATAGAAATTGATTCTTTGGAGGATCATTTTGATATTTGACAAATACTTAGAAGACTAAAATGGGTGATTACTCTTAATTTATTATGTATATGTTTATGGGTGAAGTCAGTAGTGTTTTTCAACAAGTATATGTGACGTGTTGGGCTTTGATGCTAAAATGTTTTGAGCTCTAACTCTTGTGTTCCTTATAAGCCTAGTCATTTCTACCACTGTAGTCCATTTTGTTCGGTTGATACTTTGAGTTAGTTATTTCCGTTTTAAAAGAATTAACAGTTTTGTATTTTTTGGGTAGTTTGTTATGAGCTAGTCTATAAAGCTACAAGAAAAGTGTACTCTGCAGTTGTAGCTCTTTGATCATATGGTGAAGATTTCTAGTCGGCTTTTGTCCCCCTGATGTAGGAGTATTAACTCTGACCAGGGTTCACAAATCTTAGTGTTCTTTCTTTCCTTTTAGTGATTCCTTCACCTTAAAGTTCTTGCTTGGAATAAGTGGTTCTGTCCGACAATAGCTGCAACGCACTTACCTCCTTTTCGCTAGATGGTTTTCCGGCACTCGAAAACCTTTAGATATTTAGATGTGACAGTTTGGAATCCATTTTTATTTCAAAAAGTTGTTCTTCCCTTTGCCCCTCAACCCTCCAATTTCTTCATATTAGTGAATGCAAGGCACTTAGATCACTGCCTCAAAAGATGGACACCTTCACCGCTCTTGAAAGTATATCTCTCTATTCCTGTCCAGCACTAAGATCTTTGCCTCAACGGATGGACACCCTCACCGCTCTTTAACACCTATCTATCAAAAGTCTTCCAGAATTGGAGTTGTCATTTTCTGAAGGAACTTGTCTGCCCTCTAGATTACAATATATTAATATTGATTCGGAGGGAAGAATAAGGACGCCTGTAACTGAATGGGGTCTCCAACACCTCACTGCTCTTTCACATTTGGAAATTGAAGGAGATGTCACTACGCCAGCGTATTAGGATGGCTAGCGTTTTTTTTGGGCATTGGTAGCGTTTTAAAACGCTAGAGAAGCTGGCGCTACTAATGCGTACACCCCATTAGTAGCGTTTTAAAAAACGCTAGCCATTGACCCAGCGTGTTTTAGACATACGTAGGCGTTTTATATAAAACGCTAGCCATTGACCCAGCGCCTTTTACAATTCCTAGCGTTTTAGTAAAACGCTAGGGATCCCATAGCTCTTTTTTACTACCATTCCTAGCGTTTTAATTAAAAACGCTAGGGATCCCATAGCTCTTTTTACTACCATTCCTAGCGTTTTAAATTAAAACGCTAGGGATACTATAGCCCTTTTACTACCATACCTAGCGTTTTATGTAAAACGCTAGGGATGCTATAGCACCTTTTATTAGCATTCCTAGCGTTTTACAGAAACGCTAGGGATCCTCTAGCTCCTCTTTACAATTCCTAGCGTTTTATTTTTAAAACGCTAGGTATTGAATGACTTTTTTAACTTCATTTCTAGCGTTTTCACTCTAAAACGCTACCTATTGACTGATTTTTTTTTTAAATATTTTTTTTATTTTGGTTTGTTCTCCATTTTAATTACAACCTATAAATTCATTCCCTTCCAAACAAATTCGAAAAATACATTCCAATCCAATATCATTCAAACAAAATTCACCAACAAAATTCATCAAATAATATTTCCAATCCAATATATATCATTCTAAGAAGTACTTACAACATAATATAAATCCAATATATACAACATATATAATAACTAAACTATTATGAATCTCAAAACTTGCTACAAAAAGCTAGAAACAAAAGCGCACCACTCATCCTTACTCACTGTCGTGAAGTTGTTCAAGTGAGTAATTCGGATATTTTTAAACACAGGGAAAATACTGAAAAATAAAATGAAATAAAATTAGAATTAAAATGTTTATTAAATGTGAGTAAGTATTATAATATCAATATAAAAAAGAAATCTAAGTAGTTACCTTGGTTGGGATTGTTACTTTGTCATGAGTGATAATCTCTTTCATAAACCTCATAACGTAGTACCCACAATCATTGTTATTTGGTTGTTTAGGACACTACAAAGCAAAAGATTATAACTTAATTGTCACATTTTTATGACCAAAAATTCAATTAAAATTATAAGAATGATTCTTAAAAAGCTTACAGATTATGGGTAGCCATCTTGTTTTACTCGTAGATAATCCCAAGTATTCTTTCAAAGCAATCATAACGTCATACATATATATATATATATATATATATATATATATATATATAACGTTAAGTTGAACAAAATACATATATTAAATTATACAAATTAAAATGAGAGGGTTACACATACACACCTCTCAACGATCTCTACGAAGTCTCGTGAGACGTTGTAATGGCCTTGAAGTGAATCCGGATAGTAGACAACATTTTGCTTAGGGTTTATTGCAAAGAGTACCCAATGTTGTCTGCAAGTAAATGAATCACGAATGAGTACACATTAATTTACACTATAATACAATCCTCAAAATAATTAAACAAGTGATTGAAGACAAAATTTCTCACCCATTATTGAGTGGTGCCAAAAATAAAGAGTCGCCCTTCAAATGCTTGGCATCCATGAAGCGTGAATGGATATAACTTTGTATTTCACTCTTAATAGCCATAATACGTTCCTCTGTATTACCTTGCTTAAACACAACGATACACGCTGGACACAAGAAGAAATACTTCTGTGTCCGTTGCGAAGGGACCAGAAGACGATTGTACAAAAACCTATAAATAATATATATACAACTTTCGATCCTCATATATATACTCTAATATATACTCTAATATAAACAACTATTGTGTACAAATAATTTAATACATACCTCGGTATACTCTAATATCGATGGCGTTGGCCCAATCCATATCAACTATAGCTTTCGGATCCTCCATGTTGAGAATTACCAACTGCTCCAGCCCACAATGTTATCGGCCAGTAAAAAATTTGGTCGTCCGGGTTCATTTTTTGAGTGATGTGGACCTTTAGAGAATCGATGTACTTCCGGAATTCATCAATGGGAAATTGACCAACATGTTGGACCGGTTTGTATAGAAGTAGATGGTCGGGAGAGTTTGGTAGTGGAAGGGAAGGTCGGGACACTTTTATGGAAGGGGAAGGTCGGGACACTTGGGGTACCTAGTATATATTAATAAAATGATTAATTAGTTAGTTAACACACATTATAGTCATCAACTTATTCACAAAAATATTGTCACTTACAACGACAAGTTGTTCAAAGCCATGCCACAAAAGTACTAAGTGCTTGATCCACGATAAATATATCCGCATTAGCAATTGGAAGCGTGCAATGGTGCAGACCCTCTATTGAATAGTCTACCCTAACTCTCAAATGGTTTTCGTGCATGGCTTTGATTGTGCGATGTGGCACTCAATTGGTTACATATCAAACCCACTCGCAACCTTTCGATGTGGGTTTGCAATATATAGCTCACATTCACGATTATCCTAAATCAATTATAAAGAAAAATAAATATACATGATAATTTTATCAAATACATATGTACAAAAAAAAGTCGAGTTTTGTTAAATACCGTGTTGAAGGATGGTGCAATTATCTCGGGCGCTATGGGGTGTGCGGCGGGTGATATAGGTTCAAAGGGGGTGGTGCAAAGGGGATGGTGCAGCGAGGGATGGTGCACCAATCCTTTGTGCCAAGAGCTGCTTAAACATCTGTCTCTCTTCCATTAACACAAAGAACATTCTTGGATAGCTCGTCATACTTTGCCGCCATGACTTTACAATCCCGCACCCCTTGCTTTGGCTCTTTGGCCCAAACACGGTTGTAGGAGGAATCCCATATCCATAACCTCTAATCCGACCCTGTCTCTCTTCCCTTCCCAAGGCACGAGCAAGGACATCTTGTTGACCATCACAATATGTTAAATCTCCTTGTGATACAGATTGTGATATGCTTTGCTGATGCACAAACATAAATAACGGATAAAATTAATAAACAAGTGTCAAGAGAAATTTAATCGACAATAAAAAATATGTCCACGTGTCAAAAAAAATCGAGTAACGGATAAAAATAATAAACAAGTGTCAAAGAAATTTAATCGACAATAAAAAATATGTTCACGTGTCAAAAAAAATCGAGTAACAGATTAAAAAAATATAGTCAGACACAAATTCCAACTTGCTAGGAATCATAAAATTAAAATTACAGGATAATGAATTTTGGAATACTTACAATTTTGTCCTTGACCTCCTTAGTTTTCGGATCCACAATCTCCCCATCCTTGTTTTGTCGGGCCTCTAACCAGACAGTACAACCATCAAGGGATTCTTGAGTTGGATCTTTCCTCTTCTAAGAATTCTATTTAAGTTTAATAATTGTTAATGATCAACTGTAAATTAAAAGATTCATTAAATCATAATAAATTAAACTAATTGTGTCTTACCAATCTTTCTTCAAGAATTTGATATCCACTTGAACCTCCTCTATAAGGGTACTCGGGATTAGAAGCTCTCACTTTATTGGCTTTGCTTTTTTTCTATTTAAAAACATAAGTATACATTAATGAATGATATCTTGTTGTGAAAAACATAAGTAACTTAAATAATTAATATACTAACCAGAAATCCGGATCTCAGTGAGTGCGTATATCTACAAATTTGGTCCAATCCTCCTTAGTTATAATTCCGGCATACAATCTTTGGAGGCTCTGTCTGATGGTCCCATCGGGATGTTTCAAATACTTTTTCCCCACATCGATTACTGTAAGCCCTATGCAACCTTCCCGCTTCCTTCATTATCCAATCTCTTCTGGGCATCATCGACATCAAAGTGTTTCTACTTATACATAAAAATGGATTAAATAAATATAACTAAAAATCACTAAATAAGATTATTAAAGAGGTCTAAAATTATATACCGTATTAAGGACCAAAAATCATCTTTCGCTTTAGGCAAAACTCGATTATCTTTCTCATTCCAACTTTTAATTGAAATTGGAAAGATTTGCTTCACCTTAGTACCAATAAAGCTAATTAAATTTGTGCCGTTGTCTCCAATTGGCAAACCTTTAACACTCCATCGGACCTTAAATAATTAAATCATTAAATAATTAGATAACTTGGAAAGGTAGAGAACAACATTAATAATTAGTAATTAACTTACCTTATATTTCTCGTGTCCTTTACTTATCCGATGGACGATATTCTTTTTCGATGTAATTCCTCGGGAGTGAACTTCTTTGTGTTTCTATCACCCCATCACCACCACGACTACTCTCATGATCACTATGTGATGCCATCCGACTTCTGCAATGACCCAAATGAAATAGATTCAGTGAGTTTTAGCTTTCTAATTGTTTAGAACCAACAAACACTTAACAAAATATAGAAGAATCCATGCACTAAGTAACAGTGAAAGCCATGCACTAAGTAACCTAGAGTAAACATACATAGGAAAGCCATGCACTAAGTATATAACCTAGAGTAAACATATATAGGAAAGCCATGCACTAAGAACCTAGAGTAAACATATATATGAAAGTCATGCACTAAACAGAGAAAGCCATGCACTAGGAAAGCCATGCACTAGGAAAGCCATGCACTAGTCAAGTTAATAATGCTAGCTAAGCTAGACTAATCTAACAACTAATTAAATACAACATTGAAAATAATGAACATGCACAGGACTAGAAACATTTTGATATATAGGACTTTGGAACATTATTGATATATTCCAGCTTAATAGTAACATTTAGAAAATCCATGTACGGACTAGTATCAAGAGTTCATCTTTTGTTCAAAATGCCAATAATGTAACATTGTTATAACTAACATGCAAGCAAAGTGGCAATCTATGTACAATACAATCGGAGAAAAAAGAAAATCCATACACGAAATCTAGTCACACAACGTCGAGAGAAAATGCACCACACAAGCAACGAGAGAGAGTCTGCGTGGTAAGATAGCACCAACGAGAGAGGGAGAGCTGTGCGGCGTGGAGATGAACGAAGAGGTTTTCTGGTCGTGGAGGTTCGCAACGGTGATGAAACGAAATGGGTAACCAGTGTTGTGCGTGGAGATGAACGAAATGGGCAACGGTGATGAACCGAAGTCTCACGTGAGTTCTGGGTTGTTCTGGGTTCTGGGTTGTTCGTGGAGGGTTTCCTGGGTCGTGGAGAGAAGTTAGGTAGATGAAGAGACGTCTACGTGAGTGTGTGAGGGAGATGAGAGAGTGCGCCTTGTAAAAATTTTAATAGCATCCCTAGTGTTTTTACATAAAACGCTAGGGATCATCTAGCGCGTGTTTACCATTCCTAGCATTTTCTGTAAAACGCTAGGGATGCTATTAAAATTTTTACTACAATTCCTAGCGTTTTCTGTAAAACGCTAGGGATGCTATTAAAATTTTTACTACCATTCCTAGCGTTTTATGTAAAAACGCTAGGGATGCTATAGCGCCTTTTTACAATTCCTAGCGTTTTCTATAAAACGCTAGGGATGCTATAGCACCTTTTACTAACATTCCTAGCGTTTTATATAAAAACGCGCTAGGATGCTATAACACCTTTTTACTAACATTCCTAGCGCTTTTATGTAAAAACGCTGGGGATGCTATAGCACCTTTTTTTACTACCATTCCTAGCGTTTTAGAAACGCTAGGGATCCTCTAGCTCCTCTTTACAATTCCTAGCGTTTTATTTTTAAAACGCTAGGTATTGAATGAATTTTTAACTTCATTTCTAGCGTTTTCACTCTAAAACGCTACCTATTGACTGAATTTTTTTTTAAATATTTTTTTTATTTTGGTTTGTTCTCCATTTTAATTACAACCTATAAATTCATTCCCTTCCAACAACAGAAAATACATTCCAATAAAATTCAGCCAATATATCATTACAAACCAATATATAGATACACACATATGTACATATCACCAAAAGACCATATTAAACTAACAATTACAACATAATTAATATATATCCAAATCATACAACATAATAAGTAACTTACATTATGAAACTCAAAAGTAGCTACAAATTAAAGCTAGAAACATATATAATAAAGACAACCCTCAATGACTACTGCCTTGACCACTAGATCTCATGATCACTAAGTGATGTCATCTCGACTGCAATATAACATATATAATCCATGTTATTGTTAAATTTACAAAAACAATATAAATATTATCTATTAATAAAAATAACGATATATCATTAAGTCTATATTACCTTTTCCTTTTCCTAGATAAAATTTTGTTTGCAATTCGCGTCTTTTTTTTCCGATTTAATAATAATTCCATCATTATGATCTTTTCTAAAATATACAACATCCTCTATAGAAGTATTTTCCCTATTATTGGTTCCGATGTTCTCAAGAAAGGGTCATCCTCAACACCAACATCATCGGTGCTTCATCATCATCGTTGTTATACACAAATTTTTTGTCACCAATAGAACAATAGACCAATTGATATTAAGCGGATCGCTGACATAAAACACTTGTTGAGCTTGCGATGCTAAAATAAAAGGTTCATCTTTATATCCTAACTTGTTGAAATTCACCCGCATGAACCCTAATTCATCAATCAGAAACCAAGATTATTGTCAACCCATTCACATTTGAACACGGGCTCCTGAAACATATTGTAATCCAACTCCCATATGTGTTCAATGAAGCCAAAGTAAGACATATTCGCATATATGGGATTTCTATCTTTGCACTGGATGCATGCATAGAATGAGCTACAAGAGTCACCCCACTATTTTGCATTTTACTCGATCATCTTGTTCTTTTGTATAGAAAGTGCACTCGTTCATTAGATAGTTGTTGTAAGAGAAGACATGTATATTTGGACCTTTTGCTAACCATCTCAATCTTTTTGAAATCAAGTAGGATTCAAACACACTCACCATCAATGTGATGTTTTAGCCACACTATGAAACTCCTATTGTGTTCTTTTGCTAACCAAACTTGCTTCTTTCCCTGAATTGACTCTTAAGAATCTCCTTGTGCTTGGCAACATATGAATCAACCTCACTATCATTGTGAAGAACGTACAAGTGTGCTTGCTCTAGTTCTTTCCTTGATACCATCACTAATTTAGTTCCCGTCATCCCTTTACTAATCCTTCCTGCATGACGAGACCTTGGCAAATCCACGGAATATTCAAGACTAGATAGATAGCCCGTGCAAAACTGAATAGCCTCTTCAACTATGTAGCGCTCAACAATACAACCTCGTGTCGTGATCGATTTTTCACATATCCTTTTAATATCTTCATGTAACGCTCAAACGGATACATCCATCTCATGTAACATGGGCCACACAATTGTGTCTCTCTAACTGGATGAACTATTAGATGAATCATTATGTCGAAAAAGGAAGGTGGGAAATACATCTCACTCACACAAAGTGACATAATTTCTCTTTGCAATGTTGGCAACTTTCCGTAGTCAATCACTCTACTACAAATCGCCTTAAAGAATAAACAAAGTTTGGTTAAGGTCCGACGCACTTTCTTAGGCAAAATGGATCGTATACCAATGGGTAGCAAATTCTCCATGAGAACATGACAATCGTGGGACTTTAGAGACTTTAACTTGAGGTCTTTAATCGATACAAGAGTCGCCACATTTGAAGAGTATCCTCTCTGGAACTTTAACTCCATGAAGAAACTCACAAAAGACAGTCTTCTCCTTTCTAGATAGAGTATGAGTGGCGGAGGTAGATATGTACGTGTACCCTTCTTTACCGGACCCAATTCAGTCTCAAACCCATACTAACCAAATCCAACCTTGAGTTGATGGTATCTTTAGTCTTACCCGGCATATTGAGTAAGGTACCAATGACACTTTCAAGACATTCTTTTCAACATGCATCACATCAATGAAATGCCTTACATATAATGACTTCCAAGATGGCAACTCAAAGAAAATCGACTTTTTCTTCCACCCCGTTTGGCAATCTCTCCCGCAAAAGGCTTCCCAAATTTAATGTTCAAATCTTCCACCTTTTCAAATACACTGTTCGCCACAAAGGCGGGGAGCTCTACGTGTTTCTGTATTCCCATCAAATGCCTTTCTCCACAATCGATAGTGATGAGTTGATGGCAAAAATCTACGATGACCAAGATAGATATTCTTCTTACCATGTTCCAACCACATCCAATCTGTGTTATCTTCACATATAGGGCATGCACACGCCTTTGTTATTCTGCCTGCATAGATTGCCGTATGCGGGAAAGTCGTTAATTGTGCCAAAGATCATAGCCCTCGTGGTGAAACTTTCTTCTCTCAACCCATCATACACCTCTACCCCAATCTCCCACATTTGCTTCAAGTCTTCAATTAAAGGAGCCAAGTATACATCAATATCATTTCTGGTTGTTTGGGCCTGAAATTAACAAAGACAAAGATCATATATTTGCGTTTCATGCAAAGCCACGACGATAAGTTATAAATCGCCAAAATCACGGGCCATGTAATCGTGGGAGCTACTCTCGATACCGTGGGGTTAAATCCATCACAGACAATGCAAGGCGTAGGTTTCTCGGGTCATCCCGAAATTAGGATACTCAATATTGATTTTTTCCATCATGCGGAGAATCACGTGTGTCGTAGCATACCATCTTTAATCCTTTCATCCTCATGCCAGTCAAGTGTTTTGCATCTTCCGAACTACGATACATGCGCCTAAATCGAGGAATTATAGGAAAATACCACAAGCACCTTTTGTGGAGCGACTCTTTCTTCTTATACGCGGTGCATTACATTTAGGACACGACTTTAACAACGCATGTTCATTCCGAAATAAAATGCAATCATTCGGACAAGCGTGTATCTTCTCATAGTTCAAGCCAATAGACCCCAACATTTGCTTTGCATCATACGTCCGAGAAGGAAGAACATTATCATTCGCAACATTTCTTTCGTATGAGAGTAAATCGGTAAAGCTCTTATCCGTCCATCCGTGGCGAGTTTTCAAGTTATACAACTTGATCACACCAATAATTTTGTGAATTCATTACAACCCGCATACAATGGTGTCTCTCGTGCATCGCTTATCAACTTCTCAAACATTTCAGACAATCATTAAGATCCTCTTCAACCACCTTTGCCATCTCTTCAAATTCGTTCGCATCAAATGAATGTGTTCCGGTGTCAACCACGCGCATATCTCTTACTAATATCATTCATATTTGAAGATTCACCTTTTTCTCACCGTGCATTATCCAACAAGTGTAACTTTGATCAATTCCATTCGCCTTTAAATGTCGTGTCAACTCCTCTGCGATGAATCGATTTTACATAACAACACCTTAAACAAGGACATTTCATACCACTAGAAGTCCCTAAACGCTTCAACAAAGACAAATTCACAAAATAATCCACTCCAATGTAATATACTCCTTGGACACGATTGGCGGACATCCAATTTCTATCCATAATTGCCAAATATTTATAATAAAATCCTGAGAAGAGAACTTTAACATATGACCCATCAAGCAATTCGAATATAATGAAGAATCAATTCATATAAAAAAACAAACAAAATTTCCTCTTTTAAATTTTTTCAATTCCACTCCTTATTTTCCCAAGCTATATCTATATCATATTCTATTTCTATTCTCGGTCCTTTGGTCAAGACAAAGGAACCATATAGTCTAGTCTTCCAAACAATTAATTTATGTGTAACAAGAAGAGGCTAGTGGTGAAAAAAAAGAAGAATAGTCTAGTGTGCACAAGTGACAAAACTAATATATTTCTAAACTAGAACCCACAATTAATATCTAACAAGAAATGAGAGAAAGGAAATGAAAAACTCACCAATGTTGTCCGAGTGAGAGAGATGATGTTCACCGAGAGAGATGATTTTCGTTGAGAGAGATGATGTTAATTTGAGTTAGGGTGTTAGGGTTTTCGCGTTTACGGGTGAGTGATTTTGCGTTTAGGTAAGAGTGTTAGTTTGAAAGAGGAAGTAGCTCAATGGGAAACAAAAAAATTATTTAACCATACCTAGCGTTTTCTAAAAAAACGCTAGGGATCTATCTAGCGTGTTTTCTAAATACCTAGCGTTTTGTGTAAAAGCGCTAGGGATATGTCTAGAGTGTTTACTAAATACCTAGCGTTTTATAAAAACGCTAGGATCTATCTAGCGTGTTTTCTAATTGGCTAGCGTTTTGAATAAAAGCGCTAGGGATCCGTCTAGCGTGTTTTCTAAATAGCTAGCGCTTTCTAAAAACGCTAGGATCTATCTAGCGTGTTTTCTAATTGGCTAGCGCTTTTGAATAAAAGCGCTAGGGATCCGTCTAGCGTGTTTTCTAATTTGCTAGCGTTTTGAGAGTAAAAGCGCTAGGGATCTGTCTAGCGTGTTACCTAATAGGTAGCGTTTTACTTTAAAACGCTACTAATGGTGTAGCGTGTTATTAAAATGGCTAGCGTTTTTTTATAAACGCTACTAAAGGTGGCGATCTCTTTTTACAATTCTGGCGTAGTGTGTTATTGTTAAGACCTTGCTAAAGGAGCGCCTGTTGCCTATTTCCCTTGTGACTCTCGTAATCAAGGATCTCTCTGAAATGAAATCCATAGAAGGAAGTGGGCTTCGACATCTTACTTCTCTTGAAAGACTTCACATTTATGATTGTTCAGTGTTAGAGCCATTCCTAGAAGATACTTTGCCTTCCTCTTTGAAGATACTATACATCCTGAACTGCCCTATGTTAGAAGCAAGGTATGGAAGTGAGAGAGGGGAACATTGCGCACATCCCTGTCATAAAAATAAATGATAAAATGACGATATGAGGCATGGGAAGCCAAAGGGAGGTAGAATTGCAATCCCATATTAGGTACGTTATTCTTTTAAGTCACTAGCCAAGATGAATTTATTTTTAAATCTATGAGATGTGTAATATAGTCGTTCTACGCTATGATCTATGAGGTTTATCATATTCAAGCAGTGTAGTAATAGCTCACATTGTTATTGGCTCTAACTAGTAACACATATCCCTTCTAAGATTAAATCTTTCATGTTTAGTTTGTGTAGCATGCCCTCTGTATGAGATTTATGCTCCATGAGTCACTTGCTGTAATTTGTATAATCCTTTTCAAGTATGCTTTTTATTACATCAAAGTTGATGTGGGATTTGAATTTATTTGCTTGAACTTCTAAAACATACATTATGATTATCATATTTTATCATTCATGCTTATTACACATCCTATCAATTCTCACCCTAAGTAACAATAAGTTTTGTATCTGCACATCTTATCATTTGACCCCTTCTAAGATAATTTTTCCCCGCTGCTGCTGCTACTATTTCCCTCGTGTGTCTCAAAATCTCACATCTCTTGAAGAATTCGACATTATTAATTGTTAAGTGCTGGAGCCATTTCTAGAAGACACGTTCCCTTCCTCTCTGAAGCGGCTATGCATTGAGAACTGCCCTCTGTTAGAAGCATGGTATGGAAGTGAGAGAGGGGAACATTGGTCCAACATTGCACATATCCCTGTCATACAAATAAATGATAAAGTGACGGTATGAGCCGTGGGAAGCAACTCAACTTAGATGAATTGTGTTGCAGTTAATATTAGGCACTGATGAATGACAAGCATGGCTTTCTGTCAGAATAGTAGCTGCTCTCTTTGCACAAGTTCATATACCTGCTCTCTCTACTTAACAAAGCTAGCATTCACTTCTCTTGAATTGTAATTCTTGTATTGCTTTATTAGGATCTACATGTTGTTCAAATGTCTAGTGATGCTTACGTTTTCTCTGATTTTTCATTTGCCAATTTATCGCTTCTCAAAAATTGAATTATGTGGGTTATAGATTTTAAATTAACTGTCAGATAAGGAGGGTATCGTAAGCGATGCCCACTACTTACCAGACGCGTGTACTTTTTTTGAGCCACCGAATTTTTCAGTGCATTAGGACTTCATTATTATTTCCATTGTATCCCTCTACATTTTCTTTCATTCAATTACTCTGACTAAGCCAAGATAGAGAGTGTAGAAACAAAAATCTTAGGTGATAAATTTTTTCTTTGAAAAATTGTTTATAATATGAGAAAGTACAAAAGGATTCATTTATGAATGTTGAAAGAGAAATATAAGACGTGCCATTTGGTTTAGAAAATATAGGAAATAAGGAGAGGACAAATGTAAAGCCCTTTCTAAGACTCTCTGTGCCACAAAAGTCAAGTCAAGTCATGCTCTCATTATCTGATTACCAATAGCGCATTTCTAAGGGAGTGTCTTTTAACTAGCTTCAACATCATAAAAGCGGATTCTACCCACCTTCTATGAAGATCTCTATATTCTATTTAATTCAAAGTCATCACGACAGAATAAAAATAGATTGTAGAACCAAAAATCTTAGAGCTGATAATCTCTTTTTTCAAATACCAAAATATATAATTTGTTATTTTCCTAATTTGAAAAACTTGATAAGATGAGGGAGTTCAAGAGAATTCATTTATCAACGTGAAAAGTGGGTTATAAGACGTGTCATTTCGTTTAAAATGAATGGAAATGGAGAGAGTACAAGTCAAGTCAACTCATCCTCTCCTTTTTTAAATTTCTACAATTTCATAATATAAGAAACAAATGGTGTTTTTTGTTTGTCCAAAATATAAGAAACAATCACTATTTTTAAGATGTACTAAAAATGATCAATCAACTTTAACCCCATTTAAATGGTGTAATTAAAGATGATGTTTTTTTTAGATAGGCAATTGTTAGTGGGAGGTGGGGGAATGTTAGTTTCCGGGAATTGAACCCAGAACCTCCTTCTTGCACTCATTTGGTGCACTCATTCGGTATCCCTTAGCTCGCCAACTGAGCTACCTACTCGGGATAATTAAAGATGATGTAATTAATTAGAAGTTTAAACCATCATTTAATGAAAATGACAATTTTGGTAAGAATTTAAACCCTTATGTAGAGATTTGTTTATTATATTTTGGACCCGAGGATGTATTTCTACTTTAAATTAACTGTCAGATAAGGAGGGTGTCGTAAGTGATACCCACTACTTGCGAGACACGTGTATTTTTTCTGAGCCACCGAATTTTGCAGTGCATTAGGACTTCATTTTTATTTCCATTGTATCCCTCTACATTTTCTTTCCTTCAATATTACTCTGACTAAGATAGAGTGTAGAAACAAAAATCTTAGAAGGTGATAAATTTTTTCTTTGAAAAATTGTCCATAATATGATAAAGTACAAAAGAATTCATTTATGAATGCTGAAAGAGAAATATAAGACGTGCCATTTGGTTTAGAAAATATAGGAAATAAGGAGAGGACAAAAGTAAAGCCCGTTCTAAGACTCTTTGTGCCACAAAAGTCAAGTCAAGTCATGCTCTCATTATGTGATTACCAATAGCGCATTTCTAAGGGAGTGTCTATTAACTAGTTCCAGCATCATAAGTGAGAATTCTACCCACCTTCTATGAAGATCTCTATATTCTATTTAATTCAAAGTCATCACGACAGAATAAAAATAAATTGTAGAACCAAAAATCATAGAGCTGATAATCTCTTTTTTTCAAATACCAAAATATATAATTTATTATTTTCCTAATTTGAAATTGATCTGATGAGGGAGTTCAAGAGAATTCATTTATCAAAGTGAAAATAATATCAATATGTAATTTTATAGTAACATACACAATTATTTTTATGTAATGTGTATGTTTTCTTCGATTCTCCAAATATTTGGTGGATTATGACTTCATTTTAATTTCCATATTATATTTGTGCCTTTCTTTCATTAAAAATCTCTTCAACTAGACAGAGATAGGATGTAGGATAAAAAATCTATGAGCTAATAATCTATTTTCACTAATAGTCACAGTTTTTTTTATTTTCCCTTGAAAATTTTGTAATAATAAGCTTCAACAGATAATTTATGAATACTACTTTATCAGCGGTGCCAGATTCTTCGATTTGGTCAGGTCATGGTTTCGATGTGTTCTCGGTGTCATCTGCTTACCATCTTCTCTTTGAGTCGTCTTCTACTGTTTTGAGGCTCTCTAATTAGGTGCTTGGAACTATTAACATGGTTTGGAAGAGTTTTGCACCTCCCAATGTTGTTACCTTCTCTTGGCAGCTCCTCTTGGATAGTGTGCCTACTCGTTCTAACCTGTTGAGAAGAGGGGTGATCCCGGATATAGACAGATCCTTCTGCATTCTGTGTGGAGATTTTCAGGAGACATCTCTTCAGTTGGTTGGGTTTTGAGTTTGTGATGAAGCAAGACATTCCATCGTTGTTTGTTCATTTTACTCATATTGGAGGTCTAGCCAGGTGTAGGCGAGGTCTGATGCTCATTTGGCATACTGTTCTCTAGGTCTTTTGAGACTTGAGAAACATGTGTATTTTCTCTGGAGTCACACTTGATATTGTAGGAGCTCTTTTGACCGGATCTTATCCCTATCTTTGCGATGGTTCCTGGATAGGGGTAAGTCTTCCTCTTATCTTTTTTATGAGTGGTATTTTAACCCTATTGATTGTATATCTAGGATCAATGTAGTTTTTCCTTATAGATCCTGCTTGTAAGGGGACAGCTTTCCATTGATTGTATTTCGGTTGAGTACCCCGGGTGCTCAATATCGTTGTTTCTCATTATATTATATATAGTATATTTTGCCTTTTAAAAAAAGAAACTGAATTATGAGGTGTGTCATGTGGTCTTGCAATGGGTGGAAATTGGGAGAGTGCAAATGTTAAGACGTTTCAACGAAGCTTCGTGCCCAAAAAACCAATTTGACTCCCAAGTCAAGTCATGCTCTCCTTTCTCTAATTACTACTATATCAAATCAAGTGTCATCTATGATATTTCTTCAAATTTGAGTTGAATTGTAAAACTTATTAGACATATACTATTAAGTAAAAATAATATCATTATGTAATTACGTAATAATATATAAAGGTGTCTTACATGTTACCCAATTCTTTGGACACTCGGTGTACTTTTCTTCAACCCTCCAATTTTTTTGGTGCATTAGAACTTCACTTTTCTTTTCCTTTTATCTCTTTAAATTTTCTTTTATCCAAAATTCAATCTAACTAAACAAATTATGATAGAGTACGCAATAAAAAAAATCAAAGAGGTGGTAATCTCTTTTTGTCAATAGCAAAATAATGTTTTATTTTCTCTTGAAAATTTGTTCATGATATAAGAGAGTTAAAAAAATCCATTACAAAAAGAGAAGTATATCCTAAAAATGAGAGAACCAGAATGCTCATTGTTAGAGTCATTGCTTTGGTTTTATAAAAGAAAGATAACATAACATGAAAGGAAAGAGAAGACCAATCGAGAATAACAATGCATTTTTATTGATTTTAAATCTGACAGCTACAGTGCTTTCTATAGTAAAGAAAGAGGTCTATGATAGACCATGGTACAACCTAATAATGCAACGAAAATAAAAAGCAAGGCACATGCGCCTGTTGAGTGTTGACAGCTAGCCCATGGGATCCTATGTTGCAACAGATATAAAATGTTTGGCACTCGGAGTCCGTTTGATTTGCAAATAGGACAATACTGGATTGGACTGGACTGGACAAGACAACACTGAACAAGCTTTTGTCTAGTATATTGTTTGGCGAACAATGGATAGCACAAGCACAAAATTGTAAATTTTACTATAATTTTGTTTTTAATGTTTATAATGATTTATATAACATATATTATAATGTAATTAAAAATATATAAAGAAAAACGTACAATGGAGAATATGGAAGAGAGAGAGAGAGAGAAGGAAAGAGAAAAAGATAGATGAGGGAGAGAGGTCATGCAGGACCGGTCCAAGGCCCAAGCCACTAAAGCAAGGGCTTTTGGGCCTCATATTTTTGATGAAAAAAGGGGCCTCAAAATTTAGTTCTTTAAGTAATATTAAGTTTAAATTTCATTAACTTATATTAAATTTATGTAGCACAATTGGTTCGTGAGCAGCTCTGGGTTCTCCACGTCATGGGTTCAAATGTCATATGAGTCACTTTTGTTTTTATTTTTAAATTACTTTATTTGTGAGCCATAACTTTTATTTGAAAATCTCTTCATTTAAATAAAAAAGCCTACTTAGAGAGTTAGTGGCCCAAATGTAGATGAATAAAATAAAATGTTTTAAATTATTTATTCATTTATTTATTTATTTATTTATTTTTCTTAATTTAAATTGTTCTTTTAAGCTATCCAAATAGTATATTTAATTCTTGTAAAAGAATAGTAAATTTAACGAGTTTAATTTTTTCATCTGCATTATTTTGTTAATTTAATGCAGATGAAAAATACTCCATATATTTAGTATTTAATTAGTAATGTAATTTTTTTTGGAGAATTGTAATATTTTTGTGAGAGTTGTAATATTCCCTAAGTAGGCTTTTTGGGAGTAATGTAATTTTCCTTGAAAAAAAATAGTAATGTAATTTTTTAGGGACAATTGTAATATTTTAAATTTTTTTTTTTAGTGTTTATAATGATTTTATATAACATATATTATAATGTAATTAAAAATATATAAAGAAAAACGTACAATGGAGAATATGGAAGAGAGAGAGAGAGAGAAGGAGAGAGAAAGAGAGAGATGAGGGAGAGAGGTCATGCAGGACCGGCCCAAGGCCCAAGCTACTAAAGCAAGGGCTTTGGGCCTCGTATTTTTGATGAAAAAAGGGGCCTCAAAATTTAGTTCTTTATTTGTGGGTTCAAATCTCATATGAGGCACTTTTGTTTTTATTTTTAAATTACTTTATTTGTGAGCCATAACTTTTATTTGAAAATCTCTTCATGTAAATAAAAAAGCCTACTTAGAGAGTTAGTGGCCCAAATGTAGATGTATAAAATAAAATGTTTTAAATTATTTATTTATTTATTTATTTATTTATTTTTCTTAATTTAAATTATTCATTTAAGCTATCCAAATAGTATATTTAGTTCTTGTAAAAAAAATAGTAAATTTAACAAGTTTAAATTTTTCATCTGCATTATTTTGTTCCTATTATGATGTTCCACAATTATTTTCATTAAAGTCAATGAAAATAGAGTTAAATTTATATGGAATCGGACACTAACCCTATATTTCGATGAAGTATTTTGAGAGTAATGTAATTTTTTGGGAGAATTGTAATATTTTAAACTATTTTTTTTAATTCCCCCAAAAAAATACTCCATCCGAACACACCATAAGGATTTACATTATTTTGTTAACATAGGGCCTCACTTCAAAGTTCGCTTTAGGCCTCCGTAAGCGTTGGGCCGGCCCTGAGGTCATGAGATGATACAAGAGAGATGATGAGAGGTAGAGAGGGGGATGATAAAGAGAGATGAACGAGATAGGTCATGAGATGAGAATTTATCAGAGAGGAAAAAGATAGAGAAGAATGGATTGGAGAGAGAGTGTGAGAATAGATGAGTGAAAAAATTTATTGAATGGGAAATAAAAATAATATTTTGGTATTTTTGAGTGATCAGGAAGTTGTACTATGGGACTGAAAGTTGTACTGTGGTTTTGTCAGGTACAGGAATTTGGGTCTTTGTCCAGTCCCTTGCCATCTTTTTGTCCAAGTTTTCAAATCAAACAGGGTACAACTGGATTTGTCTAGTCCAATCCCTTACTGTTTAGCGAATCAAACGCACCCTTAGTGAATAGCATCAAGGCATATTCCTTACTCCTGATGATGCATCACGTGATAAGGTGCAAGGACAGCAGCAACTTGCGCCTGGTGAGACAATCCGTGACGGGGCACAATTACACTAGCATTTGGCGCCAGGTTGGTCATGTCACATGAAATGTTACATGTGCTAGCAATGTGTTGTGACATATTTGTTCCCTCATTTTTCTCTAATTAATCCAAGTTGCTTCCACCATATTCTTTCAATTTTAATAGTATAAGACATGTCATTTTTTTAGCAATTAAGGAAATAAGGAGAGTACCAAAGTAAAGTCATTTATAGGAAGCTTCATGCCTTAAAAAGTCAAGTCATTTCTACGAAGTTTCACCAGATGAATTAATCCAAGTTGCTTCCACCATATTCTTTCAATTTTAATAGTATAAGACATGTCATTTTTTTTAGCAATTAAGGAAATAAGGAGAGTACCAAAGTAAAGTCATTTCTAGGAAGCTTCATGCCATAAAAAGTCAAGTCATTTCTAGGAAGCTTCACCAGATGAATTAATCCAAGTTGCTTCCACCATATTCTTTCAAATTTAATAGTATAAGACATGTCATTTTTTTAAATATCAAGTTCGTTTGTTATACGTGAAACTCAGTAAAGAAGTTAGTTAATTGTGTTTAAAGGTGTGATGAAATACTTTACTATACAAAATTGGCTTTTTTACTCCTTTCATATATTTTAAAAGCTTTTCAAATATTATTTTAATGTTTCTTCTTCTTTTTGAGTAACTTTCAAAAAAGTAATTAACAAGGTTATCTTTTCTCTTGCATTGGCATATCAATTTGTTTTTTTTTTCAACTTTGAAAAAATGACATTTAAACACCACACACACAATAATGTGGTCACACTCAGGTTAAGACCCGAGAGCCGGTATCCCCATATCGCTGAAACACCATTGCAACCAATAGTATGGGACTTTATTAATTTGGTTTGCTCAATATAATTGCCGGTTTGGAGCTTCGAAAAATTATCTTTCATGCTAGTTATTTTAATCTTTCATCAATACTTATTCAGCCAGAGTGGCATCCAGACCAATTGTGGTCATTCGAGCTCGAGCCATTATAAGGTACATCCTTCACACATTGCCTTGGGTCTCTTCACTTTAAAAATAAGGCTCGTTAATTTAAGGCATAAATATGTTTTTAGTTCGGCAAATATGGGGTGTTTTAATTTTAGTATCCATTTTTATCTTGATTCATTAGCCTTGTATTTTGTTTCAAGGCCAATAATAGTATATTCCCCTTCATTTTTCTGGACCTATTTTTCATGTATGTAACAATCCTTGTTCCCAAAACCACTGTGCTCAGTATACATTATGATTGGGATTTTTATATTATAGGTAAAATTTAATATTTTCATTGGTAAGTTTCGAGAGATTTAAATGATTGAATTTGTCCACATTTTGAATTACTAAAGAGGTCTAAGGAGATGAAAAATGGTTGACAACAAAATGGTGAAAAGCTATTCAAGCATTTGATTGTGATGATTAAAAATAAGTAAGAATTATATTCGCACTTAAAATACTTAAGGGATTAAAATCACTAGCCTCATAGCCCGTGCGATGCACGGGATTGGCTAAATTCCATCATATAGTTGAGTAATTAATTTTTTTCGAAGGACTAATATCCCATTGTATTTGAAGCAAATTTTGCACTGATCAACGTCGAGCTTGTCAATTGTGAGAATCAAACTAAGGAGCACAGGTTCGACGTACCCGTGTCCCAAAGTACCTTATGCCATTGGGCAAATGGTGTTAGTTTGCAAAATATAAAATCTAATAACTGTGAATAAAAATTAAATATAAAACGTTATTAAGTTTAAAACGTACATTAATAAAGACATTTAAATTGAACATCCTCCATAGATAAAATAAGAAGAAAAAGTCTAAACAACTTTAATAAAAATCAACACTCATTTAATGCAAATAAAAAATAACCCATAATAGGAAAGAAAAAAAGACAATACATTGAAAAATTGAAATACTCCGGTATTATGCATGGTTGAAGGAAAACTCATGATAAAATAGGAGCAAATATACAAAGTTGAAAAAGATTATGGAGGTTTTATTGTAAATGTCGCTTAAGTTCTCGTTGAAAAAGATGATGAAAGTTCTATTGTAAGTATGGTTGAAGTTCCCACGGGAGTCAATGCAACAATGTTGTACTCGAATATTAAAGAAAGATAAAAATATAAACACCAATTAAAGAATGATTTTAATACCCGTTGGTACAAAATGACCAAAATAAAGAAGACTACAAAATGAAAAGTGAAACACGTGGTACCGTGCAGAGTTTGATAGAAATTACCAATAAAATAGAATCACATATAAAAAGTTGAAAGAGTACAATTGATGATCTATTATAATGTGACTGAAGTTCCCGTCAGTGAAATTAAATTAGAACTATAAATTAAATAAGAAGATGATAAAATCAAAAAGAAAATGTAATTGAGAAACGAACTTCGTGTATTTGAACATCTAAATTTTTTTGAGACCTTAAAATACCCCAAAATAAACTGTCAGCATCGCACTTTACGTATTTTTTCACAAATTTATTATTGAAGGAAAAAAAATGAAGCAAAAAACAAAAAGAAACAAAAAAAAGGGAAAAAAGAAGAAGAGAATAACAGAAACAAAAAACTAAAACCAAAAAAAAAAATGACAGCTCGACAAAAAAAACTAAAACAAAAAAAAAAAGAGCAGCTTGTGGGAAAAAAAATGAAACAAAAAAAATGGTAGTTCGCGCGCGGCATATGTTAAGCCGCATATATAGTAGATAGATATATACAAAAATTGTTTAAGAGGAATTAGAAGTGCAAAAAGTCCAAGTGATGTTCATATTGGTGCTCATATGCGGATCTGGATCCTCTCCAGTCAGATCCCCCTCTTGTCCTCTCCTGTCACTCATGTCTTCTCCATTGGATCATCACCATTCTTCATCTCAACCCTTCAATTATTTTAATTTTAAAAAATCTAAAAAAAATGGAAGAAGAGAGAGATGGAAAAGGGTGACAGCAGGGGATCCTATTCCCTCATATGCTAGATAAAATCAATCATGTGCTATAACAAACATTTTTTTTCTTCTTTTTAAAAACATGTTTAGGAAGGAGATTTGGGAGGGTTTTGGAGGGAAGGGCTTCAGAGAGCTTTGTTATATTTTAATAACTATAACTATTTGAGATTTTAAAAAATTAATAGATAATGATAAAACATTGTTAATCATACTTCATTTTTGTTTTGAAACATTTTATAGTTTCCTCAATTTAGAATTGAAAATCAAGTCCTCCCCTCCTAAACCCTCCATCCAAACATACCTTTAGAATTTGAGTTGTTTCAATTCAGCCTTACAAAAGTAACTTGTAAAGTAAGAAATACTCTCACTTTACATCTGATGTGAGACTCTTAAAACACACTTTCACATTCCGTATTAGACAACTAGAGCATGATCTGAGTGACTGGTCCAATGGATCTTGGATGAACTTTGATACTATCTTATAACTCGGGTTGAGTAACAAAACTAGTTTGTAAAGTGACATATGTCTCCTACTTTTAAATACATTTTCAAATCATTTAAAATATCTTTATACTTTATATATTCCTCATCATTGGTATTTTTAGTTATCTACAAACAAACTAATGCATCATGAATTTGTGTATGTTACTTACCAAAACATTTTCATTTCTAGCATTAATTATTAACAATTTCCTATATATTCTAATTGTGAGCTTCTAAAACACTCAATAAATATAAAATATAAAATGTATAATTTTTAAAAGAACTATTGTTTTGAAACAAAATAAAAAGTTAAAAATACTAAAGGTATAAAATAGAGATAGTAAGATATAACTCAATTTTAAAGACTGTTTTTTTTTTTTTTACTTTTTATAATGGATTCTTTTCAAAAAATCAATCAATTTTATAACAATGTAAACCGAGGAGGTTCCTAATATTTTTCCCAAGAATAAAAAGTGACCTTCTCATAGACCCGTAACCCAACTAAAGTAATGTGAAACGGTGCCTAGGTCGGTTCGAGTCACCTATTGGATCGTGGCTGTTCTAGACCCAGTGCGACCCGTGAGCGGAAGGCCTCGACCCGGTGTTGACCCGGTCGGTACGACCCGGTGTTGACCCGGTCGGTACGACCCGGTGTTGACCCGGTCCGGGTTGCTGATTTGTGTTTGTTTTTATTTTTAAGTAAAACGACGCCGTTTTGCTGTTTTTTTTTAAAACAAAAGATAAATTTGAATTCAATCTTTCTTGTTCAGTTTAACTTTAAGGTTTTTATTTAATTTCTGATGCATCTTTTATGAGTTTTATCATTGCTCTAGCTTTCTTCAATCTTTCTTTTTTCTAATTCAGTTTAACTTTAACATTAAGGTTGTTATTCATCTTTCATTTCGCTTTAGAAGCACTTTGCTTTGATTTATCTTTAAGTTCTTTCATAATTTCAATTTTAAGTTATGTGTAATGTTGAAGTTGTTGAATGTAGATGCTGAATCTTTAATCTTGAAGTTTGTTTTCAATGAAGAATGATATTTAGTTGTTGTAGTTGTTGTTGAGTTGAATATTATTCAATTTTAAGTTATGTGTAATGTTGAAGTTTGTTTTCAATGATGAATGAGTAGTGAGTTTTTGGACAATTTTATTGTATGGTAAAAAAATTCATAGCTCTGCGATATGTGAATATACAACATGCCTAATTTTAACAGGTTTTAGTAGTGTCACGGGTCATGCGGGTCAACTACTAACCCCTCGGTCCGCCCATTGACCCAGTGACCCAGTAACTTGCTCGGGTCGACCTCCGGTTCGATTTTAATAACATTGGGTGAAACACTCCAAAGCAAGCTCACAGAGTCACACAAAAACAATAAAAACAAAAGCTCTGTTTCTTTTGAGACAAAGGTAAAAAGCTGGACTTATAATAACAATAGTATTAGTAGCGATTAAAGAAACATCACCACAATAGCTTCTGTTTCTTTTGAGACAAATTCAACGAAGGTTGATTCAGTTGTTAAGAAGTTGACTTATTTCTCATGAGAGTGTGAGTTCAATTCCAGATGCCGGTGAGAAGACTTTTTTTTGGTGGATAATCTATGGTAATTACTTTTCTCACACTCCCTCCTAAAAACACCCATAACCTTGCGAAATGATCAAAAGGTCATTAATGAATATAGCGCTGCGTCTTTTTTTTCTAAATTTTTCAACTGTTCGGACGCGGCAACCGAACCCATCCAAACATGTTATATGTTGAAACACACCCCCTCTTTTGAATTTGTTGGAGACATTTTAACTGGTTCGGTTGTCCTTATCCGAACGCGTTTGGGAGACCAATAATAATATATTCCCCTTCATTTTCTGGACCTATTTTTCATGTATCTAACAATCCTTGTTCCCAAAAGCACTATGCTCAGTATAAATTGTGATTGGGATTTTTATATTGTAGGTAAAGTTTAATACTTTCGCAGGTATGTTTTGAGTGATTTAAATGATTGAATTTGTCCACATTTTGAATTATTAAAGAGGTCTAAGGAGACGAAGGTCAAAAGTGGATTTATAATAATAATAATAATAATAATAATTGCCATTAAAAAAACATCACCACAATAGCTTTGTTTCTTTTGACACAAAGGTAAATAAAGTCCGTTGGTAAGCAGTTTTTTTTAATCAGTTGGTAAGAAGTTGACTCATTTCTCATAAGGATGTGAGTTCAACTTCAGCTGCCAGTGTGATAACCTTTTTGGTAGATGATCTGTAAGTATCACTATAAGCACTCAAATCACCTAAACTTTTCTCTTCTTCCAAAAAAAAAGATACATCACCGAGAGTAAATTACGTTGTGCTATTAGTGCTAGTGCGATCAGGAATACTATATGCAACTTTTCCTTTTTTCTTCTTCTTTTGTCGCCTAACTTTTTATTTTTCAACTATTTTTTTTAGATAAGCAAAAATTGTATTAATGGGGGCACTAGGGGTGCACCAATCCCATGTACATTAAAGAAAGGGGGAGGGCCTCCTCAAAACCTCCCTAAGCCAAATTCTTCTTATTCCGAACCGAGTCTTTTTCGATCTCCAATCTCCACAGCTTTGAACTTTTTACGGCAAAAAAGATGCTTCTGGCAAAATAAACCCTAAATAAAACACTTTTTAGATTAATTATCAAAGCAGAACACTTTTTTTTTAGGCTAGAAGTCGCCCCCTCCTATGCCAGCGACTTCTACACTGCATTTTTACAATTTTTTTCTTTTACAATGCAGAAGTCACTGTGGCAGAAACTTCTTAACTGCATTTTTTTATTTTTTATTTTCTTTTATGTTAATATATTTAAACCTAATTCAATTCTAAAATTAATTTTGTTATTTCTAAAATAATTAGATAATTATTGGTAATAAAAAATATAACACATTAATTTTTTAAATTACTTATAAGATAATTACAATAGTTGAACAAATAAACTAAAAAGCAAATCAAGAAAAAAATTAACGTTGCAGATGATGGTCAGTTCCACATGGCAGTGCTCGACGAATACTCAGGCACAAGAACTATTTACTCTGAATTTTTTTTGGAAAAGATTGGGCAGAATGGAGCAGTCTCAAACACGCATAACGTGGCAATCCACGATCGTGCGCAATAATTGTTCAAAGTGGAAGAACTTGTACGACCACCAAGTGGTAGACCTGCGGCCACATTCGCGGTGGACTTCAAAGGAAGGACGTGTGAGTGTGAGGAATTTTCAGGCACTTCACTATCATTGTTCACATGTGATCGCAACATGCTCAAAATGTTGTTACCGCCACTTGTGCTTCGTGCCTCCAAAGTACACAATGCAGAATGTTTTCAATACATACTCTTTAAAGTTCCACCATTGCCAACTGAGTTGTCATGACGTGATTTCAATGGTATAGAACTGCAGAATGATCCAACTAAACAGAGAGATAAAAAGGGTCGTCCACAGTCTACTCGTATTCGTACTGAGATGGATCATAGAGATGCGGTATTTGTAGAAATGAGAGTCACAACAGAAATAACTACCCAAATCACAATCTAGACTAATCACATATTTAAACCTTTGTAATCTCCTACTAATTAAATAAATACTGTTATTTTCAAATTTCTATATAGAGTAAATTTTTTTCTTTACCGGTAATTATCTAAATGTTTTAGAAATAACAAAATTAATTTTATATTTTAATTAGGTTTAGATATAATACAATAAAAGAAAATAAAAAAAAATAAAAAAACACAGTTCAAAAGTCTCTGCCACAGGGGTGACTTCTGCACTGTAAAACCAAAATTTTTTTGTAAAAATGTAGTGTAGAAGTCGCTTCTACAGCGGGCGACTTTTGTCCTACTAAAAGAGTTCTACTTTGATAATTAATCTAAAAAGTGTGTCATTTTGATATTTTATTTTTTCTTTTGGCCGAGAACCCTTTTTTTCCACTTTTACAAGGACCAAAAATGAATATTTTTAAAATTTGTGAGAGTTATTTTAAGCCTAAAATGTATAAATTTAATCACACTATTTTTAGGTGTTTTTCCGCACCCCCTCCACCTACCCTACACCCCCATAAATCCCCAAACGGACAATAATACCCCTGACATCGTTACATTTCCCGAAATATACCATTAGAAAAAAAATTCGAGGCAATTTTTTTAGGATTTGCGGAGTTACAAAATTTTACTGGTATTTCCGGTTTGGAAAATGCAAACCGGATTTGCCTTAAAATTTGGTAAATCCGAATCCAAAAATCCCCACCCGAATTAATTTTTTTAAAAAAATAAATGAAAAATTCCCGGATTTATACATAAATTCAGAAATTGGGGGGTTTAGGGTTCGAAATACCTCAAAAATATATTTCCGGTTTGAAAATTGTAAACCGAAAATACCTATTTTTGAGGTATTTACGGGAATCCTAAAAAGTCGTTTTTTTTAATAGGTTAAGAATATGTTTTTTATTTTTGTTTTGATATGCATAATTATTTGGATTAAATGCACTTTTGTTACTCTTAATTATTTTATTAAATCCGTAATTTTGGTCTCCTTATTTTATTTTTCGTAATTTCGATTCTCCAATTGTTTCAAATTCACATTTTGGTCTCCTATATATTATATTTTTTGCAATTAGGTATCTTAGAATGTGGTTTTACTCAACTCACCCCAATAAACCAGAAGGCGGGTGAGGTTGCTTCTTCATTATAAACCCTCTAGAGACCTTATCACTAGTCAATGTGGGACTTGAGATTTTCCCTAATATACCCCCTCACGTGGCACCTTTTTATTTTTATTTTTGGACTTGTAACGTGTCTTTTTTTTTTAATGGTAGGTGGCCCGATAGATCTATGATAGGCTCTGATACCATCGTAGAATGTGGTTTGGGCCTAACTCAACCCCACAAAACCGGTTTGTAAGGTGAGAGTTGCCTCTTCATTATAAACTCTCTAGAGACCTTATCACTAGTCAATGTGAGACTTGAGATTTTCTCTAATAAGGTAGAAGAACAAGGACTACTAGGCCAGTACATTGTGGAAAGCATATTCAAGTGGCAGACAGCTTTCCATAAAGCAAAATCACGTGTTGACTAAATTGATGATAGAGAACCAGCTGCCAAAATACCATTCAACAAATAATAATAATAGCATTTGATTAATTACAAGTGGCCCCAACAGTACTTGTAAAATCACGTTGTGATTGATCATACAATACAAGCACTTTGTCGCTTAACAATTTGTATTACAGCTACGTTACATTAATCATACAAGCACTACTCTATCAAGAAATTACTGCCATCCTTCAATCTCCATAGCTCTGAACTTCCCTTCCTTGTTGCTTTGCTTTAATAACAAAAGAAGATGGCCGCAGCTTTGGTTGGTGGTGCTTTTCTCTCTGCTACGCTTCAAACCTTAATGGAGAAACTTGCTTCATCTGAGTTTCGTGATTACCTCAAAAATACTAAGCTGGATGCCCCTCTCTTGTGGAAGTTAGAAACACAATTGTTGACTCTTCAGAATGTGCTGGATGATGCAGAGGAGAAGCAGATTAACAAACCTGTCAAAGACTGGCTTGATCTCTTGAAAGATGTTGTTTTTGATGCTGAAGATTTGCTTGAAGAAATAGCTTATGATTCTCTGCGATGCAAGGTGGAGAAGACAAACACCGGAAGCAAAACTAATCAGGTGTTGAACTTCTTTTCATCATCTCCTTTTAAAAGCTTTTATTCAAAGATCAATTCCCAAATGAAGGACTTGTTTGAAAGGCTGCAGCTTTTAGCACAGAATAAAGACATCCTTGATTTGAAAACTGCTAGGAGTGGAAGAGTTTCTTCTCATAGAACACCTTCAAGTTCAGTGGTAAATGAATCTGTTATGGTTGGTAGGGAGGATGACCAAAAGAACCTACTGAATATGTTGTTGTCAAAGAAAGACTTTCCTCGCAGTAATCTGGGTGTTGTTGCAATTTGGGGCATGGGAGGTCTGGGCAAAACTGCCCTCGCCCAACTTCTTTACAACGACAAAAAAGTTAAAGAACACTTTCCTACGAGGGCTTGGGCATGTGTGTCGGAAAATTTTAATATTTTGGGTGTAACTAAGGCTCTCCTTGAATCTGCCACTTCAACAACATGCCAAAGCAATAATCTCGAAATCCTTCGTGTTGAATTAAGGAAAATCGCGAGGGAGAAAAGATTTTTGTTTGTGTTGGATGATCTCTGGAATGAAGATTACCATGATTGGGACGAGCTGGTGAGTCCTTTCATTGATGGAAAATCTGGAAGCATGGTGATAATAACAACACGCAATCGAAAAGTTGCAGAGGCCGCAAATACATTTCCTATTCATGAGTTAGAACTTCTATCGGATGAAAATCACTGGTCTTTACTCTCAAAGCATGCTTTTGGAAGTGACCATTTTCATGGCGATAAATCACGCAAACCTAGAGCCGATTGGCGGGAAGATTGCAAGAAAGTGTGGTGGATTGCCAATAGTTGCTAAAACACTCTGAGGACTTCTACGTTCAAAGGTAGACACAACGAAGTGGACTGAAATTTTGAATAGTGACATATGGAACTTATCACATGATAACATTTTGCTCGCTTGCGGTTGAGTTATCAATATCTTCCTCTCATTTGAAAAGATGTTTACTTTATTGTGCAATATTTCCAAAAGATCGTATATTTGATAGGAAGCTTGTGGTTTTGTTGTGGATGGCGTAGGCTTCCTCGAACATTCTCAAGGAGAAAAAGAAGCGGAGAAAAGTAGGTAATGATTGCTTTGATGAATTGTTATCTAGATCCTTAATTCAAAAATCAAATGATGATCTTTGGTGGAGAAGGGTTTATCATGCATGACCTTGTCAATGATTTAGCTACAATCATTTCCGAAAAGTTGTGTCGTTTTGAATGTGGTGGCAACGTCTCTAAAAATGTTCGTTATTTGTCATACGACCAAGAAAAATATGACATTTTCAAGAAGTTTGAGAATTTATGCGATTCCAAATGCTTGAGAAGCTTCCTACCCCTTAGACCCTCAATTTGGACCTATGGTTATTTGTCTAGAAAGGTGGTTGATGAATTACTGCCCACACTCAAAAGGTTGCGCGTGTTATCTTTATCACGGTATGAAAACATCACCATGCTACCAGATTCAATTGGAAGTTTGGTGCATTTGCGCGCTTATCTAGATGCTTCCGATCGAATCAAAAGCTTACCTCGATACGATATGCAACCTTTACAATTTGCAAACCTTGATTTTATCTAATTGTCAAGACTCACTAAGTTGCCGATAAATATCGGAAAATTAACTAGTTTGCGTCACCTGGATATCAGTAAGACCAACATAGAGGAGTTGCCGATAAATATCGGAAAATTGACTAGTTTGCGTCACCTGGATATCAGTGGTACCAACATACAGGAGTTGCCCGATTCGACATGCAACCTTTACAATTTGCAAACCTTGATTTTATCTAAGTGTCAGAACCTCACTAAGTTGCCGATAAGTATTGGAAAATTAACTAGTTTGCGTCACCTTGATATCAGTGATACCAACATAGAGGAGTTGCCAATTGGAATTGTTGAATTGGAAAACCTTCTTACTTTACTATTTTTGTAGTGGCGCGAAAGAAAAATCGGTTTAAGCATCCAAGAGCTTAAGAGATTCACACACTTACAGGGAAAACTTACCATCTTGAACCTGCAAAATATCACTAATGCCAAGGAGGCACGTGATGCCAACTTGAAGAGTATAGAACAAATTGAGGAGTTAGCGCTACGATGGAGCACAGAAACTGATAACTCGCAGTTAGAGAGAGATGTTCTTGATGCATTGCAACCATCACTAAAGCTGAAGAAATTGAGCATTGACTTGTATGGGGGAACAAGATTTCCGAGGTGGTTGGGAGATTCTTCATTTTCCAGCATGGTGTCTCTTAAGATTTACAATTGTAATAATTGTTTGACACTTCCACCACTAGGGGATCTAGTTTCTCTAAAGAACCTACGTATAGATGGTATGGCGTTATTGGATAAAATAGGGTTAGAGTTCTACGGCATGGAAGGAGGTTCTAATTCTTCATTATTCCAACCATTTCCTTCACTACAAAATTTGACATTTAAAGACATGCCATATTGGAAGGAGTGGCTTCCCTTTGAAGGCAACAAATTTCCTTTTCCTGAACTTATAACCCTAAGCTTATTTAAGTGTCCAGAATTGAGGGGAAATTTGCCTAACCATCTTTCTTCCATAGAAAAATTAAGCATTCAATGCTGCAATCATCTCTTGGCAACACCACCACCTGCTTTGCATTGGCTCTCCTCAATAAAAGAAATAGACATTGATGGCGGTAATGACTTTGAAGAAACTAGTGGAAGGAACCAATTGTCATTGCTTGAGAGTGATTCTATCTGCCTCATTGGAGAATGTAAGTATCGGCTCTTGTCTTGAAGACTTGAACCTCTCAAGATTCCGCTCTCACCGCATTTCCAGATAGCGGTTTACCAACTTCGTTGCTTTCACTCGACATTCGAGAGTGTGAGTATTTATCCTTCCTACCTCCCAAACGTGGAAGAATTACAAATCACTTGTGTCTTTGAGGTTCTGAGAATACCATGAACGCACTTACCTCCTTCCCGCTTGATGGTTTTCCGGCGCTCGAAGAGCTTCGGATAATTGAATGTGACGGTTTGGAATCAATTTTTATCTCAGAAAGTTATCTCAGATCATTGCCTCAACAGATGGAGACCTTCACCGCTCTTAAAACTTTATGGCTCCGTTCCTGTCCCGCACTAAAATCTCTGCCTCAAAGGATGGACACCCTCACAGCTCTTGAAAATCTATATCTCAACCGTCTTCCAGAATTGGAGTTGTCATTTTCTGAAGGAACTTGTCTCCCTTCCAGTTTACGAGAAATTTGGATTCCTTTGGTGGGAAGAATAATGACGCCGGTAACTGAATGGGGTCTCCAACGCCTCACTGCTCTTTCACGTTTGGTAATTATAGGTGTTGATATTGTTGAGACCTTGCTAAAGGAGCGACTGCTTCCCACTTCCCTTGTGTTTCTCAAAATCTATGATCTCTATAAAATGAAATCCATAGAAGGAAGTGGGCTTCGACACCTCACTTCTCTTGAAACACTTGTCATTAGAAGTTGTTTAGTGTTGGAGCCATTTCTAGAAGACACGTTTCCTCCCTCTCTGAAGAAGCTAGTCATCAATAACTGCCCTCTGTTAGAAGCAGCGTATGAAAGTGAGAGAGGGGAACATTGGTCCAACATTGCCCACATCCCTCTCATATACATAAAAGGTGAAGTGAGGATATGAGGAGGCATGGGAAGCAAATGGGAGGTAGAATTGCAAACCCATATCAGGTACGTTATTATTTTATGTGACTAGCCAAGAATAATTTATTTATCAATTATATGTATTTTTGAATGTGTGGACAATCTATGAGAACTTTAATTTAATATAGTCAAGTTCTGCGATGATCTATGAGGTTTGTTATATTGGTTCTAATTTCTAACATATCATTCCCTTCTACTATTAAATCTTTCATTTCGATTTTGTGGAGCACGCCCTCTGATTGTTATTTTTCCTCAGCATTCAGCATTAGAAATTTGCTTTCTGTTAGTAATGATGGTTACAAGTATGATTTTTATTATTTAATTATATTTGCTAAAACTAGTCATGGATTTCCTGGACATTTGTTGAATATGTTAAATACTACAACATCTCTTTTCTTGAAACCTAGCTGTGTGCATAGACAAAAGTGTTGAAGTAAATACAAGTTTCTGTTTGAAACAAGAAAGAACATATAAAATTTCTTGTTATATATGACTGGTCCATTAATGTTGGTGATTGCTCTTGCAGAGGAGGAGGCTGATCCAACAAACTTGGAGGTGCTTCTTGCTCTTGCTCTCTGTGTTAATCATACAAATGGTTAGTCATTGCTCCTTATTCATTACACAATGTGAAATTTACAAGCTTTAGTGCTTGATTTGAGTTAGCATGCTTTTATTTACTTGGCTTCTTATTATGTCTGTACTTTTGTACTTATCTTCTATTTTAGCGAATCGGAAATTGAAAGCATTAATGCAATCAATAGGAAATTAAGATTGGATTAAAGTTCAATTGTCATACAAATCTAGTCATACTTTTGAGTATTTTTTTGATGGAAATTGTAGAGGTTGGAGACCTCTTTTGAGTAGCTGATATCCTTTTATTTGCTTCACTTCGTATTATACATTCTTATATTCTTCTATTTTTGTACTATGCTGTGAAGAAACTGGTGGTTGATTCAGCAAGGAAACTAGATTACAAGCATGAGAAAGGGGCAGCAGAGTTTCCTTCAACAAGTATATGTGATGCTAAAGTGTTTTGAGCTCTATCTCTTAATGTTCCTCATAAGCCTAGTTTCTGACATTGGGTAGTTTGATTAACTTCCTGATTATCGTGTTTGCTAAAGGATTACACTATTATCTTAACATCTTCATCAAGCTGGACTGCATATTTTACCGAACGGCTACTCTGAGGAACACCTGCACCGTGTGAGATGTCTGATTTCTTTGTATTATACTGATGTAAATGTAAGTGAAATTGATTACTTTCTAATTATCATGGTTGCTTTAATGTAGTGGAAACATGGAAATCATCATGAACAACATACATTATTATGATTAAGAATATATTTTTTGGAAATCAAATGCGACCATGAGGTTGTCATAAGCTCTTAATTTGATGTTACTGGTTTATGGTTTACAGTTTGGTTTGGCTGTGACTTTTGATTTTCAATGTTGTAACATTTTACTATTTTGTTGGAGTAGGCGGCATGATCTAGTGAAGAAACTGGTGGTGGTTGATTCAGCAAGGAAGTTATTATATTGCCATCAACAAGTATGAGAAAGTGGCAGCAAAGTGAAGTCACTAGTGTTTTTCAACAAGTATATGTGATGTGTTTGTTTTTGTTCCTTATAAGCCTAGTCCTTTCTAGCCCATCTGTTATTGTTCTGGTTGATACTGAGTTAGTTAATTCTGTTTTAACAGAATTAAAAGTTTTGTATCTTTTGGGTAGTTTGCTATGAGCTAGTCTATAAAGCTCCATTAGGTAGGGAAACACTTGAGAGAAAATAGAGTGATTGTTTGTGAGAAGGGGAAAACACTATGAAGGGTTGGTTTTCTGCATAATTTCAGGTTAAATAGATTCAAGAATTGAATATGTTTACAAAATGATGTATAAGAAATTTCAAGCTGAGAAACATATAAAATATGGATCAATTAATGATTCTTTCACCTTAAAATTCCTGCTTGGAACAAGTGGTCTTGCCTGAATTCAAGGTAAATGTCCAGCCAAATAAAGACTAAACAGGTTTCGAATGGAATGAGGAACGAAAGCGTGGAATGTCGATTACATAAATATACATTCACATACATGCATTCTTGTTTCTTATTATGATTTACCATGGTTTGAGGTGGGTAGATCATTTGTGTCTGCATTGATTCCATGGT
Organism: Oxytropis ochrocephala; assembly: GCA_020916435.1. Lineage (NCBI taxonomy): Eukaryota > Viridiplantae > Streptophyta > Magnoliopsida > Fabales > Fabaceae > Oxytropis > Oxytropis ochrocephala. Next base: position 122,856,875 of record CM037089.1, on the reverse strand, counting down.
GCTGTGCATGATCCTCCTTGCTAACTTTCTATGTTCATTGCTAACTTCTTCAAATTGCTACTATCTTTTTTTACTGCTAACTATCACACCTGAAAGTTTAAAGGATTAAAAGGTTGTTGATATAAATTGATTCCATGATGCTGTGCATGATTGTGTGCTTGGTAACTAAATCCTTGTAGTGATGTAACAATATGTCCACATCTCCCATTGCTAGATCTTTGCTCTTTGCTTCTCATGAGATGTCTGATTTGTTTCTTTCTGATTATCATGTTTGCTAAAGGATTACACTATCATACAAAAGTTAATGACAATCTGTTATGTTTTGACCGTTACTACTTTTTATTACACAGGTGAAATCTACCTCAACTTTCTATGTTTATTGCTAACTTCTTCAAATTGCTACTTTTCAATCGTAATTTTTCCCTCCTGCTGCTGCTGCTACTATCTTTTTTGATTATTTTTGATTATTTGTACAAATAAAGGTTTACTTCTATTCACTATAGAAATTTTGGTTACATTCACCTTAAACATGTATCCTTTTTTGATACTCTTTAGACACTCCTAGTCCTCCTAGCCTACATCTTTCAACTTATTACTTCTATTTCTGATTTTTTGTATAATACAAGTTTTAGGTACAATGGCTAATGTTGACTTCTAAAATATTGATTCTGCAAAAATACAAGTTTTATCAATGTGGTCCTCCAACAATAAATCCCCTCTGTCATGTCATGAGGCAGACAATTAACAGGACCAACAATATATCCTATGACTATACTATTTCTTGTGGCCTAATCTAATATCTATATATACAAAAACATCACCACTGAACTTCCAAAATTAGCCATCACCATTAATTGACACATGTACTACCTAATACAAGGCTAGAGGGTATTAACAATCTTTAATTAACAATCATCAACATGAGATGGACTATGTAAAAGTAATGCACATGAGAGAACCAACAACTCTAACAAACTAACTAACTTCATTAATTAACAATCATCAACAAAGTCACCACAATTATAAAAACAAAGTCACTACTAAATCTTAGGGAGTCTCCTGCGCACCCATTTTGATCTCCCGCTATCAGCCCCTCATCTGTCAACGATGTTTGGGCGTCGTGGGCCCTTCATCTCCCACCTCAGATTTTGGCGCACGAATCCTTCCTCCCTTGCTCCCGTTGCCTCCTTTCCTTTCAATCAATCTTCGTGCACCTTCTTCCTAGTTTTGCCGTGTCTTTCAACCACGTGCGCCATGGTCTGTTTCTTCTTTGCTTTTCCTCCTTTCCCCGCCATTTGGATCGTGCGGTGGCGTAATAGGTGTGCTCGGTGAGAAAACAATCGCTTGGAACAAATGGTTCTGTCTGAATTCATGGTAAATGTCCAACCATATATGGGCTTGAAAGCATTGATTCAAGTAACTTGTAGGCTTTATCCTTTAACATCATATTCCTTAAATAAAAAGGTATTGAACATCTCTATTGATATTTGCAGAACTAGAGCAAACGACTTCTCAGAGGAACACCTGCACCGTGTGAGATGTCTGATTTCTTTGTACTATACTGATGTAAATGTAAGTAGAATTGATTACTTTCTGATTATCATGTTTGCTTTAATGTAGTGGAAACATGGAAATCATCATGAACAACATACATTATGGTTAAGAATATCTCCATTCCATTTAAATAACGCGTCTTATTCATCAAATCTTTTTGGAAATCAGTGGTTCCTGCTCCTTGCATTTCTAGTTGATGAAGCAGTGGTTCTTTGTCTGAGATTGAAAGGCAATTGATAGCTTTGCACAGAAATGTGTACTTGACAACTAAATCCTTGTAGTGATTTAATTGTTATTGGCTTCCAATTGATAACTTTGTGTAGAATTTGTTGAATATGTTAAATACAACAACCTCTCTTTTCCTGTCTGTGTGCATAGACAAAAGTGTTGAAGTAAATACAAGTTTCTGTATGAAACATAAAATTTATTGTTATATATGAGTGGTCCATTAATGTTGGTGATCTGCAATCATTGCAGCAATGGTGCATGCACAGGAGGAGGCTGATCCAACAAACTTGGAGATGCTTCTTGCTCTTGCCCTTTGTGTTAATCATACAAATGGTTAGTCATTGCTCCTTATTCATTACAAGCTTTGGTGCTTGATTTGAGCTAGTATGCTTTTATTTGCTTGGCTTCTTATTATGTCTGTTTTTAAGTATTCTTATACTGAATTTTGTACTTATGTTCTATTTTAGCGAATCGGTAATTGAAAGCATTGATGCAATCAATAGGAAATTAAGATTAGATTAAAGTTCAATTGTCATACAAATCTAGTCATACTTTTGAGTATTTTTTTGATGGAAATTGTAGAGGTTGGAGACCTCTTTTCAGTAGCTGATATACTTTTATTTGCTTCACTTCGTATTATACATTCTTATCGTGTTTGCTAATATACATTATGAATAAGATATATCTCTATTCCACTTAAATAACATGCATAAAGATTTTTTTTTTGGATATGTCAGTCAGTAGCTTTAATGTGGAAATCAATTGTGACCATGAGGTTGTCATAAGCTCTTAATTTGATGTTACTGGTTTGGTTGTGACTTTTGATTTTCAATGTTGTAACGTTTTACTATTTTGTTGGATTAAATAAAAAAGGATGGTGGTTGATTCAGCAAGGATGTTATTATTTTGCCATCAATATATGAAGTATTTCAAGAAGTATATGTGATGTGTTGGTCTTTGATGCTAAAGTCTTTTGGGTTCTATCTCTTTTGATACTGAGTTAGTTAATTCTGTTTTAATAGAATTAAAAGTTTTGTATCTTTTTGGGTAGTTTGTTATGAGCTAGTCTATAAAGCTCCATTAGGAAGGGAAACACTTGAGAGAAAATAGAGTGACTGTTTGTGAGAAGGGGAAAACACTATGAAGGGTTGGTTTTGGGCGCAGCTTGGCTAGAAGCAAGAATGTACTCTGCAGCTGCTGTAACTCTTTGAACATATAATGAATATTTCAAGTCAGATTCAGTCCCCCAGATGTAGGAGTATTAACTCTGAACTGGGTTAACAAATCTTGGTCTTCTTTCTTTCCTTTTAGTTCTTTAAATTATTTATCTAAATTCCTTTTATTGTTGTTAATAGACTTGTTAGTAGCAATTACATTTTCTGCATAATTACAGGTTACAACAGGGATCAATTAATGATTGTTTCAGCTTAAAGTAATATCACAAATATACATGCACATATATGTATTCTTGTTTCTTACTGTGATTTATGTTATGTTGGTGTGAGGTGGGTAGATCTTTTGTGTCTGCATTGATTCCATACTGCTGTAAAAGCATAGTGATGTAATAATATGTCCACATCTCCCATTGATAGATCTTTGCTCTTTGCTTCCATGTACGGATAATTTGAAAATCTGCAAGATTTTGATAGTGATTTTGATACTAACTGTTGTGAGAACGAGTTAAAACTAACCTCCAGTATCAAGTTTGTTATGTATTATCCTCTTTGAAAAACTGCACTAATTGTTCTCTTTCTGTTTCATCTGACATATAGAAGGTAATTCAGTTGTGATTGTGTTGGACAATTTGGCTGCTTTGCTTGCATGCACTCCTCAAACTTGATTTCATCCATTGAAAGAGATTTAGCATTTAAGTCAATTATAAATGTCTTTGCTGACACAAGATTTGTGAAATAATATTCAGCATTGAGCAACAGATTGTTGATAACCCGACAACAACAATTCATAATGTCTTTTTCATAGGCCAGCCCACAGTGGATGATTTCTAATTGCAACTTCCATTGACAGAAAAAAGTCTTCAACTCTATGAAGCTAAAAAAATAATGTCATAACAACTATGATCAGCGCAAAACATAGAAGACAGAATTTAACATAAGCAATATCGATGGAATTTGGTTAATTAGTAAACTTCTTAATGGCTCGGACGAGGTTGAGGGAAGAAGGGTGTCTCATGCGGTGAAGAAAATCATGGAAAGACATTGATCTTGATGTTGATCCTTCCATATCACTGAGAAAATAAGGGTTCAGTTCAGTTCAGAGGATAATATATAATTGAATTTGAAATGTGAAACTAGAAGTAGTAGTAGAAGAAGAAGAAGAAGAACAACAAGAAGAAGAAAAGAATGAAGCAATTAATGTGTTCCACAAGTCATTGTTCCTCTTTGGATCAATTTTTGTTTGATTTTTGAACTCCATCACAAATTAAAATGATTAAAGTTGTGTTGCTTACCCTTAATACAATTTAAACACAATTATATAAATATAGTTTTATTATTTTCTCAAATTGTATATGTCATTGTACTATAAATCCTCAGATCAGATCATATTTATTAACTTTCTATACTTGAGTCAAAAATAGAAACTATCTATAATTCGCATTGTGCTTTGTGAGTTTTGTGTTGCGATCTCTGTGATTAGATTTAGTCATTATCAACAACGGTTGTTGATTGAAATCATCAAAAAGATAAACAAGTTCAACCTTGATTTGTACAATAATCAATTTTAATGAAGGAATTCTTGAAGACAAAGAAGAGATGGTGAGAAAATTAGTGATTGAATGTGAAGATAAAGAGAAATGCTTGAAAGCAGAAAAGGTTGGTTATTCACGGTGAAGCATCTTGTTGAGAGATTATAATAGAGAATGACAAAATAGTACATTGATAATTTAAAAAAGTAACTAAAAGTTTCATCCCATACATGACAAATTGGGAGGGAACAAAAATAAGCAAAAATTGTGGTATTGGATGGAATCTATTCTATTCCATATCAGAGCGAATTTAAAAATCTGAAAGAAATTCTTCTTCAAAGTTCGAAAATGAAGCCGCCACCAAATTTTAGTTTAAGGGCAAATTCGGAAAATCCCTTTAGGTTTAGGACAAAGCCGGTTTAGGGTTCGGGAGTCGTTATGTGTGGGGAAGGTATTAGCACCCCACAACATCCATTGTCTAATTGATTAGGATTTATTTAATAATTACCCTTTTATTTATAAGAAAAAGACTTATTTTAAATTTTGGTTTTAGTGCTTGACAAGAGTTGAGTCTTGCTCCTACGTCACTCCGGATGCAATGGAGGAATCAAAGCTACGTAGTTCTTCCCGAAAAAGGTTTGTTGGTTGGTGCTTTTTAGTGTAGGGGTCCTAGGATTCCTTGAACTGCATGACTCATCGATTCCTAAGACGACTAACCCGATTGTACAACCCGACTTAGTCCCTACTTTTTGAAAATAATTTTAGGATTTTTGAAGAGAGTTGTGAGATGGGTTGATTTTAGAATAGGTATTCTAGGACTCTGAATCTGCATGTGACTCATTAGTTCTAGAACGCCGACTAACTTGGTGATGCAGTAGACTTAATCCCCTATTTTTAGGAAAACGGTTTACTCGTATTTATTAAGTTTGCGGGGTTCTTGAATCAGCATGACTCATTGGCCCTAAAATAATGACTAACCCGGTTGTACAACCGACTTAACCTATTTATTTAATTTTGAGGGAAAAAATAATTATATTGGAATTGGAAAAAGAATTAATAAGTAAATCAGAGTGTGAAAATAGTAAGTTTGAGTTTTTATTAACAGCAGGCTGTTGTATAAATAATAAAGGGTGTAAAAAGGAAAGTCCAACCTCACAGTTTGAGTTGGGCCTGCGAGTCCATGGGCTTAGGGAAGGGGAGGTGTCATTGAAAAAAAGAAAAGGGTGTGTAGCAATCTGATATATGAAAAAAGTAATAAAAGAAATAATAAAAAAACAATAAGTAACCAGACTACATAATGCAAGAAGCCAACCCTAATTATCCATTCTCCATATTTGCGCCGCAGGAGCTTCCTCCATATAAAGAGAGAGAGAAATTTGCGGAATAGAGAGAGAAAGAGAGAAAGTAACGGAGGTAAGAGAGGGCTGTGATGAGAGCATGAGGGAGACGTCGTCGGAGGTTGAACGACGTCGTCGGAGGGAGAGCGACGTCGCCGGAGGGAGGTACCTTGGTGCGCGCCGGCGACGGTGAACGCAAATGACGATACGCGGTGGTTCGGTTCTTGAGGGTTCCGCGGTGGTCATTGGGTTAAAAAGATTCGGTTTTGTGGGGTCTCGCGGAGCCGTCGGAGAAGACGAAGTCTCCGCGCGCGTTTAAAGGTCGGTTTCTTTTTTATTTTTTTTTCTAAGTTTCAGTTCTTCCGGTTCTCTTCTACTCCTTTCGTTTCTGGTTGTTTTAATTCTTGAGCTGTCATGCTATTTTTTCGTGATTTTGATTGGGATTTCCTATTAGTTGTGGTTCTACTTGCTGTTTGTGTTTTTTGGGTCTCCATATTCATTATTTTACTAATAACAGTGGATTGCTCAGATTTGGATCCATAACAAAACAAGACAAACTTTTAAAAATCAAACATACATGTATTTTTGAAACAAAACATGGATGAAGACTCATTTCTAGACCAAGCCTATTCTGATTTTGTTTTCCAGGAACTTTGGTACCTCTAAAAAAAATGAAGGAAAACAAAACCACTTTTTGAGATTTTGATTAAAATCTAGTTATGTTCTGTGTTTTTAATCTCGGTCTGTCCAGAATTTTATGGATTTAAAGCATCACCAAAAGCATGAAAATCCTACCAAAAATAACACTTACAAGACTCATTAAATCTATTATGTATTTTGGTGATGCAAAAAACAAAAATACAGAGTCATTATGCTACATAAGCCTATGGATGATTGGGATTTTGGGTACCAACCTATCACTCCAGCTTCTGTTAGGCTCTCTGGTGGGTTTGTGACTGAAATATTACTCAAGAATCGTGTCCGCTACTACTGTTCCTCTAGAACTGCTGCTGCTGTTGCTATCTTCCAACTTAGAATTTCAGAACTGTATCACGGGGATTAGGGTTTCGATGTGAAACTCTAATCCTTATTTGTGTGTGATTTTCGCAGCTTTTTCTGTGTTAATTTCTGTGCGTTTTTGACTGCTGATTTACTGCTTATTTATAGTTAAAAATTAGGTCAGAGCATTAATTATTTTTGATTGGGTTTTGGATGATTTTCAGGTCTTGGTCCAAGCCAATAATTTGCAATGAGCTTGGAATCTTTGCTTGAAGCCCTAGTTTTTATTTTGTATTTTCGGATCCTATTTTTATGTATTTTTTAGTATTATGTTTTTTGTATTTTTGGACTCTTTGGACTATTAAGTGCTTTTAATTTGTAAATTAAACTAAATACCATTTTTTTTGACATTTTTGGACTTATTTGACTCTTAAACACTTCTAAATTGTAAATTAAAATTAATAGAATTTTTGACATTTTTGAACTATTAAGTGCTTAAATAAATTAAATAAACAAAATAAGGATAAAAATAATAATCATAAAAGGGAGCCAGGCCAAATACAAAGACGAGACCGGACCGGACTTGACAAGTGCGCTAAGACTAGACCAAAAATAGAAGAAATGAGTGTGTTAAAGAAATTAGCTCGGAATCGCGTGACTTCAAAATACGAATAAAATAAACTACTAAAACAAGAAAAAGAAGACGGATAAAATTGGGGTATAACAGCTGCCCCTCTTTATTAATATTTCACTAGAAAGTGCGGAGCTCTCGAACTTTCGTAGTAGAAATAGGAATAAAGATATGATAGACGCTAATTTTGTCCGTTTAAGGGGGAAGTGGAAGGTTTGAGAGATAAGAGGGAGTGGTTAATACTTGGCGCATTAACCGAGAGTTGAATGGGGTCAACAAGGACCTGAAGGAGCACTAAGGCTCTGAAGGACCACTCAGGGTCTGAAGGAGCGATAAGGCTCTGGAGGACCACTCAGGGTCTGAAGGAGCGATAAGGCTCTGGAGGACCACTTAAGGTCTGGAAGGCTGCCTAAGCCTTAATTGAAGGACCATCGTGGTCTGAAGGAGCGCAACTAGCTACGGTACTAATTAAACGATCCGAGGGGCCTTTATACTCGAGCGGCCATGATGGGTCAAGATCGGTCTAGAATCGATATGTTGACCATGAAGGGCGTACACCGTGTCTTGGGCGACGACACAACTAGTCCGAAGGACCACGCGGGTCCGGAAGGTCCGCCGGGCTCGACTCGACGCGTTTGCGACTGGGCCACTTAGGGCACCAAGGAGCGTAGTGCTCGAAGGACCACTCGGGTCCAGTAGGGGATCAACCTCGGTGATCCGTGATACGATATGAGATCAACGCTTAAAGCGCGACATTAGAGGAACAAAACATGGGATTGACACTTGTCGAGTCAATCTGAAAACTTAGTAAGCGCATTAGAAAATGAGAAGGAAATCTTCATTTGGCGTATTTAATAATGCAATAAAATGGATATGCTTGTATGTGATGTATGCACATGTAATGATTGACATGTGGTGGGATGATGAATGATATGTGGGATGAATTTTTTTTTTTTTTTTTTTTTTTTTTTTTTTTTTTTTGACAATCTCCTTTTTCTTGCTTTCATCAACTCGCGGGACTTCCAATGTGAGATATGAAGCCATCTTGTGTATTTGCACCTTTGGATCGACATCTTTGGTGATCGTGAATTGTCATAAGAGCTATTTGTTTTCTCGCAATGACCGCTATTTGTAGGAGATTGTGTCATTTCGTGATTAGCAAAAATTTCAGAACGATATTAATGCTTATGATTATGCCACATGTTTCACAATTCAGTATCATTTATCATAAAACATCATTTCAAAAATAGAGAGAATGAAAGAGAAGGGAAAGTGTTTGATGTTAATATTGGAAGCCGAGCATGCAGAAGGCACACCGATCAAGATTGCATCGATGGATCGATATGAAAGAAACAGAAAGCCAAAAATACTAAGCGATTTGTGGGTAGCTAATCTCCTTGAGATGACGCCATCGGCTACTCATGTTCACAACCTTGATCCTCATTGTCCGACTTTCGAAGTGTTGTTTACCTCGGTATTTTGGTCCAATCTTTTGACCCTAATTTTTGCCTCGATCGCCTCTTTTGGGCTTTCGATCCATCGGTCGCTTCTAACTTTTGCCTAGGCGCCCTTTTTTGGGTTTTCGACCTAGCGAGCTTATTCTTGCTTGGCTCATTTTTTCTCTTTTTCTATATCATTCTTTTCTCTTGATTGCATCCGAGTTGGATCGGGAGGTCTTCACCGTCGTGAGAATTAAGGCTCTTCTAGAGAACGACTTCTTCACCACATAAGGTTCTTCATAATTTGAGGTTGAGAATCTTTTTGGATAAGTAAGATTTCCTTGGGCACCGTGTCTCTTTCTTGAAATTGTTGAAGACAAACTTTCTTAAGCTTTCTTCGTTCTCATCCGATCTGGTGGGTCATGACATGAGGCAACCATTTTGTTTGATGACTTCTTTTGTTGCGTTGGGTTGCCCTGTTGAGGTGGGAAATGAGGTCCACCCTCCATGTGAGGCCAAAGGGAGTGTTTGTGGATCGCGTTCTCGGGATCTCTTTGATATTCTTTGTTTCTTCGTCAGCTTGCCCCATTCACCTTTGGGTGGTATGGGAGAGGCTATGAGCACGACACGAGGTCTCCAAACAAACTCGCCACCATGGTGTTTTTGGGAGACCGTAATGGTGACTAAATTGTTAACAATCACGATCTTGTTACACCGGTGGGCTTTTAATAGCCTCTTGTGACTTGATGTATCTATGTCATGACGCCGACCCAACCAGACAAGATTCGTGTGAATTTTCTTGGTTTGCTGTCCTTAACTGTTGTATTCTTTTCGCCTTCTTTCGTGCCCCAGCTTAGTAGACTTAGTTGCTTCCAGCTAGATTCTCATGGGGCCTCCCAGTCATTTTCGACATTTTCCTCAGTTTGATTAATGAGGTGATCAAGGTTATGCTATGAGTCACCGATATTGCTATTTTTGAGATTTTTTTTGATCTGCGTTAGTTGAAAGTGAAAGTGGATAGAGAAGGAGGCAAAGCAAACAAATGAGGGAGATAGAATGAGAATTTATCAGAGAATTCAAAATGCTATTTTATTAATAATGATACTGAAATGAAACATGCGTGCCCTTATTGAAATTTCCTAAGGCCTTGGGCAGAGCCATAGGATTTGCATTACCAGAAAATTACTTTGAATTGAAAATCACAGAAAAATCAACAGTCTCTCAGTTCTTGAACTCCTTATTTGACACTTTCTTGATGATTTTGATTATTCTCACCAATCGCTAGTTAACCATCACCCTCCTTAAAGTTCAATTGCTTTGTGTCAATGAGGCCTTGAACGATGTGCTTTAAGGGATAACAATTTTTCACCGAGTAACCGATCGCCTCACATGGAACTCACACCGCTTTTAGGTCGTGTCCTCTTGGAATGGAGGTTGAACCGGTCTCATCCCGGACGAGGAGAAATCAAATTGTGGTGATAAGTTGGTTTGCATGTGTCGGTGTATGATGTGGGAATGGGGTCATATTGGGAGGACCCTTGATGGCTTGATGCTGCTGGAGAATTATAGTGTGAATCTCCTTGATTTTTTACTATGGCGTTGACTTCCCCTTCTTCTTATTGAACATTGTAGGAGTCCCGTCGGAATTATGAGTGATCTTCCCAGTCCTCATTGCATTTTCTACTCTTCCTCCTATGGTAACCATGTCTGAGAAGTTTGAAGATACTCCCCCTATCAATTTGTCATAGTAGGGTGGTGGAAGAGTTTCCATGAACATGGCAACCATTTCTTTTTCTAATAGAGGTGGTGCTACACGCGCGCCAACCCTCCTCTCGGTACCGGGCATATTCCTTGAAGGACTCGTTGTCTTTTTGGTCATATTTTGCGGTGTGTCCTATCGTGAGCCATATCGATGTTATATTTGTACCGCTTAAGAAAAGCGTCGGCGGATCTTTCCAACATTGGATATGAGCACGCCCAATCTGCGTATACCACGACTCAAAGTCGCCCTCACTAGACTGTCTTGGAAGTAATGAATAAGCGGTGATCATTGCTACAAGCAAAGCCGAGCCATCTTCTGCAATTACATGGTCAAATGGCTAAGAGGACATGTTGTCCCCGATACTTGTCAAAATCGCACTTTGAATTTATGAGGATGACCACGTTGGGGGCGAGGCATAGGTCATACGCGTCCTTCACTCCTACATTGGATCCTTCCACGCCTCTTAGCGCGCTCTCTAGTATTTGTAGCTTATTTTCACTGAGGATCTTCAACTTGGTAACCATGAGGAAGCCTGTTCATATTGTGAGGAAATGTAGCGAGTATGATTCTTGAAGTCGGTCCGAGAATTTGAGAAAGCCCTTGGGTGGTGCCATAAGTTTTGTGCTGAATTTGTTCTGTCTTATCACCAACATTGTTTCCTGCTATTCCGTCCTGATTCTGCGCAGCAACCCCAGAAATATCTTCTTCATTGACAACATCCATGGTCAGAGGCGTGTAACCTTGTGGTAGACCCCATTGAGGCCATTGCACGCCCTGAGTGTTGGGACCAGAGTTATGTGGGCGGGAATGCGTTTGTGGCACTGGTCATTGATGCCCCACCAAATGTTGTCGCTCGCATTCTTCTCGGTGAGAAGCTTCAAAATCTCGATCATCTGATCTTTCAAACCCATCATGTCCTTCATTTGTTCTTTCAGCTTTTCAACCTCATCCTTCAATATCTGATTGTCTTGGTTTTCGGCCATGTTCCTTGCTTGAGAGCGAGTCCAATAACGATGTTGATGAACCAGCTTGCCTTTTTTTCTGTTTTTTTTGTTTTTTTTTTTCAATGCATGATGTTAGTATGTAATGTAAATGAAATGGTAATGTATGCGCATGAAATGTATGAGATGATAACATATGATTTGATTTTATCACATTGGGGAGTTATAAACTTTCATTTGGAGAGTAAAGAACAAAATTTGATTTTGACTTTAGCATGCATGGCTTCTCTCCAAAATAAAACTTTTTAACTCCCTGACGCTTATTTCAAAATTTTCGTAATGCAACAAAAAGAATGCATGTAATATACTTTCTAAAAAAAAAACTTTGCGGAAATAACAATTTTGATTTTTTTTGGATAAAAGACGGTATGCGTTAATGTTTGTTTGAATGCAAGGGTATAGAGTTCCTCTGTGACCCTAGAAGGGTAACCTATGGAGGGGGTCTAAGGTTCTTTTATAGTGAACCTCACAAGGGTGGTTCTAAAGAATCCTACACATGGTTCCTAGAGCCAAGGACCCCAGTCAAGAACACTGACCCCAGCAATAGGCAAGCTATTAGAAGGGATAGCATCCTCAAAAGGACTCAAACTCTAGGTGAGATTTTCGTGACCACCCAACGAGACGTACGTCCCGCAGGCCATCACTACACAATCTCGTTCTAACTTAGGTTTGCACTCAAGTCCGGGTAGAGGACTTTTCTCACGTGTGTGAAGTGTAGAAGTGCAGTGTGTGTAGGAGCAAAAATAAACCCAAAGCTGCAAAACAAAACAAACATACATACAAAATATCGTCTTCTACCCTAAGGTTTACACAAATAAATAACATAATTATTGCAAAAGTAAATAAATAAATAAAAGGGTAAAGATTTGAATTAATCCTAAATTAACTAGACTAGGTTTTGACTCTCTAAAAATAAGTAAGTCCCCAGTGAAGTCGCCAGCTGTAGCGACCGAAAAATCCGGGAAAGGATTCTTCGAAAGTTCGAAAATGAAGCCGCCACCAAATTTTAGTTTAAGGGCAAATTCGGAAAATCCCTTTAGGTTTAGGACAAAGCCGGTTTAGGGTTCGGGAGTCGTTATGTGTGGGGAAGGTATTAGCACCCCACAACATCCATTGTCTAATTGATTAGGATTTATTTAATAATTACCCTTTTATTTATAAGAAAAAGACTTATTTTAAATTTTGGTTTTTAGTGCTTGACAAGAGTTGAGTCTTGCTCCTACGTACCTCCAGATGCAATGGAGGAATCAAAGCTACGTAGTTCTTCCTGAAAAAGGTTTGTTGGTTGGTGCTTTTTAGTGTAGGGGTCCTAGGATTCCTTGAACTGTACAGCTCACTGATTCCTAAGACGCTGACTAACCCGATTGTACAACCGACTTAGTCCCCTACTTTTTGAAAATAATTTTAGGATTTTTGAAGAGAGTTGTGAGATGGGTTGATTTTAGAATAGGTATTCTAGGACTCCTGAACTGTACAGCTCATTAGTTCTAGAACGCTGACTAACCTTACCTATGTCTACAAATTAACTTAATCCCCTATTTTTAGGAAAACGGTTTACTCGTATTTATTAAGTTTGCAGGGTTACTGAACTGTACAGCTCATTGGCCCTAAAATAATGACTAACCCGGTTGTACAACCGACTTAACCTATTTATTTAATTTTGAGGGAAAAAATAATTATATTGGAATTGGAAAAAGAATTAATAAGTAAATCAGAGTGTGAAAATAGTAAGTTTGAGTTTTTATTAACAGCAGGCTGTTGTATAAATAATAAAGGGTGTAAAAAGGAAAGTCCAACCTCACAGTTTGAGTTGGGCCTGCGAGTCCATGGGCTTAGGGAAGGGGAGGTGTCATTGAAAAAAAGAAAAGGGTGTGTAGCAATCTGATATATGAAAAAAGTAATAAAAGAAATAATAAAAAAACAATAAGTAACCAGACTACATAATGCAAGAAGCCAACCCTAATTATCAATGTTATTAAACTCGACCCGGAGGTCGACCCGAGCAAGTCATTGGGTCACTGGGTCAATGGTCGGACCGAGGGGTCACTAGTTGACCCGCATGACCCGTGACACTACTAAAACCTGTTAAAATTAGGCATGTTGTATATTCACATATTGCAGAACTATGAATTTTTTTACCATACAACAAAATTGTCCAAAAACTCACTACTCATTCATCATTGAAAACAAATAAAAACCTTAAAGTTAAACTGAACAAGAAATATTGAATTCAAATTAACTAATAAAAATAGGCATGATGTGTATAAATTGATTAAATTCATGCATCACGAGTTATGAAATGTTTTACCATATTTTAAAAAATGTCTAAAAACTCGAAAATATTAACATAACTAACTAACTAACTAACTAACTTATTTAGTATTAAAAAAACATTAAATGTTAAATAGATATATAAAATAGGTAGAGTGGAATTTGTTAGAAATAAAAGAATGAATGGTCTAAATATATTGAAATACACAAGATAACAACATAACATTGTTGCCCCGATGGTTAGTTAGCGCCCCGAGATAGAGAGGAGTGGGTTCGAATCCCACTTCTAGCATTTTTTAGTAAGCATTGCGAATTTTCTAAGGGCAAAGGCGCGGTCAACGCGGTTTGACCGGTCTGATGACGCCATCACCGGTCCAATCTGCAGATCCGGTCCAACATGCGATCCGAGTTTGGTGAAGCCACCGGATCCTGGCCGAACCGCCCGACCGCCGGTCCGGTCCGGTTTTTATAACACTGCTAATTATCCATTCTCCATATTTGCGCCGCAGGAGCTTCCTCCATATAAAGAGAGAGAGAAATTTGCGGAATAGAGAGAGAAAGAGAGAAAGTAACGGAGGTAAGAGAGGGCTGTGATGAGAGCATGAGGGAGACGTCGTCGGAGGTTGAACGACGTCGTCGGAGGGAGAGCGACGTCGCCGGAGGGAGGTACCTTGGTGCGCGCCGGCGACGGTGAACGCAAATGACGATACGCGGTGGTTCAGTTCTTGAGGGTTCCGCGGTGGCTGTTGGGTTAAAAAAAGATTCGGTTTTGTGGGGTCTCGCCGGAGCTTCGTCGGAGAAGACGAAGTCTCCGGCGGCGTTTTAAAGGTCAGTTCTTTTTATTATTTTTTTTTTCTAAGTTTCAGTTCTTCCGGTTCTCTTCTACTCCTTTCGTTTCTGGTTGTTTTAATTCTTGAGCTGTCATGCTATTTTTTCGTGATTTTGATTGGGATTTCCTATTAGTTGTGGTTCTACTTGCTGTTTGTGTTTTTTGGGTCTCCATATTCATTATTTTACTAATAACAGTGGATTGCTCAGATTTGGATCCATAACAAAACAAGACAAACTTTTAAAAATCAAACATACATGTATTTTTGAAACAAAACATGGATGAAGACTCATTTCTAGACCAAGCCTATTCTGATTTTGTTTTCCAGGAACTTTGGTACCTCTAAAAAAATGAAGGAAAACAAAACCACTTTTTGAGATTTTGATTAAAATCTAGTTATGTTCTGTGTTTTTAATCTCGGTCTGTCCAGAATTTTATGGATTTAAAGCATCACCAAAAGCATGAAAATCCTACCAAAAATAACACTTACAAGACTCATTAAATCTATTATGTATTTTGGTGATGCAAAAAACAAAAATACAGAGTCATTATGCTACATAAGCCTATGGATGATTGGGATTTTGGGTACCAACCTATCACTCCAGCTTCTGTTAGGCTCTCTGGTGGGTTTGTGACTGAAATATTACTCTGCAACTGTGTCCGCTACTACTGTTCCTCTAGAACTGCTGCTGCTGTTGCTATCTTCCAACTTAGAATTTCAGAACTGTATCACGGGGATTAGGGTTTCGATGTGAAACTCTAATCCTTATTTGTGTGTGATTTTCGCAGACTTTTACGTGTTAATTTACTCGTGCGTTTTTGATCATTGATTCATCGCTTATTTATAGTTAAAAATTAGGTCGAGCATTAATTATTTTTGATTGGGTTTTGATGATTTTCGGTCTTGGTCCAAGCTCAACAAATTGCAGCAAAGACTTGGAATGCTGCTTGAAGCCCTAGTTTTTATTTTGTATTTTCGGATCCTATTTTTATGTATTTTTTAGTATTATGTTTTTTGTATTTTTGGACTCTTTGGACTATTAAGTGCTTTTAATTTGTAAATTAAACTAAATACCATTTTTTTTGACATTTTTGGACTTATTTGACTCTTAAACACTTCTAAATTGTAAATTAAAATTAATAGAATTTTTGACATTTTTGAACTATTAAGTGCTTAAATAAATTAAATAAACAAAATAAGGATAAAAATAATAATCATAAAAGGGAGTCAGGCCAAATACAAAGACGAGACCGGACCGGACTTGACAAGTGCGCTAAGACTAGACCAAAAATAGAAGAAATGAGCGTGTTAAAAAAATTAGCTCGGAATCGCGTGACTTCAAAATACGAATAAAATAAACTACTAAAACAAGAAAAAGAAGACGGACAAAATTGGGGTATAACACATACTTTTTCTAGTTATCCATACAATTAAACATAACTCTATACTTCATTCTATCTCATACCACCAATCCAAACATATTCTTAGGAATTAGTCTATGCTTCTACCTCCTAACCAAGGATCCGTTCCTACGTGTTTCCATGGACGATCTCTCTGAGTCCGGTCCAATTACTTAAAAACTCACAACAAAATATATTCTTCCTACAGTTTCATGTCCTCACAAAGACTTGAAATATCAGGGAATATCCCTCCATCATTATACTTGTAGATCCCATCCGCTACTAGATCATTTAACAAAGCAGCTGGTTCTCTAGATCCTCCATGCTGCAACAATTTTGTTCTTAAAGCAGAACCTGTAGTTGATAGACTACCGTTACAGTATTTATTCTGTCATTATTACATATAATTAGTCATAATTGTATAGTTGACTACCGTTACAAAATACTTGTATATATTCTATTCAGATTAATGAGAATAGCAAGCATTCCATTATCTTACATGGTATCGGCCCTAAACACGATCCCTCTCTAAAACACCGAACCCCGCGCGCACACCTAACCTCGCTGCCTTTGCCCGCGCTGCCCGATCGCCATTCCCCTCCGATCGTTGAACCCTCTCCGGTGTTCACTTGCGCCGCGTCCCTCCAAGCGCCGCAACCTTTCTCCTCCTCGCCTTCTCCTCTTCCGCCATCATGTCAGACTCACAAACATCCTCCCCTACCTCGGTTTCTTCCTCTTCCAAGAAAACCGAGTTTCATCCCGCCCTTGCTGTCTCCAACATTAAGAACAACATTCCTATCATCCTTGAAATGGAAAAAGATCAATACGGAACATGGGCCGAGCTTTTCCGCATCCATGCTCGCTCTCATCGTGTCTTGCATCACATCGTTCCCTCCACTGAAAAACCACCGCCGGCTCCTACTAGCGCCGACTACGAACAATGGGTCACTCTTGATGCCACTGTTCTTCAGTGGATCTATTCCACCATCTCCATCGACTGCTTGCCGACCATTCGGAACTCGACTCCACCGACGCGGCAGCACGGAACCGTCTCGCGGACATATTTCAGACAACCGAACGCTGCGTCTTTGCCACTCTTGAGCAAGAATTCTCCACCACTCGTATGGAGGATTTTCCCAATGTTTCGCCTCTCGCGGCGCCTCAGATGCTCTCGGACCGGTTGAGAAATGTCGGCTCTCCCAACAACCACCGCCACGGTACTTCAACCGATCTCTGGTCTTCCGAGAGCTTACCGCAGCGTTGCTACCTTGATTCGACAGAGTAATCCTCTTCCGCCTTCTATCGGGCTCGCTCTATGCTCACTTTGGAAGAAGCGGTATGGCTAAAATGACCAAGATCGCTTCATCATCTTGTCTTGCACACAAATTTCAAGAAAGACCCTCTATCGACACTTCTCGCCAGAACAATCGCCTCTCGCAATCGCTCTCGCCCTCGTGGCAACCAAGGCCGCAGAGGTGGGCGTGTAAAACCGCAGCGCATCTCGATGCAGGGCTTCCAATGCTCCTCCATCATGGTCTTCTCCTCCTTGGCAAAGAATAAAGCAGCAGATCCACCACGCAACAATGGGGTTGGGCCCCACCACCATGGACCATGCCTCCGTGCGTATCCCACAAAAAATGGACACACCCAACCGGTCCTCCCAAGCGATCCAGCATCCTAGGACAGCGTCCTCGGGCATATACTACTACTACTACCTCTCGATACCGACAAACATCGAGGTCCGTTATGCACACCATGTCTCTCAACACTCCAGAGGACCTGTGGAACATGGACACCGGCGCATCCACTCACACTTCAAAGATCACAAGGTAATCTCTCGCCTTATTTTCCTTTAAGTAATTCAAATCGAAAAATCATTGTTGGTAATGGCCATGGTATCCCAATTCACACTAAGACCGACACACACAAATAGCCACCCCCTTACAAATCGCTACACTTAAACAATGTCCTACATGCCCCGAATATTATTAAAAGTTTGATTTACATTAGGCGACTCACCACCGACAAACAATGTTTCGCTTTCCTTTGACCCTTTTGGTTTTACTATATCTCGATTTTCAGACGGGGATGCCTCTCATGAGATGTGATGATCTTGGCGACCTATATCCAAATCACCACTTCCCCAAGTTTTGTTGGTCTTACGCCTAGTCTCTCACACGGCCGCCTTGGCCACCCCAGGCGCCCATGTTTTCAATTCTCTTCGCAAAAATAATTCATATGTTGTGAACCTTTTAATCCTTCTGTTATTTGTGACTCTTGTGTTTTAGGCAAGCAAGTTAAATTGCCATTTCTTAATTCTCAAACAATAACTTTGATGCCTTTCGATATTTTACATAGTGATTTGTGGACTTCTCCCGCTTTGAGTTCTCACTGGTCATAAATATTATGTTCTCTTCTTGGATGATTTTACAAATTTCTTGTGGACTTTTCCTATTAGCAGAAAATCTCAAGTTTTTGCAATATTTCAGTCACTTACTAATCTTATTCAAACACAATTCTCACTAAGAGTCAAATCCTTTCAATGTGACAATGGCGGTGAATATAATAATGAGCTATTCCAACAATATTGCGCAAACCATGGTCTTGTTTTTTGCTTCTCTTGTCCTCACACATCCTCACAAAATGGGAAAGCAGAACGAAAAATAAGAACCATTAATAATATGATGCGCACCATGCTAGCTCATTCTTCTGTTCCCCAATCTTTTTGGCATCATGCTCTTCACATGGCAACTTACTTGCTAAATATTCTTCCCTGCAAAATACTTCAAGATAAGTCACCTACACAACTCCTATACAATCGTGACCCCACCTACACACACGAGTTTTTAGTTGCTTGCGTTGTTCCCGTCGTCTACAATCCACAAATTACAACCACGTTCTACACCATGTGTCTTTTTGGGTTATCCTTCCAATCATAGAGGTTACAAATGTTTTGACTTGTCAAACAGAAAATTAATAATTTCGAGGCATGTTATGAAACCCAATTTCCCTTCACCAAGATACACTCACCCTCACCCCACTCTTATCACTTCCTCAACGATGACCCACACCCCTATCTTATCCACCAGTGGCAAAATCAAACACCCCCACCAGCCACACATAACCAATCACCACCACCAACCATCACGGACCAACCATCCTCATCAACAAACCAACAATCGCCCACCGCCTCTCCAAAATAATCCACCCACTACAATCCCGACTAACTCTCCCCCACCAATCCAACCACCACCTACACGTACTGCTGCAGGACAGGTGAGGTTGTCGGTGCGTCACTAAAAATAGAGGAGATTGTGTCATCCCAACAACAAAGTGAGTCTCTACCGGTTATGATGAGGTGGTGGTGGTGGCGGTACGTTTTTGACATGTGAAGGTGTTTCTTAACGAATTTGGAATCAGAGATTAGAGATTTCCAGGATTTGCAGACACATTTGAGTTGTAAGAGGAGTTTAACGGAGAGCCTGCAAAGGATTTCGGGGATGAGATCGAACGGAAGGGTGGGCGTGTGAAGTGAGGGTGAGGTTAGGGTTCCGGTGGTGGTGTCGTTGCTTGGCGACATTTCAGTATATTGTCCGTCGTTTCACTTCGCTGAGAGGGGGGCGGCGGAAAATTGGAAAACAGATTGAATCTTTGAGAAAAAGAAGGTTTAGGGTGAGAGAGTCTAAAGGGGATGAATCGATGAAGAAAGAAAATAATAAAATAATTACTTTCAATTTATACTGACACCTAACACATCAGATCAGATTGAAAAATAATTTACTTTCAAATTTTTTTTGTTTTATTGAAAAAGACCATTGGGCCTAGCAGGTAATATTTAACTTAAATTTCCACCCAAAAATAATAATTAACTTAATTAAATAGTACTAGTAGGTGGAAAAAATTAAAAAATAAATATGTACACTAATATTACTATGAGAGTACTTATATTGTAATATCTATGATTATCGAATATTATAATTTTATTATGTCATTTTATATTTTCTTGTTTTTTATTTTTTATATATTGTAAAAGATATATTAAATAATCTATTTAAATAATTCCGGTTCGATCCCCGATTCAATCGGTTGAACCCCAAGAACCCTGAACCGCGCTACCTCTTCCGGTTCAATATCCGGTCCGGTTTTGATTACCTTGCTTAGGGATGGGGTAGTTGTAACATAGCAACGTGATTTAGAAGAGGTTGCTTCTAACTATTTTAAAGAGTTGTTTTGTGGTAACCAGGGAGTATATGATGATGTGCTCAGGCACTTGTCTAGTAGGGTGGATGATGAGGATAATGTGAAGTTACTTAAGCCATCAGATATTGGGGCGTTCAAGAATGCTTTGTTTCACACGCACTCTGATAAAGCTCCTAGTCCGGATGGACTAAATCCAGGCTTCTTTAAGCGGTTTTGGAATCTCTGTGGAGTGGGGTTATTTCATATTGGGAAGACTTAGTTGGAGGAGGGGGTCTGTAGCGACCGAAAAATCCGGGAAAGGATTCTTCGAAAGTTCGAAAATGAAGCCGCCACCAAATTTTAGTTTAAGGGCAAATTCGGAAAATCCCTTTAAGTTTTAAGATAAAGGCGTTGTTAGGATTCGGGAGTCGTTATGTGTGGGGAAGGTATTAGCACCCCACGACATCCTATTGTCTAATTAATTTAGGATTTATTTAATAGTTACCCTTTTATTTGTAAAAAAAGACTTATTTAGGTTTTTGTTTTTTAGTGCTTGACAAGAGTTGATTCTTGCTCCTACGTACCTCCGGATGCAATGGAGGAATCAAAGCTACGTAGTTCTTCCTGAAAAAGGTTTGTGGGTTAGTGTTTTTTAGTGTAGGGGTCTTAGGATTCCTTGAACCGCATGTACCATCGATTCCTAGGACGCCGACTAACTAACCGGTTGTACAACCGACTTAATCCCCTACTTTTTGAAAATGATTTTGAATTTTTGAAAGGAGTTGTGAGATGGGTTGATTTTAGAATAGGTATTCTAGAACTCCTGAACTGTACAGCTCATTAATTCTAGAACGCTGACCAACCCGATTGTACAACCGACTTAGTCCCCTATTTATGGAAAATAAGTTTATTTTATATTGTATTAAGTTTTTTGTAGGATTACTGAACTGTACAGCTCATTGGTCCTAAAATGATGACTAACCCGGTTGTACAACCGACTTAGCCGTTTATTTTTAGAGAAAAATAGTTTATTCGTATTTATTAAGTTTGCAGGGTTGCTGAACTGTACAGCTCATTGGCCCTAAAATAATGACAACCCGGTTGTACAACCGACTTAGCCATTTATTTAATTTCGCGAGAAAAAACTATTTACGTTCGGGTTAGAAAAGAATTAAAAAGAAAACAGGGGGTGAAAATTGTAAATTGAGGTTTTATTAATCGCATGGGGTTGTATAATTAATAGGAGGTGTAAAAAGAAGGCCCGGTTCCATAGGAGGAGAGCCCAAAGATGCGAAACCGGGCTTAAGAGGGGAGGCGCGCGTGAATGAAGGGGGTGCGAATAGCGTTCAATCTTTAAAAAATAAAAAAACTAGAGAGATGTTATAGGCCCAATACCGAAACCCAAAACCTAAAAACCATTCCTCTCCTTCCTTCCCATCTTCCCTCCATGGCTGCGCCGCAGCCACCCTTCCTAGGGAGAGAAATGGCCGAAAATTCAGCCTGAAATCGTGGAAATGAGAGAGGGTTTGAGTGAAGAGAGAGAGACATGAACCGAGCTCGCGATGGGGAGGGGGTTTCACGGTGGTGTCTCGGTTTGAAGGTGACGTTGCGTAAAGGACGCCGTCCGGCCATCCTTGGCCGGAGGTGATGGCGGTGATGCTGAGGACCGGCCAGACGTTGACGAGTGCGACATGGTGGCTCCGGCGAGAGTGAAGGATTTCTGGGTTCGGTTTTGGTTGGATTTGGGACGATTGGAGATGGCTTCTGGGTGGTTTGGAAAGGACGACCGGAATGGGGGGCGCCGGTGAAGGGGATCCTGCCGGCGAGCTTCATTTCTTCCTCTGTTATCTTTTGGTTTCCTTTCGTTTTTTTGTAAATCAAGCAGTTTCTGATTCTTTTGTTTTTTCTATATTTTGATTTTCAACATGTATTCATCTTTCATTTTTTGATTCCTTGAGTATCTATACCATAATGATTTTTTTACCACAAACAGAGTTACGATTTATTATATTTGTATTCACTAAGAAATCTACCTGCAATATTACATACAGATCCTATATGCATATTAAGTACAGAAGCTACACTAATAACCAATAACAGTTTATGTACATATTTTTTCAGCATCTATACAAAGACCAACCTGGTTTCCAGCTTCTGAATAAGTTGCTTTGTGTTAGGCTCTTAACTGTTGTTGTATGTGATCGATCAAGAACTACCATCGTACATCGCTGATCACTACCGCTTTTCCCTTTAACAACTAGAACTTCAGAACCGTGTTTTTGTGGATTAGGGTTTCGACGTGAAACTCTAATCCTATTTTTGGGTGATTTTAGCAGTAGTTTTCTGCCTTTTTCTCTGTGTGTTTTAGACTCTAGGCTAGCCGCTTATTTATAGGTAGAAATTAGGTTTTAGCATTAATGGCTGTTTTTGGGCTTTTGCAGATCTGATAATGTGGGTCTGCTGAGTAGTCTTGGAGAGCAAGACGAACCCCTAAAGATTGTTGATGCTGCTCCTTTATTTAATTTTCGTTTTTTATATTCTTTTTATTTTTAATATTATTATTTTTTGTATTTTTGGATCTTTTGGACTATTAAGTGCTCTTAAATTGTAAATTAAACTAAACAAATTTTTTTTGACATTTTTGGGCTGTATATACGTTTAAATAAATTAAATAAACAAAATAAAGATAAAAATAATAATCATAAAAGGGAGTCAGGCCAAATACAAAGACGAGACCGGACCGGACTTGACAAGTGCGCTAAGACTAGACCAAAAATAGAAGAAATGGGCGTGTTAAAAAAAAATAAGCTCGGAATCGCGTGACTTCGAAATACGAATAAAATAAACTACTAAAACAAGAAAAAGAAGACGGACAAAATTGGGGTATAACAGGGTCTTCCCTCCAAATTTAAATGATGCTATTATTGTGTTGATCCCAAAAATGGAAGATCCTGTGTTTATGAAGGATCTTAGACCCATTTCTCTATCTATAAAATCAATTCAAAAGTTCTTGCCAACTGCTTGAAACCTTTGCTTCATAAGTGTATCTCAAGTGAACAGTCTGCTTTTGTGGAAGACCGGTGTATCCTTGATAATGTTCTAGTAGCTATTGAAACTTTACATCACCTCGAATGTAAAACCAGTGGTAAATGGGTGAGATGGCCCTTAAAATTGGTATCACCAAAGCCTATGATAGGGTTTGATGAGAGGTGGGTGAAATGGATGTCCATTCGTATGTAAACGATTAGCTACTCTGTGATGGTGAATGGTGAAAAAGTCAAACCTATTACTCCGGGGAGAGGACTGAGGTAGGGTGACCCACTGTCACGTTACCTCTTCAATATTTGTGCGGAGGGTCTTACTACTTTACTTAAAAAATCTGAACTGAGTGGTGATTTACATGGTGTCCGGGTGTATAGGGGGGATCCATCCCTTGCACACTTACTTTTCGCTGATGATTGTTTCTTATTTTGCAGGGCTGATGAAAATGAAAGTAGACATTTACAGGGAATTCTAAAACTCTATGAAGCAGCATCAGGTCAAACAATTAATATGACCAAGTCTGAAATCTATTTTAGCAGGAAAGTAGACATTTATCAATGTGTCTCCTATTTTCAAGAATGACATATGTTGGAAGCTTGTGACAACAGTAATGTTGGATTAGGCATCTAGTGAAGAAACTGGTGTTGGCATCAATTTATGAAGGATTAGAAGCATGAGAAAGTTGCAGCAAAGTTTCCTTCAGCCATTAGGCCTCTGAATGCCACTGTTGTTAACCTCAAGTTTGAGCTCTATCTCTTGTGTTCCTTATAAGCCTAGTCATTTCTACCACGCGCTCCATTTTGTTCCTGGTTGATACTTTGAGTTAGTTAATTCTGCTTTAAATGAACTAATTTTTGTATTTTTTGGGTAGTTTGTTTGTTATGAGCTAGTCTATAAAGCTACAAGAAAAGTGTACTCTGCAGAGTTAGTTGTAGCTCTTTGATCATATAGTGAAGATTTCAAGTCGTATCATGTCCCCGATATAGGAGTGTTACTCGAATCAAGTTAACAATATTGGTGTTCTTTCTTTTCTTTTAGTTTTTTAATTTCTTTATCTCAATTCCTTTTATTCTTGTTAATATATTTGTTAAGAGGCGCTTTACATTTTCTCGCACAAGATAGTGTGTTCTTTTTCTACATAATTTGTGTTCAATAGATTCAAGAATTGAATCAGTTACAACTTGATGTATAAGAAACTTCATGCCGAAACATCTAGAGTATGGATCAATTAATGATTCTTTCATGCTTGGAAGGAGGGATTGTGTCCGAATTCAAGGTAAATGTCCAAACCAAACCGGTTCCGAGTGGAAAGAGGAAACGTAAGCGTGGAAAGTCGATTGCATTTGTGGGTGAGGATTATTGACATTGTGCATGTAGTAGGTATTATAAATAAACAAACTATATTATTCGTCTCATGTTTAAGAATCCTTGTTCTCAAAAGCACTATGCCACTACAAGAATTATGCAAAATACCGCGCCAACTTTCCGGCGGATTGTATCCGCCGGTAAATTACCGCGTGGTTTTATAAAGTTCCGCGGATTTCATCCGCTTTGTAATTTAATGGCGATTTATAAATATTTCCGCGGATTTATAAAGCGCCAGTACATTACCGCGCGCTTTGTCTATTACCGCGGGGTTTTAAAATATATCCGTTATTTTTTAATTTTTAAAAGAGGCCGCGGTAATTGTATAGGTCCGCCGGTAATAGAATTGACCGCCGTAATATCACCACGGTAATAGCCAAGAAGCCGCGCTGTAATTGATAAGTCCGCCCAGAATAGAACAAACACGTAATTGTATTAATTCCGCCATTAATTGTATTAATTCCGCCGGTAATTGTAGCCTCAGAAAACTGAAAATCAAGATTAAATCCGCCTGTAATTTCAAAAATTCCATGAGAACGCAAAGGTTAAATTTAAACGTTGGGATTTATCTATTTATACAAAACCGATCCATCTCTTCACTTTTCACTTCTTCTTCTTCTTCTTCTTCTTCTTCTTCTTCTTAATTTCTCTCACATTTTTCATTTCTTTCACTTTCTCTCAAATCTCTCTACAAAATTCATTGTTCTCTCTGAGAATTCTATCGTTTCTCTCTACCGATTTCTTCTCTTAAGGTATGTTTCTTTGATAGTTTTAGTTTAAAATTTTGTTTTAAAATATTAGTTAGTTACTAATTCAGATATTATTTGTTTAGTAATTAGTTGAGTTTGGGTGGAAGTTTGCTTGAGTTTGGGTGGAAGTTTGTTTACTAATTCAAATTTTAATAATTTACTTTTAAAATATTTAAAATTAGATTTTCAAATACTTTTTAGAAATAAATTTCAAATTGTTAAAAGAGATTTTAAAATTTAAATATTATTTTCAAATTATTAAATTAATTTATAATTTAAATATTTAAATTTACAATATTTAAATAATTTAAAAGTAAAAACGGTTTTTAATATTTAAATTTATAATTTAAATATAAAAAATTTAAAATTAAAATTAATTTTTAAAAACATTTTTTTTAAGAAAAAAATATATATTACCGGCGGCTTATATTAATTACCGGCGGCTTTTATATTAAAAAAAAAAAAAATAATACCGCGAAACGTGTTATTACCGGCGGCTTTGACATTAAAAAAAAAAATATACCGCAGCGGAAAAGTGTTATTACCGGCGGCTTTTATATTTTTAAAAAAATAAAAAATAAATTATTACCGGCGGAAATGTGTTATTACCGGCGGCTTTAATATAAAAAAAAAAAAAATTAAAAAAATATTACCGGCGGCTTAGGTCCGCCGGAAACACCCTGCTATTACCGGCGGCTTAGGTCCGCCGGAAACACCCTGCAATTACCGGCGGTTTTTTCCGCCGGTAAGTGTTACGTACGACGGTTTAACCGGCGGAAAATCCGCCGGTAAGATCCGCCGGAAACAGTTGCTTACCGGCGGATTTTGGGATTTACCGGCGGCTTAGGTCCGCCGGAAAACCTTGAATTTCTTGTAGTGTGCCCAGGCAGTACAGTATACATTATGATTGGTATTTAGGTTCAAGGAAATGAAAAATGGACATGGTTGACAAAAAAGGTGAAACATGCTTCCAGGATTTGAGCGTGATTATTAAAAAAAAGTAAGAATTAAATTCATGGAAAAAAAATAAGGGATTAAAATCATACAGAAGTGATGTTCATAACGAGCGCTCATATGCTCATAATAAGGGATTAAAATCATATGTTCAAGTGCAGTAATGATGGATTAAATTATGGAACACTTGAACTGTCTGAGATGTCTGGTTTCTTTCTGATTACTTCCTGATTATCTGTTATGTCTATATTAACATTTTCAACAAACTGGTTTATTATTGATGCTTATTTATATGCTATTAATCCTGGTTTATTATTGATGCTTATTTATATGCTATTAATCCTCACCCTAACAAGAACTTTTGTAAATATAATATATCTTATCATTTGTTTGAAATAGGAGCCTACAGATTTTTCTCTGAAAAATGACAATCTGTTATGTTTGACCCTTACGAAGTACTCCGAAAAAATTGGACGACAGTTTGATTCTCACACCTCAGTTTCTAGTTTCTACCTCAATTGCACCTTCCTATGTTCATTGCTAACTACAGCATATGGTGTATGCTAAGATGACGACGAAGGATTAAAGAAGGATACGTTTTATTCCAATTCGATGTGAAATTGTTGTTCTTGTTGTGCTGATATATCTTTTTTTTTCTTCCTCTACAAGTTTTATCAATGTGGTCTTCTAACAATAACTAAATCAAAAGAATCATTCATTACCAAATATTGACTTCTAATTAGGCCTTCATTGTTGGAGAAACTGGTGTTGGCGACAATTTATGAAGGATTACAAGCATGAGAAAGTTGCAGCAGAGTTTCCTTCAGCCATTAGGCCTCTGAGATGTCTGGTTTCTTTCTGTTATGCCTATCTTAACATTTTCAACAAACTGGACTACATATATATTTTATTATCCATGCTTATTTATTATATGCTATTAATTCTCACCCTAACAAGAACTTGTGTAAATATATCTATCATTTGCTGGCTTTCTCTGAAAAATGACCACCTGTTATGATGTATTGACCCTTACAAAGTACTCACATGAAAGCTGGATGGTAACTTCCTATGTTCGTTCACTTCTGAAACTTGTTTGAATTGGTAAATATTTCCAAATAACCTGTAGTAGGCTTTAACATTGCATCCCTTAATATTTGCAGAACTAATTAATTACTTCTTCGTTTCTATGCTTATGTAACTGGAATTAATTACTTCTTCGTTTCTATGATACACAACAAGTTAAGGATTAAATAGCGTATTCACATATTAATTAGCCCCCCCAACCCATATTATCTTAACATTTTCATCAAGCTGGATGGATTACTTCTTTTATTAATCATGCTTATTTCTGCACAAGATATAGTGTGTGCATTTTACATCTAGAGTATGGATCAATTAATGATTCCTTCACCTTAAAGTTCTTGCTTGGAAGGAGTGATTGTGTCCGAGTTCAAGGTAAATGTCCAGCCAAGGATGATGATGGAGGAAGACTGACTATTAGCATGTGATACCTGTGGTGTATGGTTGCATACTAGATGTGCTGGGAAGTAAGCTGCGAAGCCGCTGAATAACTCTGTTGGAAATCCAAGACAACCTTCAGAGTTCAAGTGATAATTCAAAGTTCCTTATAAAATCACATGAAGAACTTTTGACTCCTGAGTTTGACAACTTACAATCAATTCAAATCTGAGAATCAACAATTATCATTTTTTTCATCTCCTTTTATTTCACGATAATTTCCAAAAAAATTAACCACAATTGCAGACATTAGTATATTCAAATCCAGTCTACTAAAAGAAAATAACAAACATCACAGGAAGCATAAACAACCATGGAAGCATCCTAATTCTAAACAACCATGTAAAGACGGTTGACATATATCCAATGACCATTTAAACCAATTGACACCGTGGCCTTCAAATTCAACAAAAATATCAAACACATGACCAAAAAAACATTCAGATATATAAATCCTGTAAAAGAAAAATAAATGAAACAAAATGTTAACGATAATTGAGTAAAATGCAGGAATGTAAATTAAATATGTCTTAAACATATATCTAGCTAGTTGAATGAATTTTCTTGACAAAATCTTTTCTTTATAGTGCATCAACAACCCTTTGAGGGCTCTTGATTCCAATATCTTGGCAAAAATTGCTGCACCAAAATTCCTCTAAATAGTAGTATGTTGAGATGGACTAGACAACCACAAAACATCATCTTCTCCGGCATGACTTGACTTAAAATCTATTACAAGGACTCACTCTCGGCTAGAAAGCAAAGTACAAGGGGTAAAAAGATGGATTACTACAAGGAAATCATCAAACACCCATGGGGCAGGGACAAGACTTGCACAGACGACTCAGGACATCCAACAACAACGAGTCAACTTGCACAGATAACCCGAGACCTCCAATGGCAACGAGTCGGCCTGCAAGGATGACCTTAGCGGGAATCTCAAGCCAAGCCCATCCTCCAGAATAGCTTTAATTTGGGGGGCAACTGTCCTGGACTCGGCCATAAGGCTCACTCCAACAGTTGGACCTGAATCAGCCCAATCGCTAGGACCCATATCCACAATAAATCAGCCCACTTATGACTATCATGCCTCAGCGACTTAGATTCATCCGATCGATGCTTATAAATACTGCCCCCACCCAGCTAAAAAAGGTACACTCTCATTCCCCGCTACACTCTACAATTCTCAATACTAACTTGAGCACCAGAGTGACATCGTAGGTAGCCCACCCGATCACTCTGGAACCTGACTCGGACGACAGGAGACTTACCTGCTACAGTCTTGGATGACTGCAAGGAACAAAACAACTTCATTCTTCAAAAAACATTCAAAATACAACATAGTTGACAATATAGAGTAGTAACTATTTCTAATTATATGCCCATATCTTTCAGCTCTGCTCAACCCACAAAGACAATAATGGACGTGGTATATAAAAAATGCTCACTAATAATCATTCAACAATGTAATACAAGAAAAATAATGGAAGTGGGATACTGAAATATTAGAAGAAGAAGATTAAGATGCAGGTTGTGAGTAACAGCAGTAGTGATGGACTATATATGTACGATTTGATTCGCAGTATCGTCAACTGACACTGATGGTGGCAATGCAGGAGAGACAATACCTTCCTTTCCTTATGTACGATTATTGAGTAGTTTAAAAACTCAATTTACAGAACAACCTGCAGGTGAAATATGAGACAGTATCATCATACTACTACTATTTTACTTTGGAGAAAATTGTGTGTTGTGTATGTATATATCTCTTTTGTTGTTCAAGGGAAGATCCAAGCAGAGAAAAGAAATATTCCTATAGCAGCAACTAGTACAAGTGCATCACTACTCTTGTAGACAAACCAAGACTTGTTGGTAACCATAACTTCTTTATCCAAGTATGTTTCCAATGGGACCATAACTTCTTTATCCAAGTAACACTAAGGCTTAGCCTATCACCTCCCTCCACAACAATCAAAAGCAGCTTCTCTTTGAAATATCCTTTAATCTTTTATCTTTTTGCACATTTCTTAGACTTTTCATCTTCGTAGTCTTTATTGTTCCTTTCGTTATTTTGAAAAGTAGCAAACTTTTGATAACATATTCTTTCGTTTTTAGTTTATTTATTCTCTTTGCAAATTGCTCATACTCAGTGCTCGTTTGGTTATTTTGAAAAGCCGTGAAAATATAACTTGTGCATTTACTTTTGTTTATGAAAACTTTTTAAAATTAAAGAATCTACAGAAATTTCGTTATGATAGTTTTTGAAGAAGCAGTGTTATCAAATCGGGATACGTATCGTGTATCGTTAGACCCATTTTCCAAATCGTGTATCGTATCGTAAGATACATAATCCAAAATATATATAATATTTTTGAGTAAATCAAAGTAACATAAGTAAAAAAGAACATGAACTTTAAAATAATTCAAGTCATAAATAAACATATTAAGTGAGATTACCCCAACTTTAAACAATTTAGAAGCAGCTTGCCTCAGCAGAAAAAGACTCTGTATAGTGAGATTTGAAACCAAACTAATAAAAGCAACGAAAAATCAAATTGGTCTGCAGAACAACAAGAAATATTCATACACAAGGATACACTTTCCTACATTGTTCTTTGCAATTCACATTGTTCTTTGCAATTCAGTGGTTATGTATATCTGTTATTTAGCGGTTGGTAAACACTTTACAAACATATTAGTGACTTAGAGAGCGAACAACATTTAAAAACAAACTCAGCCATTAATATTGATCAACAAAGTCACCTGTAATCAAATTCAGAACAAACATAAAATAACTACCATAAACTAAAATGAACCTATAAGTGGCCGTTGAATGTCATGCTCAAGTAGAGGTGTCAATGGGTTGGCTCGGCGTTCGCCTGAGTGCCCATCGGGCCAACACAGCTGTATATGGGCAGAAGTCGGGCCAGCCCAATATTCTAATGGGCTGCAAAATGTAGGCCCAAGCCCGCCCAACATCAGCCCGAGGGCCAATGGGCCGCCCAACCCACAAGCCATTGACTTTTTAAAATTTTAAGTATATATTGTTTCTATCAATGAACAACATACATAAACAAAATTCAAAGAACACAATATATATTTGTCCATAATCCAAAATAGCATACATAAATAAATTTGTCTTGGTTTTGCAAAACACATTGTCCATAATCCAAAATAGCTCAAATAAATAAATTCTTCTCTATTGAAATTGTCCTATTTCCAACCACTATGTCTAGAACTTCAAACACAAATGCTTGAACTTGCATATCAAGTTGATTTCATATATATGAAAAAAAGGTGGAAAGTTGATATACTGTGATTAAATTCTCATGATATTACCGACTCAAAATTTGAGTTACCAAATCTTATTCGCTTTGCCTCTAATTTATTTGTTTCTTGAGTGTGATTCATTAGGATTAGGATTAGATAGGATGTTGGTAGCCTTTATACCGAATTGGTATTTTTTTTGAAATAGGACAATTTCAATAGAGAAGAAGACAAAGACATCTCGAACAGTTATGGATCGGTATTTGGTGGTGGTGTTTTTTTTTGAGTCGAATCGCTTCAAGTATGAATGGAGTTGCAAAACGGTTTGAAGAGAAGACGAAAGACGATCCGTTAAGCTCCAAAATCGAAGGCGTGGAATAAATAATTGAGTTGTCATATTTTGATTGGATAACATTAAAAAGAGCATGTATAGCACTTGTCATATTTTAAAATTAAAAAACAAAAACAAAAAACAAACGGGCCGCCCATGGGCCCATGGGCCGGGCCGGCCCAATAACATCATCGGGCCAATCGGGCCGGGCCAAAAAACATACCGTTGATTTTGGGCTACTATTTTTAGAGCCCAAGCCCGCCCAAAATATCGGGCCATTGGGCCGGGCCCAAATTGACAGCTCTATGCTCAAGTGACATAGCATAGCATCTACACCCTAAAATTAAGAACAAGGTGATGTTAAACTCTCAACATAAACTTTTGGGTACATCGAATCATTGATTTTTTTCAATCCTAGGAATCTTAAAAGTACCATTTCTGGAATTGTAAACAACCAACTTCAAATCTCTCATTTAACACCTATAAACATCATACTACTTAATTTCAACCTACGAGGGCGATGACTAGGGTGGTCTAATGCTTCAAGTAGTTTATGATGGTTAAATGCTTGAAAATTGCTCCAAACTCCAACGTCGACCTGTAAGTATAAGCTTATGATCCTCTACATTTGCACGGTCCTCAATAATGACTTAATTGGTGCTGAATTAACAAATATAAGGAAAAAAATTACCTTGTCAAAGTTTAGGCTCTCGTATTTGTTTTTGTTATATTTGATCGAACTAACATCGATCAAGTCACTATTGAGAACTGTGCGGATGTGGAAGAACAATAACTACTATTTATGGGGGTGGAGTCGGTCATCGCTGGAGTTTTGAGCAATTTTCTAACATTTTACTACCATAAACAACTTAAAGTATTGACCACCCTTGACATCACCACAAGAAGCTATTATTGAAAAACTCAGTTTCTGTGTGAGATTCTTTTAATCTTTTTTTTTTTTTTACAAGTGTTTCTTGAAAATTTTAACCAAACTGACTCTTACAAGTTACAATTCTATTAGAAACAGCACACTACCTCAGAAGTTTTCTACATTTCAGTTTCCTTTCATTCTTTGGATGAGTTGAAAAGATATCAAATGTCATGTCACAAATAAAAAAGGACATTGCCTGAAAGAGGTTTTGTATATAGTTTTTCTCCCACTTCTTTCAATTCTTTCATATGTTGCATTCATTTTTGTTGTTGCTTCAAGAAAGGTAGTAGCTTCACTCATTTTTTCCTTGTTAAATTACATAATGTTTCTAATGTGGAGGAATAAAAAGTGAGAGACTGAAGGTAATTTACAGATCATTACTTATCCTATTTATACATGATATATCTTCTAACTAACCAACTACTCTAACTAATCCTAACTACTATAACTCCCCTTTGTTCTTTTACCCTAATATAATCACTCCCACCGCACTTCAACGGAAAAAGGAGAAATTATGAAAGATAATATGCTCTCTCAATTGAGTTCTTATCTACCATTGACAGGTAGGATTAGCTCAGCTAAAAATATATTTTTAGCTAGCCTCAGCAGAGAATGACTCTATATAGTGGATTTGAAATCAAACTAATAAAAGTAACGAAAAATCAAATTGTCTGCAGATGTGCAAGACAAGACATATTCATATTTAAGGATACACTTTCCTACATTGTTCTTTCCAATTCAGGTTATTTGTATCTGTTATTTAGCAGTTGACAAACACTCTACAAACATATTAGTGACTTAGCATAACATTTGAATCCTAACTCCAATGTCATAAAATGAACCACAAAACATCTAATTCAAAGTGTGATATTGAATTATGTAAAAATAAACTCAACCATTAACAATGATCAACAAAGTCACATGTAATCAAATTCAGAACAAACATAAAATAAATACCATAAACTAAAATTAACATATAAGTGGCAGTTGAATGTCATGCTCAAGTGACATAACATAGCATCTACATCCTAACATCAAGAACAATGTGATATCAAACTCTCAACATAGACTTCGGACACCATCGAACAATTGATGTTTTGAATCTTAGGAATCTTGAAAGTACTATTTCTGAAATTATAAACAACCAACTTCCATTCTCTACAATCCAACAACACTAGGTCATCCTCAGATACATATACAACCTTTGTAAAATAAAAAGAACTAGGGCCTCCTCCCACGTAACGAACGCTAAACAATTTAGTCCAAGACTCTTTAATTCCATATTCTTTCATAACCCAAACATCCAAAGACACATCACTATTTGTAAAGATGCACAAACAATCCATCAACACTCCTAAAGTCAAAAGACTGTAGTTCCAAAGACTGTTGTAGTTCAAATCGGGCATCAAAAGTTTTCGATACGACTCCTTCTCCAAATCAAGAGAAACAAGGACATGCAAGGACCTACTCGAAACATCAAATGGCAACCAATTAACAGTTCCATTCACAAATATTCCCGGTCCAAAAATGGGACCATCACATGGAATATCATCTATACTTCTCCAGGAATCAATACCAAAAGTATAAACACTAACTTCATTTTTCCATTGGTTGACATTAACTTCAATTTCATACTTATAGACAGAGACAGCAAAAATCTTATAATTATCAATGAAATGATCATACCTAGAAGTGTAAATAACTTTTCCGGTTGATGGTTTTAACAAAGGGGGCAAAATCTTGAACTTTCTAATTGAAGGGTTTCACAAAAGAGGAGGGCATAAATCATCGTCGAATAAGAGAATGCCGTCGCAAGAGGAAACGAAACAACCAGCACCATATCTATTGTTGAGAGGTGCATCCGGCCACATGAGCTGCAATTGCTGGACGGTAGAAGTTGACGATACCTTACTGAAAATAGAGGAGATTAGCGAATCCCAGACAAGCAACTCGGGTTTGGTGTTCGTAGAGGTTGTGATGAGATGGTGGTGATCGTGGCATGCGGTTGACATGCGAAGGTGTTTCTTGGCAAATTTGGGATTGGAGATTAGGGAATTCCAGGATTTGCAGACGCATTTGAGTTGCAAGAGAAGTTTTACCGGGAGCCTACATAGGATTTCCGGAATGAGATCGAACGGAAGAGTGGGCATCATATGCTCGTGAAGTGATGATGGTGATGCTAGGGTTCCGGTGGAGGTTGTAATTTGCTGCCTCTTAGTGGCGGTGGTTACATCCATGAGTGACTGAGAAGGGACGGCGTCGTTGCCTGGCACCATTAGTTACCGCTTCTATGCTTTTGAAAGTAACGTAGTAGCCGACAAGCTAAGGGACATGAAGGAGTGCACCATATGAGTGCAAGAAGGAGGTCCCGGATTCAAGTCCCGAAAACTAACATTTCCCCCACCTCCACTAACAATTGTCTATCTAAAAAAACTTAGTAGTTTAAGAATCGAGAAAGGGCTATATATATATATATATATATATATATATATATATATATATATATATATATATATATATATATATATATATATATATATATATATATATATGTACTCTGTGATTAAGCCCTCTCTCCAATTTATTATTATTTTTATAAAACCCTATCTCCAACGGCAAAAATTTTATTTCAATGTATCACTTTATTCCATTATCACTCCGCCCCTCAACTTACTTATATTCTCCCATGGATTGAAATAAATTTAAGGAATATTTAATAGCACTTCTCATATTTAATATACTTTTATAGTTTAGATTTTAAAATCAAGGGATACTATCAGACTAAATCAAGGGTTTATTCGAATTCTTTTCAACGGCGTTTATTGGATTGAGATTTTAAAATATTTTTGTGAAGTAAAAAAATCTATTAATATTCAATAAGATTTTTAGTTGATATAAACAAATTCTGCAATATTCTAGTAAATTTTAATACCTAATTTTATTAAATTATAAAATTTACAAAAGATATTACTATGTATTTTTTACTGGAATAAATATTACTATATGTATTTTTTTTATTTCAAGTACTCTATATGAATATCCTAGAGAAGTGGGAAATTTATTTTTTTAAAGTTTTACTGCCCATGTTCTAATTGGTATTTTACTAAGGATATATACATTTGTTTGAAATTTGTTTTTTGCTTGGAGCATCTTTTCCACTTAATTGAGAAGGAGCGGGTGAGGGACAATGGCATTCTTTCCCTACCTCTCTTAGGGGCTCGGAAGTCTCCCACTTGGTCTTTGCAGAAGCTTCTCAAGCTCACAGTTGTGTCATAAAGGAGATTCTCGATGTCTTTTGTGTTAGTTCGGGTCACAAAGTTAGTCTCAGTAAAATCTGTGTTTTCTTCTCTAAAAGTATCCATCGGAATCATAGACAAGAGATTTGTAGCACTTGGTTAGTTGGGATCAAGTTTGTTCCCCCAAGTTGGAAGGGGGTAATGGTCTCCCTAAGACCACCAATGTCAACAAAGTCTTCATGGTCAAGTCCATTTGGAACATTTGCAATATGCAAAAGACCTTGTGGGTGGACACCATTAGATGTAAATGCAATTGCCATAGAGATGGCTTTCCTTACGTAAATATAAAGAAACTTGGGTCTAATTTTTGGAAAGGGATTTGTGCTAATTGGAGGAATTCTGCCACCAAGAGAATGGGTAGCGGCGAAACTATTCGGTTTTGAGAGACTCTTGGTTTCCTAATTTAGGCCTTTTTAAGGACAATGTGCTCTAGCCTTTTAACCCGCATAGCAAGGTCAGCGAGTATGTGAATCTGTTTGGTTCCTTGGATGTTGCAAAGTTGAGCTCGATGCTCCCTCACAACATATCAAATCATATTATCGGCCTCACGACGTCCACAGTTACAGGTGATGATGACAATTTTGTTTGGGGAAATAACAGCGACGAGTCTTTCTCAACTCGCTCCACATACTCAGCCTTAGTCCCCTCCTCCCCGTCTAGATTCAGTGGTCTTTTCAAATGCATTTGTACTGATTGATATATATTGGTGTTTAAGGGACTCAAATGGCACGCTCATGGTTCTATTGCAAGAAGCATAATTGTCTCCCAAGTGTAGTGACAGAGACTTGATAATCAAAGAAGAAAAATGACACTACTAAAACCATAGAAAACTCGCTCTTTTTAGTAAACGACTTCTAGGGAAAAACATATTGCATGTTTTTAGAACACAATTGTTATTTGATTTCATTTTGTTCAACATGATTAAAAAAGAATCATGTGGAGAAAGAACATGATCACATATTTACATGCAACCAAATAAATTCCAATCTAGCATAATAAAACAAAGGATGAATACAAAGCTTCTAGACCACATTGAGTAGCCCAAAAAATAAATTAGAAAAAATGTTGTTGATATAACTTTAGCAGAGAGTACATAAAATGGTAGGGGAAATACTTACCAACCAAATTGAATAATGCTAATCTCCGATCCCAAATTTGCCAAGAAACACCTTCGCATGTCAATGCGTGCCTCGACCACGACCTCATCGACCACCACCTCATCGTAGCCTCTACGAACAGCAAACACGATGCCTTTTCCACACATGCCAAGATGCTTCTGCGGGATTCCACAATCTTCTCTATTTTCAGTAACGTATTGTCAAACTCTACTATCCCGCAGATTGAAGCTCATGTACGTGGAGGCACCTCTCTCGATGGACTTGCTGGTTGCGCTGCTTCCTCTTGCGACAACATTCTCTTATTCGACATTCATTTACGTTCTCCTATTTTGTGGAACCCTTCAATTAGAGTACTTGTACTTGTATAACTATCTACATATGCAGATGAATATACAACTTGGCCTTAGCTGTCATAGTATGTATTTTATCTCTTTGCTTTACAAGTGAATCTGATTGCCTATTTATTGCA
This sequence comes from Oxytropis ochrocephala, assembly GCA_020916435.1. Taxonomy (NCBI): domain Eukaryota; kingdom Viridiplantae; phylum Streptophyta; class Magnoliopsida; order Fabales; family Fabaceae; genus Oxytropis; species Oxytropis ochrocephala. Next base: position 122,819,500 of record CM037089.1, on the reverse strand, counting down.
CAGAAGAATTTATCTTGATGTATTGCTATTTACCTTGTCAACTCAAAATTTAACATACAGAAGCATTAGATTAGTATATCTCAAGTTTCCTCTCAAATTACTATATTTGTAACAAGCCTGTGTCTCAAGCATTAGATTTGTTTTTCCCTGTTTGCATCCTCTTAAGGCACTACCAATCTCCTCTTTCGCATTGATTCTATTATACTAAAGAAATAACACTGATTAATTGACTATTATTGCTTTCAAATTACTAAATCCTGATGCTTAAAATATAATCAATCTTATCTTTAAGTTTTCATGTTTTGTACTAATCAACTCAACTTAGATGAATTGGTTCCTTAACTAGTTTGATTCATTCTTTTATAGTATTAGCTTAGGAAATTGCTTTATCAATGTGTACTGTTTACGTTATTAGCTCAGGCGATGACTTTATCAACCTGTATGTATAGTTGCTTACAACAATGCATTGTTTGCTTTGCCGGTGTCGAACAATTTTACTGAGATTAAAAGCAATTTGTTTATGCTGTTACAACAGCGATAATGTACAACAAACTATTTTGCTTCTACTCTTTGCCTGGCAACTATTTTATGCTTCTTTCTCTATTCTGAGAGACTAGACTCTAAGCTTTTCTTATGCTTGCCATTTATTATGATGATGACAAGCATGGCTTTCTGTCAGAATAGTAGCTGCCTGCACATAGAAAATTATCGAGTCTGTAGGTTTGGTCCTCTAGTGAAGGACTAGAGTAGAAGTAATGTGCTAAACTTCTTTAATTCTAGCTTTATCTGTCCAAACAGCTGCTTTATTCATTTATGTTTACATGTTGCCAATGTCAGCTTGATATTTTACTTCTACATACACTTGGCCTGGCAACTATGTTATGCTTCTTTCTCTATTCTGTTTTGCATCTGTTAGGAGGAAAGAGTTTTTGTTATGATCATGGTTAGATATTTATGATACACTAAAGACTAGACACTGACAGTTTATTCTATCACTAGATGAATATTATGGAAGATCATGTTGTGGAAAGGGCAGTGGTTTTCAATACTCTTTATCTGATTTTATGACTTAACGGTGGCTAAGGCTTAAGGCATAAGGCCTCACCTAGACAACAGCACACCAGCAACACAGGGCAGCCAAATTGGCGCCCTGTCACTAGACACCAGCACCAAGCAGTGCAATTTGGGCAGCCAAATGGCGCCCTGCACTAAGACACAGCACACACAGTGCACTTGGGCAGCCAAAATGGCGCCCTGCACTAAGACAACAACACACACAGTGCACATGGGCAGCCAAATGGCGCCCTGCACTAGAACACCAGTGCACACAGGCGCATTTTGGGCAGCCAAGTGGCGCCCTTGCGCAACACAACACGCACACACACACACACCGGAACACAACACCAGGCGCGCAGGGCATGCCAATTTGGCGCCCTGCTGCACAACACCCCACGCAGCCCACCCAAACAGTGCACCAGGCGCACTGGGCACGCCAAAATGGCGCCCAGTCTTGCGCCACGCCCCCACGCACCCACCCAAACAGTACACCAGGCGCCTAATCCTTGCAAACTTGGCGCCCTCCCCCCTATTCCCTGCAACCCGATACAACACCCCACTCATACAACACCATTAAACAATTCATTCAAGCAATCTAGCAACCATATATGAATCACCTTAATTCTTCCTAGTGTTTTATATTAAATTCATGCAATAACACCTTAACACTAACAATCATGGGATTAACATCTCAATTTCCACATAAAAATCAATCCAATCACCTATTCATTCCATTACTCAATTCAATCATTCAATCACACCATAAAATCAATTATACAATTTCTCCTAACACCTAATCCCTATGGTTTCATGTTCTATGAATTATTAACTACGAAAGAGAGTCCTCTGGTGAGGCTAGCTGCTTCCAAATTGTTTAAAGTTGGGGGCATTTCCTGTTTCTTTAATTTTAAAAAGTTTTCGTAAACAAAAGTAAATGCGCAAGTTCTATTTTCACTGCTTTTCAAAATAACGAAATGAGCACTAAGTATGGGCAATTTGCAAAGAGAAAAACAATTCACGTTTAGATTATAATGGTGAATGTTCATACACAGAGCACCAAAGTTGAAGAGTAAATGAACCAAAAATGTAAGAATATATTATCAAAACTTTGCTACTTTTCAAAATAACGAAACGAAAAATAAAGACTTCGAAGATGAAAAGTCTAAGAAATTTGCAAAAAAAAAAAAGATTAAAACTGTTCACGTTTAGGCTTAAGCCTAAGTGTTACTTGGATGAAGGATATATCTCAGAGAAGCTGCAACTTTTCATTCTTTTTTATGTGCAGGTAAATTGCAACATTGAGTCTCCAATGTATACTAGACTTCGACATTTTTTCACAACTATTTATAACAGGTATCTTGTTCTTGTCATTCCGTTTCTCCCTTCTTCGTGGTTGAACAATTATAATTATCGCTTGGTAATCTGTTAAAGTGCCCAAGTCTCTCTCATTGCACTTGAGTACTTGTATAACTATCTACAACATATGCAGATGAATATACAACGTGGCCTTAGCTGTCATAGTATGTATTTTGTCTCTTTGCTTTACAAGCGAATCTGATTGTCTATTTATTGGACAGAAGAATTTAAAGTGGAATTTTGTTACTGTCATTGTTGATTTTATGGTTATCCATGCCATAATTTTGCTATTCCTATAAAAAATGATGAAAGAAGAGAAGTTTTTTGTGGTGTTTGCTCCTTAGTCTCTCATTCGTGAAATATTAATGTATTTTTTTTCTCCTTTATTTTTGTTTTTCCCTGTTTGGATCCTCTTAAGGAACTACCAATCTCCTCTTTCCCATTGATTCTATTATACTAAAGAAACAACACTGATTAATTGACTATTATTGCTTTCAAATTTCCAAATCCTGATGCTTCAAATATAATCAATCTTATATTTAAGTTTTCATGTTTTTGTACTAATCAACTCAACTTAGATGAATTGTGTTGCAGTTAATATTAGGCACTGATGAATGACAAGCATGGCTTTGTGTCAGAATAGTAGCTGCCTGCACATAGAAAATTATCGAGCCTAGCCTTATTTACAATCAAAGTATGTATAGGTTTGGTCCTCTAGTGAAGGACTAGAGTAGAAGTAATGTGCTAAACTTCTTTAATTCTAGCTTTATTTGTCCAAACAGCTGCTTTATTCATTTATGTTTACATGTTGCCAATGTCAGCTTGATATTTTACTTCTACATACACTTGGCCTGGCAACTATGTTATGCTTCTTTCTCTATTCTGTTGTGCATCTGTTAGGAGGAAAGAGTTTTTGTTATGATCATGGTTAGATATTTATGATACACTAAAGACAGTTTATTCTATCACTAGATGAATATTATGGAAGATCATGTTGTGGAATAGGCAGTGGTTTTCAATAATACTCTTTATCTGATTTTATGACTTAACGGTGGCTAAGGCTTAAGGCATAATTTGTTATTAGAGAACTAAAGACATTATAAGTGTTAACATAGTATACAACTTGGCCTTAGCTGTCATAGTATGTATTTTTTTATTATCTCTTTCTTTTACAAGCGAATCTAATTGCCTCTTTATTGCGATGTATTAATTGCTGTTTACCTTGTCAACTCAAATTCTAAGATACAGAAGCATTTGATTCAAATTTCTATATTTGTAACCAGCCTATGTCTATGACATGTAGAATAGTGGACAGTTCAATGCTTAGATCAGATGTCGTTTTAATTTAATTTTTACTGTACATGATTACAAAGCTTTGTACCAAAGCTTTGTACAATAAATTTAATTTTTACTGAATGGGGTCTCCAACACCTCACTGCTCTTTCACATTTGGAAATTGAAGGAGATGTTATTGTTAAGACCTTGCTAAAGGAGCGCCTGCTGCCTATTTCCCTTGTGACTCTCGTAATCAAGGATCTCTCTGAAATGAAATCCATAGAAGGAAGTGGGCTTCGACATCTTACTTCTCTTGAAAGACTTCACATTTATATGATTGTTCAGTGTTAGAGCCATTCCTAGAAGATACTTTGCCTTCCTCTTTGAAGATACTATACATCCTGAACTGCCCTATGTTAGAAGCAAGGTATGGAACTGTCATACAAATAAATGATAAAGTGACGGTATGAGCCGTGGGAAGCAAAGGGGAGGCAGAATTGCAATCCCATATCAGTCAGGTACGTTATTCTTTTATGTCAGTACTCAAGAAGAATTTATTTTTCAATTACGTGTTTGAATGTGTGCACAATCTATGTGATCTGTAATATAGTCATGTTCTGCGATGATCTACAAGGTGTATTATATTCAAGCAGCGTAGTAAAAAACCACATTGTTATTGGTTCCAAGTTTTAACACATACCTACCCCTTCTAAGATAAGTTTAATCTTTCATGTCTATATGTGTAGCAGCATGCCCTCTGATTGAGACTATTGTATAATCCTTTTCAAGATTTATTTGCTTGACTTTGTATTATACCTGCTTTGAAGGATTCATATGCTCCTTTTGTTATTTTAATGAATTGGTAATTTGATGTATGCAGAACTGGAGCAAACAACTGCTGAGGTATTTTTCTGGTTGGCTATGTCATCACTTAAATTATGGAACACTTGCACTGCTTGAGATGTCTGATTATGATTTCTTTCTACTATATATGCTTATGTAAGTGGAAGTTGAAGCACACAATTAATTGAACTAGGAACCACATAAGTACACTTTTAACTGATTGCTTTGCTGTATCATCATCACTTAAATTATGGAACACTTGTACAGTTGCACTGCCTGATATGTCTGATTATGATTTCTTTCTACTTCTTGATCCAAGGTGATGTGTTAAGGAGTGAACTTGCTTATTTTGGCATATGCGTCGTAAATATTCATTCCCTATCAAGTATCTTCACCTCTCACTCACATTCAAGTTACTCAATCACCAGCCTGCATTTAGATGTGCAATCATAATGTTTCAGACAGAATTTGCCATGACATTGGTTGCTCAGCTACTTAACAAAGCTAGCATTCACTTCTCTTGAATTTAGATTGAATTGTAATTCTTGTATTGCTTTATTAGGATCTACATATTGTTCAAATGTCTAGTGATGCTTACGTTTTCTCAGAAATTGAATTATATGGGTTATAGATTTTAAATTAACTGTCAGATAAGGAGGGTATCGTAAGCGATGCCCACTACTTACGAGACGCGTGTACTTTTTTTGAGCCACCGAATTTTTCAGTGCATTAGGACTTCATTATTATTTCCATTGTATCCCTCTACATTTTCTTTCATTCAATATTACTCTGACTAAGCCAAGATAGAGAGTGTAGAAACAAAAATCTTAGGTGATAAATTTTTTCTTTGAAAAATTGTTCATAATATGAGAAAGTACAAAATGATTCATTTATGAATGCTGAAAGAGAAATATAAGACGTCCCATTTGGTTTAGAAAATATAGGAAATAAGAAGAGGACAAATGTAAAGCCCTTTCTAAGACTCTCGGTGCCACAAAAGTCAACTTAGCTACCTACTCGGGATAATTAAAGATGATGTAATTAATTAGAAGTTTAAACCATCATTTAATGAAAATGACAATTTTGGTAAGAATTTAAACCCTTATGTAGAGATTTGTTTATTATATTTTGGACCCGAGGATGTATTTCTACTTTAAATTAACCGTCAGATAAGGAGGGTGTCGTAAGTGATACCCACTACTTACGAGACGCGTGTATTTTTTCCGAGCCACCGAATTTTGCAGTGCAATAGGACTTCATTTTTATTTCCATTGCATCCCTCTACATTTTCTTTCCTTCAATATGACTCTGACTAAGCCAAGATAGAGTGTAGAAACAAAAATCTTAGAAGGTGATAAATTTTCTTTGAAAAATTGTCCATAATATGATAAAGTACAAAAGAATTCATTTATGAATGCTGAAAGAGAAATATAAGACGTGTCATTTGATTTAGAAAATATAGGAAATAAGGAGAGGACAAAAGTAAAGCCCTTTCTAAGACTCTTTGTGCCACAAAAGTCAAGTCAAGTCATGCTCTCATTATGTGATTACCGCATTTCTAAGGGAGTGTCTCTTAACTAGTTCCAGCATCATAAGTGAGGATTCTACCCACCTTCTATGAAGATCTCTATATTCTATTTAATTCAAAGTCATCACGACAGAATAAAAATAGATTGTAGAACCAAAAATCTTAGAGCTGATAATCTCTTTTTTCAAATACCAAAATATACAATTTATTATTTTCCTAATTTGAAAATTTGATCTGATGAGGGAGTTCAAGAGAATTCATTTATCAACGTGAAAATAATATCAATATGTAATTTTATAGTAACATACACAATTATTTTTATGTAATGTGTATGTTTTCTTCGATTCTCCAAATATTTGGTGGATTATGACTTCATTTTAATTTCCATATTATATTTCTGCCTTTCTTTCATTAAAAATCTCTTCAACTAGACAGAGATAGGATGTAGGATAAAAAATCTATGAGCTGATAATCTATTTTCACTAATAGTGACAGTTTTTTTTATTTTCCTTTGAAAATTTTGTAATAATAAGCTTCAACAGATAATTTATGAATACTACTTTATCAGCGGTGCCAGATTCTTGGATTTGGTCAGGTCATGATTCCGGTGTGTTCTCGGTGTCATCTGCTTACCATCTTCTCTTTGAGTCGTCTTCTACTGTTTTGAGGCTCTCTAATTAGGTGCTTGGAACTATTAACATGGTTTGGAAGAGTTTTGCACCTCCCAATGTTGTTTCCTTCTCTTGGTAGCTCCTCTTGGAGGCAAAAAAAACCACTGTACACCAAAAAAAAAATTATTTACCCAAATAACCCACCTTTTAGATTAAATACCAAACTAACCCACTTTTTTTATCCTTTGGTGAACTCGCCCCCACCCACCACTAGTTCTCCACTAAAATTTTGCAATTTTTTTTTAAAATGGTGTGGAGAACTCGCCCCCCACCACCACTAGTTCTCCACATGGTTTTTTTATTTTTTTATTTTCTTGTATTTAATTTTATTAAAATGTAAATTAATTTAATTTAATTACAATAATTAATTTAAATAATTAGAATAATTATTTATAAAATAATTGGGGTAAAAATGAAGATATTAAAAATTATGGCAAAAATCTAGGCCGTTAAATAGTGTCGGCAAGATCTAGACCATTAATTAAAACCTTGAATTTAATAACTCATAAAAATACAACTTCTTAATTATGAAATACAACTTCTCAAACTAATAATAGATTAAAGTATTAACGAAAAAGATGAGACCTGGCTTCCACACCGCTCTAGGGCGGGGATTACGTTGTGGACGTTGGCGGCGCGTTGTGGTTGTTCGGGTTCTTCCTCGCCGTGTGGCGGGGGAGGTGGTCCGGAAATAATTGGGGTTGGGGCTCAGGGGCAGGTGGGTATGGATTATATTGGGGCACTGATGAAAAACTAGCACGGCCGGGCTCAGGGGGAGGTGGGTATGGAAAAGGTTGGGGCACTGATGAAGAACTAGCACCGGCGGCCCTCTCTTGAAGGCTACGAGCATAAATCGCAGATTCGGGTGTACCGACGTGGAAACCAAACAGAGAGTGGAACATATTAGGGTTCTGAGATGTTGGTGTGTGTGAGATAGAGTGGCGGTGGGGCACATATTCTTCTGTCTCACACGCTGTTTGGTTCCTGTCTTCAATTTGTGCCGGACGTCGATAACGACATTACGATTCACGCCTCGACGCTCGATTTGAGTTCTTGGGGGATGTGGTACCTGTTCTTCATCTTCTTCATCCACATCAGCCACAACACCAGCAGCACGAGGATCCCTTAGCTGTTGGTCGACAGAAATGTATGGCCTTGAATTTCTGAAAAACCAGCGCATGTATCTATCGGACTGCTTTGGTGTTCCATAGCAGGGTTGACCGACAACACACCGATTTTGTCTATCATTCCATAAGTCGATCCAGCCATTGTGATATCGAGCCCAATCGACATCATGTCTTTGTCCCTCGCATGGTGATTCGTGCATGGCGATCAAATCTTGGGGTTCACCGGTATCTCTTGGAGAAGTCGATATTGCGCTTTACTCTCTATCCCCTCGGTGCCATTCGACCATATGGAAACAGCACTCCATAGTTGTGTTTGTCGTCCATATGGCGGAGCCTCTCATATGCTTCGGTGGAAGTGTGAAATCTTCATAAGGCAACCACTTAAATTCTTCAACTGTCATGTGGTCGATCCTTGTTCTGTATGAAACAAGGTCTCTTGGACATCTGGTGTGGTTAAGTGGTGGATTTGCCCATCTAGTAAATAAAAGGAACGGTTAACATAAAGATCAAATATAATTGTTAGTATTTTTAAAAAAGTGTAAATTTTTTACCTCTTTGCTAGTGGCCAATCATATGAAAGTGTGTAAGACGGTGCTAGGAAAGGCATGCGGTACTAGACCCAAGACTGTAACAAAAGAGTACATCCACCCATAGCCTTCCCGTGCGATGTAGATGTCGTACACAACATTCGGTATAAGTTTGTCAAACATGCTGACCCCCAACTAAATTTGGATATTTCGTCGAATTTTCTCAATGGGAGTAGGTATTTCATACTGACTCAGTTTGATGTTTTGTCTGGGAGTATGTACCCCCCGATCAACAGCAACAACCAAGTCCTACAGTATTGTTTAAGAACTATCATGGAAGCCCCCTGTGGAACCTCCATAAATTCACGACGTAGCCACGTCAATAGTATACAGTTGCCATCTTTTCCATTTGGTGGGACAACTTTACCCAATAATCGTTCGCATACTTCAGGCCAAGTTTTTGAGGTGTTTCTAGTAATGGCATCTCCGTCAACAGAAAGCCCCAACTGCAACTGGACGTCTTGGAGAGTTATTGTGCACTCCCTACCGGAAGATGAAACGTGTGTGTTCTCGGTCTCCAGTTCGATCATTGCCGCCACCAAGGTCGTTGGATTTTGAACGAGCCAATTGAAAGAATTTTACCAAACCCATCTCTTTCTATCAAAGGTAGTATAGATTCATCTGGTGTGGGAAGTGTGAATTTGTGGTGAACATCCATGGGGTCATTTTTGAGAGAGTTGGAAATGTGATTAGATTGGTTTAGTAGGGAAGACATTTTTGGATGGAGATGAAGAGAGTAATAAAGAAAGTAAAGTCGGTTGTGTGTTAGACCAAGAGATGAAAAGGCAGAGAAGAGAAGATGGTTCAGAAGGCAAGGGATTGCGGAAGGTGAAGAGGCAGAGAAGAGAAGATGGATCGATTTTGGTCTGAATGAAGGGAATGAATATATGGGTGAATATATGGAATGAATAGACGGTTTTGGAACACGGTTTCAGCACACGGTTTTGGAACACGGTTTCAGCACACGGTTTTGGAACAGGATTTCAGCACACGGTTTTGAGACAATGGTATTGAAAAAGTGACACGGTTTCAGCACACGGTTTTGGAAAACTTGTTTCAGCACACGGTTTTGGAACAATGGTATTGAAAAAGTGACACGGTTTCAGCACACGGTTTTGGAAAAGTTGTTTCAGAGTGTACATTGTGCGGAGTGTACATTGTGCAGAGTGCTGCATTGTGCAGAGTGTGTTGGAAAAAAAAATTAAAAATGCGTTTAATAAGTAATTTACCTAAAAGTGTGTTAAAAATCATTTTTGCAACTAAACTTAAATTGGTTTTTGACCTCAATTTTTTACCCTTATTTTGACTAATTATTTTTTTTAACTCTGAACAATGAACCCTACACAGTTCACTCTGCACCATGCACAGTTTAGTCTGTGGAGTGTGCATAGTGCTGAGGTATTTTTTTATTGAACGACCTAGATTTTGCCGACATTATTTAACGCCCTAGATTTTGCCGACATTATTAAACGGCCAAGATTTTTAGGGAACATTATACCTTGTAGACAAATTATAATACCTAGTTTGTAGGTGTAGAAGATAGGAATTGAAGATTGAAAGAAATTTTCACTAAGTGTAAAAAACGGTTTTTTACCTAAGTTTAGGACAAATTTTCCCACGAATTTAATTTTTTTTTTAATTTTTTAAATACTATACCTTGTAGACAAAGTATAATACTAAAGTGTTGTGTTGGAAAAAAAATTAAAAATGCGTTTAATAAGTAATTTTTTTACCTAAAAGTGTGTTAAAAATCATTTTTTCAACTAAACTTAAAATGGTTTTTGACCTCAATTTTTTACCCTTATTTTGACTAATTATTTTTTTAACTCAAACAATGAACCCTACACACGCTCACACTCAACGATGCACGCTACACGCTTCACTGCACCATGCACGCTTTTAGTCTCGAGAATCCACGCCAATGTTTCACTTTGAATGTTTCAAAACGCCGGTGGGAATCGTGACACTTAAAAACTCGCTTGCAATCGTAGCCTTCAAAAGTCACGCGGTGCAATCTTGGCCTTCAAAACGATATCCCCTCGGTGCAATCTAAACCGTCTAAGTTTCAATTAATAGGCACTACATCTCCCACCACTAACCACACCTTTACAAATCCTCCTACTAAAAGTCAAACACACCCTCCTACTCCCAACTTCATCAATGGCTCCAACTCCAACCCCAGTTTTTATCACCGTGTTTTACAATGGTTATGTAGAAAAATCAGATACTCGGGGTTTGTTGTTTAGATGTGAAAACTACACCCTTGTCAAACTCAGCTCTAAATTCAAACTACCTCAACTTAAACAAGCCATTGAAAAAAAATATCTCGTGACCATTCCAAAATGGTTTCTAGTATTACATATCGGTACCCCACAACACTCACAGCTGGCCTTGACTTTTATGCGGGTTTCGAAATTACATCCGATGAAGAAGTTGAAATGATGATGGAGCATTACCAACAATGTAGAGGTCAAGGTATCTGTACACCAGAAATATACGCAGACTTGGTTGATGCTGCTTCAAACTATACCCAGGTAAGTGACCCCCACTCTATTCCATCTCCATCACCACACACCATCCCTTTATCTCAACAAACATTTCAACCATACACTGATTTCATTCCACCTGTTTACCCTCACTTCAATCCTTCATCATCCCAAACGAACATGCATTATAGTCCTTCGACACCTCACCATCACTCTGCACCATCATCCTCAGAAAATCCCATTGACCTTAATACAACTAACCCTCCAGTAACTGAAACTAATACCCCACTGTTTAGTATGTTTGTTGGTGTCCATAATGAGGACGTTGGGGATTATAGCGATAATGAAGATGAAATTCTTCAATGCGTGAAAGACGCCAGAACCAATTCAAACTAACCCCAACATAGGTGTTGCATTCCGCGAGCCTTGCCTCACACTTTCAAAACGTAATACCGGTGATAGCCCGAACCATATGATTCGAGTTTGGCCATCCCATGGACCGGAACCAACTTTTATCCAATGAAGACCCAAACGAACTCAAACTCAAAATGAAATTTCCCACAAAAGAAATAGCCATGGAATTCATCCAAACATATCACCTAAACAATTCTCACTGCATACCGGTCCAACAAATCTAGTACTACAAGATTTTTGGCGTTTTCTTGTGTTCACGATACGTGTTTGTGGAGGTGTGTTGTGAGGCTCTGAGCAAAAATCTGCTTTGTGGGGATTACACAGTTGACTCACCCACACACATGTACAACATCCACTATTTCCCAAGATCACCTCCGGATGACGCCTTCCTTCATATGTTCTCGTATCCTTCCACTTGTGAGGAGGACCCAACAATATCGCTGGTCGTGTTGATTGCACACATCAAGGAGCGATTCACGTACACGAGTTCCTACAGGAAGGCTTGGATTGCTAAACAAAAAGCAATCGAAAAAGTCTACGGTAATTGGGAAGACTCTTACAAGGAAGTAACTAGATGCCTAATGGGTTTCTCTCACTATATACCAGGCACAGTTATCGACTAGCAGTACAAACCATTCTATGAGAATGAACAACAAGTTACCAACAAAGGTGTATTCCACCGCATCTTTTGGAATTTTGGCCCGTGCATAGAAGGCTTTAAATTCTGTAAACCAGTGGTCTCTGTTGATGGAACATGGTTGTATGGTAGGTACAAAGGGGTTCTTCTTTTGGCAATCGCACAAGACGGAAGAAACGACACCTTCCCAATTGCGTATGCAGTTGTCGAGGGTGAGACAGCGGAGGCTTGGTATTTCTTCCTATCTCGTTTAAGAGAGTTTGTGACACCACAGGAGGGTCTTTGTTTGATATCGGATAGACACGAGTCTATCAAAAGCGGCTGATAGGCGTCTAAACAAAGAATCGAAACACGTCTTACGTATTCGCCACATAGCACGAACTTCATGAGACACTTCAAAACACACTCGCCAGAAACATCTCATCAATATGGGTCAAGATCTTTGAAACTTTATTAATTTTTTATTATCTATTTTCCATTCCATAATTACCAACATCTTACTTTACTTGCTTCAGCATACTCAATGACGGAAAGATCAGCCATTCACTACAAAAATAAAATTGATGACGAACTATTGTTGTTGTGGTGCGATGGAGGTTCCCGTTGGGGGCACATGACAACAAACCTTGCAGAGTGCATCAAAAATGTCCTTAAGGGGGTGCGTGTTGCGTTAAAAACACACTTAGAGCAAGTGTACTCTTTCGCAGAAGTAGTATAAAAGATTATCGTCTCCACAGGGATTAATTAACAAGTACCAAACTAGTCAAGATTATACATTGTTTAGACGAAACAATAATTTGAAGGTTATAGAAACTAAAATAAAAAGAAATAAATAGCAAGAATTAAAATACAAGTTTAATAAATGGAGAGAGATCTAAGGTCACGGTTTCACTTGCAAGCTTTGATTCCCCTATGTCTACTTCTATTTGAATTCCCTTATTTTATTTAATTACCAATCCCTTTACTAAAACTATTAATCCGTTTGGTCATTCGCGATTAATATTCTTTTTCCTAAATTAACCCTTGTTTGGTCATGCAAGAATTTAAATTCAAGAAAAGCATAAAGAACAAAAAAGTTGAATGATTGGACGACTAAATTATGGTTTGGTCATGCCCTAATTATAGCCCCAATTATCCTATAGGTCCACCAACTAATTGCGATCTGATGGCCGATCAACTAATTGATTATAAACATGCAAAGGGTAGCTAATCCTAATCATGTGATAAAAACAATAGGACAATATCAATTAAAATAAAAACAGGAATTCAAACTAGAAATTAGAACATAAAAAGGGTCTCTAATCATGCAGGATTCACCTAAGACCCTAGAAGAGGATTTAGGTATCCATAGTAATTAAGAACAATAAAATAGAAATTAGAGTCATTAATTACGAGAGATAAAAATAACCCAAAAATTAGAGGAATTATTATTCCGAGTCTTGATCTCTTTTTTCTGCCGCAGGAGAGCTCTCTCACACTGGTGTCAACTGTGCTGAACTCCTCACTCTCACCCAGTATGCGTCTGTGTTGTTGTTTTCTCTTTTTGATGTGTGCGGCTCCTTCCGTCTGGTATTATGTGTGTCTCCCCCCTCCTTAATTCTTGCGCGGCATACCCTATATATAATTGAAACCTAGGGTAGCGTGTCCCCACTCCATTCCTAGAAGATACTTTGCCTTCCTCTTTGAAGATACTATACATCCTGAACTGCCCTATGTTAGAAGCAAGGTATGGAACTGTCATACAAATAAATGATAAAGTGACGGTATGAGCCGTGGGAAGCAAAGGGGAGGCAGAATTGCAATCCCATATCAGTCAGGTACGTTATTCTTTTATGTCAGTACTCAAGAAGAATTTATTTTTCAATTACGTGTTTGAATGTGTGCACAATCTATGTGATCTGTAATATAGTCATGTTCTGCGATGATCTACAAGGTGTATTATATTCAAGCAGCGTAGTAAAAAACCACATTGTTATTGGTTCCAAGTTTTAACACATACCTACCCCTTCTAAGATAAGTTTAATCTTTCATGTCTATATGTGTAGCAGCATGCCCTCTGATTGAGACTATTGTATAATCCTTTTCAAGATTTATTTGCTTGACTTTGTATTATACCTGCTTTGAAGGATTCATATGCTCCTTTTTGTTATTTTAATGAATTGGTAATTTGATGTATGCAGAACTGGAGCAAACAACTGCTGAGGTATTTTTCTGGTTGGCTATGTCATCACTTAAATTATGGAACACTTGCACTGCTTGAGATGTCTGATTATGATTTCTTTCTACTATATATGCTTATGTAAGTGGAAGTTGAAGCACACAATTAATTGAACTAGGAACCACATAAGTACACTTTTAACTGATTGCTTTGCTGTATCATCATCACTTAAATTATGGAACACTTGTACAGTTGCACTGCCTGATATGTCTGATTATGATTTCTTTCTACTTCTTGATCCAAGGTGATGTGTTAAGGAGTGAACTTGCTTATTTTGGCATATGCGTCGTAAATATTCATTCCCTATCAAGTATCTTCACCTCTCACTCACATTCAAGTTACTCAATCACCAGCCTGCATTTAGATGTGCAATCATAATGTTTCAGACAGAATTTGCCATGACATTGGTTGCTCAGCTAAGCCACTTGATAAGCTCTATTGTCGTCGTCTTTCAGGGAACACTCAATCCACGCTAAGGGAGTGTCTTTTAACTAGTTTCAGCATCATAAGTGAGGATTCTACCCACCTTCTATGAAGATCTCTATATTCTATATAATTCAAAGTCATCACGACAAAATAAAAATAGATTGTAGAACCAAAAATCTTAGAGCTGATAATCTCTTTTTTCAAATACCAAAATATATAATTTGTTATTTTCCTAATTTGAAAATTTGATAAGATGAGGGAGTTCAAGAGAATTCATTTATCAACGTGAAAAGTGGGTTATAAGACGTGTCATTTCGTTTAAAATGAATGGAAATGGAGAGAGTACAAGTCAAGTCAACTCATCCTTTCCATTTTTAAATTTCTACAATTTCATAATATAAGAAACAAATGGTGTTTTTTGTTTGTCCAAAATATAAGAAACAACCACTATTTTTAAGATGTATTAAAAATTATCAATCAACTTTAACCCCATTTAAATGGTGTAATTAAAGATGATGTTTTTTTTAGATAGGTAATTGTTAGTGGGGGTGGGGGAAATGTTAGGGAATGTAGTCTATAACTACTAATTTGCTTTTACTTTTTACATTTCCTTGTGGGGAATGTACGACGAGTCTATTCGTTATTATGTTCGAACACTTGCAATGAATCCAAAAGTAGAGAATGCATGGCAATATTTGTGAATTTCATTGAGGTATGACTTTGAGATATATTACAGAGGTATGACTTTTATATTCATTTGACTTGACTTGACTTCTGTCTCCTATTTCCAGCTGTGCTTCTAGCTCGATATGGTATATATTTATGACTAAAGTCACAAGAAAAAGGTCTCCTTTTCAACAACCCAAAAGCAGACACTTTTTATAACTATCTTTCCTTCTATTTTACTTATAGATACAACTTTTGGTTCCCCTTCCAAAGGCAAATTACTAGCGAAACATCTCAATATTCAGTGAAGAGTATTTGAGAACTATCTTTCCTTCTCTCTCTCTCTCTCTCTCTCTCTCTCTCTCTCTCTATATATATATATATATATATATATTCCATTTTTAATTGGTTAACTGACCCGGGAAATGATTCCCTCATGTTATTTTCTCTCATGTTCAATTACAACCACTCATTTAATATGTAAAAGGAGAGAGAAAGTGTTTCTTTAAAATATTAAAAGTCGAGACTAGAGGATCTAGTGGTGGAGATTAAAAACATAACCCCCTCATATTTTTTCCCAACATTAGGGAATCCACTAATATTCCTGTTTAATGTTTTTAACACTAATATTTTAGGCAATAGTATCCACTACATACTCTTGGAAAACATTTATAAATTTGAACAATATGCATGCAATTACAGAATGTGTTACATTAGTTTTATTTTCCACAAAAAATTAACCTATTAATATCAACAAGGAGGTTGGAGTTTTTTCTGCAATAAATAAAACATGGCCTACTCAATTTGATATTCAAATTATATTTCTGTATTTTAAAATTTAAAATATACACATCACTTGTAATTTAACACCACTATACATGATAATGTTAGGGGTTCGGTTCCTTTAACTTTAGCAACTCAGTTTAGAGTATAAACTATAAAGTTAGTAATCTCAACCATTGATGAGAACAAATCTCCTAAATTTACTTCACTTTTTTTGTCAATTAGTTATTCTTCCACTATAATAAGGGATGCTTGTTCCTTTATAATTTATTCATATACTTGGGTTAGTCCCACATTTTTCCCTGCGAACTTAAAATTGTTTCATGCCAGCATTGTGCTTATTCCCTTAAATTCATGCTTATTAAATGTTGATAGAACCCAAACGGAAATAGGAGATTTGTATTCAATTGAAATATAAAACTCCTTGCAATAACAAACTGAAATGAAATAGCAAAAGGAAAATTAACCATGTAATGGAGCAAGCTCCTTACAAATGGAAAAATACTAAACAAAATGAAAGATAACCAAATCTGAGAGAGAACCAACTTCTCTACCTAGCCCCAAACAACCCAAATCAATTGCTAATTTTCAGATACCCCTTCAGTTATTCCTCCCTCTCTTTTTATACTTCTCCCACCTTACTCTTTTCCACCTGTCCCATTCTGTTAATTGCAGCCCATTTTGAGTGGGTATTTTTAATATTCCCCATCCCATTCTCCTAACAACCGTGGATCTAACACATGCTATCAAGCAGGAGCTTTTGTAAACATACCTTTTCTTTTGTTTGCTTTATCGAATATACCAAATAATAACACGAGCCTCCAGAATTTTATCTAACACATGCTACAGGTTAGTAGATTATTTAACGAAGCGGCTGAAGTATCGCCTGAGGACTCAGATGTTCACGTAGTTCTTGGGGTTTTGTATAACTTATCCAGAGAATATGACAAAGCCATTGCATCTTTTGAACGAGCTTTGAAACTTAAGCCAAATGATTACTCTCTCTGGAACAAGCTTGGTGCAACACAAGCAAACAGTGTTCAAAGTGCCGATGCAATAATGGCTTATCAACAGGTACTGTGTACTGGAGTCAATCGTATTATAGCAGTAGCTTTAATGTAGTTGTGACATTTAAGTAATGTAACTTTTTTATCAAGATTTTATGGTAGAGTAAGATAGGACATAGGTATGATAAACTTTGATCTCATCTTGTTTTTGAGGCTCACTGCATAATGAACTAGATAGTATTGTATTATATATATATATTTCATCATTATGTTTGCAATGGACCAAATAATAGTATGATAGGATATAAATCATACGAAATAACAAGATTTACCTTTGCGACAAAGAATTATATTGGAATGTATTCTCTATGTAATCTATTCTTCTGTAGTGGAATATTCTTTTTCTATTGACTAATACAGTCTTCACTCCAGGCACTACAAAGTGAGAGGCAGTACTCTTAATTTAATATGTTGCGTCTTAATCGTGTTATGAAACTACTAATTTGCTATTACTTTTTACATTTCTTATAGGGCATGTACGACGAGTCTATTCGTTATTATGTTCGAGCACTTGCAATGAATCCAAAAGCAGAGAATGCATGGCAATATTTGAGAATTTCATTGAGGTATGACTTTTATATTCATTTGACTTGACTTCTGTCTCCTATTTCCAGCTGTGCTTCTAGGAATGATATGTTGGAAGCTTGTGACAACCGTAATTTGGGCCTTCTCCAGAAGGAGTTTCCACTGCATTGATTTTTTGTTTTTTTACCCCTTAATGACTGAATGAATTACAAGAGGAGATTTGGATCCAATGCAGAGGTAGTTGCTGGAACACGAGACTTTTTTTCTCCTCAAAAACTCTGCATATGAAAATGGTCCATTTTCTATCACTAAAGTTCACTGTAGCTGTCTGCATCTGTAAAAATGTCCAAGTTTGAAAGACTGGTGAAGTGGTTTAAGCTGCAGGCGTATACGAGGCATTGTTCTAATATTAATCTTTGAAGATGTGGTGTGTATATCATGAAAGTACTTCTATACAAGATTTAGGCACAGTTACACATCACTTGTCAATGGCTGCATTACTAGTTATGGAATGTAGCCATATTCATCCCATTATAAAGTTGGGTTTATTAACATATTGTGCATGCACTAGGTATTATTTTATAAATAAATAAACAAGATTCGTCTCATGTCTTGTATCTTTAGCCTTGTATTTTGTATCAAGGCCAATAATAATATATTCTATACAAGGCCAATAATAATATATTCCCCTTCGTTGGTATGTTTTGAGTGATTTAAATGATTGAATTTGTCCACATTTTGAATTACTAAAGAGGTCAAAAGAGATGAAAAATGGTTGACAAAAAAAATGGTGAAAAAGCACTTCAAGCATTTGATTGTGATGATTAAAAAAAAGTAAGAATTATATTCGCGCTAAAAATACTTGAGGGATTAAAATCATACAGAAATTGTTTAAGTGGAATTAAAAGTGCTAAAAAGTCCGAGTGATGTTTATATTGGTGCTCATATGCTAGACAAAATCAATCATGTGCTATAACAAGCATGGGTTTTTCTTTTTAAAAGTCTTATGGTATGCTTCAGTAGGAGATTTGGGAGGCTTTGGAGGTAGAGGCTTGAGAGCTTGGTTTGTATTTTAAGTAACTATTTAAGATTTTAAAAATTGAAAGAAAGAATACTGGTAGATAATGATAAAACATTGTTAATCATACTTCATTTTTGTTTAGAAATATTTTATAGTTTTCTCAATTTAGAATTGAAAATCAAGTCCTTCCCTCCTAAACCCTCCATCTAAACATACCTTTAAAATTTGAGTTGTTTCAATTCAACCCTACAAAGTAACTTGTAAAGTGAGAAATGCTCTCACTTTACATATGATGTGAGACACTTAAAACACGATCTCACGTCTCGAATTAGACAACTAAAGCGTGATCCGAGTGATCTTATGAATCTTGTAGAACTTTGATACCATCTTATAACTTGGGTTGAGGAATAAAACTAGTTTGTAAAGTGACATATGTCTCCTGCTTTTAAATACATTTTCAAATCATCTTTTAATTACATTTTCAAATCATCTTAAAATATATTTATCCTTTATTTGTTACTTATCATTTGTATTTCTACAAACAAATTTATGCATCATGAATTTGTGTAAGTTACTTACCAAAACATTTTCATTTCTAGCATTAATTATTAACAATTTTCTATATATTCTAATTGTGAGTTTCTAAAACACTCAATAAATTCCGGTAAAAAAAACACTCAATAAATATAAAATATAAAATGTATAATTTTTAAAAGAACTGTTGTTTTTTTTTTAAAAAAAATAAAATGTTAAAATACTAAAGGTATAAAATGGAGATAGATAGTAAGAGATAACTCAATTGTTAAGACTAATTTTTTATAGTGGATTCTTTTCAAATCAATCAATTTTATAACAATGTAAAACAAGAGGTTCCTAATATTTTTCCCAGAAATAAAAAGTGAAGTTTCCTTCTCATAGTAGCTATGTCAGTTATTAGGATTTGTTTTATATTTTTATGGCATTTTTTTTTTAAAAAAATATTACATTTCGACATAACTTTATGAAATTTTATAACAATTATTGGTGGTTTAGATTTGGTTGGATCATTGTACCAAAAAAAAAAGATTTTGGTTGGATCAATGATTTAATTTTAATTACTCTTCGATTTGTTTATAGAAATTTCCAGTAAGCATATAGCAAGAAAAATAAAACAAAAAACTTGGGGGCGTTTGTTGGGAGACATAAAAAGTGTTTCAAGAAATTTAGTTTGGGAATGAAAGATTCACATATTTGGTAGTTATGAAAAAGAAAAGTCAGACTGCATTTTATGTTGAAATGTGATCTTCCCATAATGGTGTGATTTCATTCCAACATAGGGTGTTTTCACTTTTCAATACGAAAATACATTATTAACCCTCACTCAGTTTATCCACTCGCTTCTGCTCGAGGATAAAAATGACTTTTTGGCCTTGTAATCCTTTGTTGTTTTGGTGAGGTTTTTAACCCCTTTTTTTCTAAAGAAAAAAAACATGGACCACTGGGCACTAGCTGGCAACAGTTTTCCAAAAAACAAAATCACGTTGTGAATGAATGATGATAGAGAACCAAGCCAAAATACATTCAAGTTCAACAAATAATAATAGTTAGCATTTTGAAGAAAAAAAATTCACGTGCAGCAAGAACCAAATGTACAACAAGTGGCCCCAAATCACGTGGTGAAGAATTGATGATACCAGCACTAGTCAGTCTATGTAGGACAGCTTATTCATTGTTTTGTGGATAAAAAAGCCACAGCCATCCACTTCTTTATCATATGAAAGCTATTTATGCCGATGAAGATCGATTCAGTTGGTAAGGAATTGACTCATTTCTCATAAGAGAGTGAATTCAATTCTTGTTGTCGATGTAATGACCTCTTTGATAGATGGTTTGTAAGACTTTCGTAAGTCTTTCGAAGAACCTCGAGATCCGATTTCGACTCTCGGCGAAATGGCCAAAGCGGAACTCAACTCACCTAAACGTTTTATTTTTAAAAAAAAATCTATTTATCACGAAATGACCCCAGTACTAGAGTTAAGGAATTTCTCCGTCCGTTACGAAATATAAACAACTAGTCAATGAAAATTGATGTATTTGGTATAAAATTTGAACCAAATACTTAAACTTCTGCTGACCAAGTTTACTTATATTCTTTAACGGAGTAGTACAAGAAATATAGTGGCTATGTCACCTATTAGGATTTGTTTTATATTTTTATGACTTTTTTAAATTTTTATATTACATTTGGACATAATTATATGAAATTTTATAACATTTGATGGTCTTTTAGATTTGGTTGGATCAATGATTTAATTTTAATTGCTTTTCGGTTTATTTATAGAAATTTCCGGTAAACATATAGCAAGAAAAATAAAACAAAAACTTAAGAGTAAACAATCAATTTGGTCCTTCAATGTGTAATTTGCTGTCAATTTGGTCCATCATTCGAACAAAAATGCAAAATATTCATATGCAACTCTCATTACAAGTTAATTCATCTTTTGGCTAAATATTCATATTCAACTCTCATTGCAAGTTACTCTATCATATACATAATGACTTCATAACTGCCTTATGAAGTATATCTAAATAATTGGTAATAAATTGAACTATTCTTCATAATTGGTAAAACTATTCTGCATAATTGGCTAAATTATGCATAATGATTTCATAATTGCCTTATGGACAGAATGGCTAAGTTATCCTTAAAAAATTATCAGAGATCAATTTATTCCTTAAACAAATTGTCTGAAACAAAATTGAACATTTACTGAATAACACTGCTAATAAGTGAGTTGTACTGAATTAAATCGACTGGGTCATCAGACCAGGGACAGATGCATGTGTTGTGAATTGGGGGCACTTGCCCCCACCAAACTAATTTGTTTTAGTTCAAATAAACTTAATAAAATTGCTTTGCCCCCATATAAAATTAGATGTTGCCCCCATTAGATAGTTTTTTTAAAAGAGATAATCAATTCACATATTTTTTTTTCCTTTTATCCTTTTAATTTTGACATCTCTTCTAACATTTAGCATATAGATTGACATAAAACACATTAAATTTTGGGATTAATCATTTTCTTCACAAAATTACCTATTTTTTTAGATTTATATTTTTTTTCTTATATAAAAAAAATACTATTGACAACTTTGTTGCCCCCACTAACAAAATTTTCTGGATCCGTCACTGCATTAGACTGTACCGGAACATATGCGTATCTGACCCAATAAGTGAGATTGCCTGGGTCTAGGACCGACAATGAACCAAACCAACTCGAACATATTTCGAAACTCAACTCGATAAATAGCTCGTTGAACTTGGATCAAGAACCAAATGAAATTAACTTGAAATTAAAATTGAGTTGGTTAAATAAATGAAATAAAACTTGAAATGCATGTATAGTTAACTCGTTTGGTTAAATGAACTAGAGTCGATATATATATATATATATATATATATATATAGAGAGAGAGAGAGAGAGAGAGAGAGAGAGAGAGAGAGAGAGATACACACACACACTACCATTTTTATTTCAATATGATATTTGTTATTCATTTGTGTTTCTAGATCAAGGTTTTTTATTTGTTGGTTGGTACAATTTATTTAGCATTAATTATTATATCATTATTCTCAAATTATTTTATTGTTATACTTGTTTATATTTTTTTATTAAACTCATGAGATAGGTAAAAAAAATATTATATTTATAATTTCAATTAGGTAATTATTTCATTCAAACTAATAATAAATTGCAATTTTAAATGTCAAAAATCTAGAATTTTTCGTTTTTTTACAAAAAAAAAGAAGAGATTTTTTTAACTTTTTATTCCTGCGAGTCGAGATAACAAACTGAACCGAGCTGCTATAGCGAGTCCGAGTCGAGCTGAAAAAAAAATTCATATCAAAGTCAAGTTAAATTACGAGTCGAACCGATTCTTACCGAGTCGAGTTGAGCTCAACCAAATTTGACTCAGCTCGACTCAATTCCAACCCTACTCGGGTGAGTCCGAGTTGAATTACACTACTAAGCACTAGCTGTCGGTACATTGAGGAAGTAAATAGAAACCAAAGCTGAACAAAAGCAAATTCAAGTTGCCGACAGTTTTCCATAATAATAGTACGTTGTGAATAACACTTGTAGGGACTAGCATGCCAGTACGGTGTGAATGAATGATGATAATAGAGAACCAAGCCAAAATACATTCATTCAACAAACAGTAATAATAGTACTCCCTCTCTAATATTAAGTGTCGTTTAAGCCATGCGTGGTATTAAGAAAATGATTGGATATCTTAAATTTACATGGTGGAAAAATTTGGTAGAGACTAAAATATCTTTACACTTTTCTCGATTGAAGCAAATGTACGGTTATTAATATTCTAAAGTAAGAGTATTGTTAAAAAATAATAATAAAAATTGTATTGAATTTTAAAGAAATAATTAATTTGAGACAAAGAAATATTCCAAACAACACGATTAATATGAGATGGAGGGAGTAGCATTTGAAAAAAAAAGTCACCAACATTATACTTGTAAAAGTTAAATTACTCTATCATTGTGTTGCAGCAAAATCATGTGGTGAGTGATTGATGATACAAAGCACTTTGTCGCTTAGCAATTTGTTGCTTCCAGCTACGTTACATTAATCATAGAAGCACTAGTCTATCAAGAAATTACTACCATACTTCAATCTCCATAGCTCTGAACTTCCCTTCCTTGTTGCTTTGCTTTAACAACAAAAGAAGATGGCCGCAGCTTTGGTTGGTGGTGCTTTTCTCTCTGCTACGCTTCAAACCTTAATGGAGAAACTTGCTTCATCTGAGTTTCGTGATTACCTCAAAAATACTAAGCTGGATGCCCCTCTCTTGTGGAAGTTAGAAACACAATTGTTGACTCTTCAGACTGTGCTGGATGATGCAGAGGAGAAGCAGATTAACAAACCTGCTGTCAAACAATGGCTTGATCGCTTGAAAGATGTTGTTTTTGATGCTGAAGATTTGATTGAAGAAATAGCTTATGATTCTCTGCGATGCAAGGTGGAGAAAACTAATCAGGTGTGGAACTTCTTTTCATCATCTCCTTTAAAAAGCT
This sequence comes from Oxytropis ochrocephala, assembly GCA_020916435.1. Taxonomy (NCBI): domain Eukaryota; kingdom Viridiplantae; phylum Streptophyta; class Magnoliopsida; order Fabales; family Fabaceae; genus Oxytropis; species Oxytropis ochrocephala. Next base: position 122,795,740 of record CM037089.1, on the reverse strand, counting down.
TTTATTCAAAGATCAATTCCCAAATGAAGGACTTGTTTGAAAGGCTGCAGCTTTTAGCACAGAATATAGCCATCCTTGAATTGAAAACTGGGAGTGGAAGAGTTTCTTCTCGTAGAACACCTTCAAGTTCAGTGGTAAATGAATCCGTTATGGTTGGTAGGAAGGATGACAAAAAGAGACTACTGAATATGTTGTTGTCAAAGAAAGACACCAAAAGCAGTAATCTGGGTGTTGTTGCAATTTGGGGCATGGGAGGTCTCGGCAAAACTGCCCTCGCCCAACTTCTTTACAACGACAAAAAAGTTAAACAACACTTTCCTACGAGGGCTTGGGCATGTGTGTCGGAAGATTTTAATATTTTGGGTGTAACTAAGGCTCTCCTTGAATCTGCCACTTTAAAAACTTACGAAAGCAATAATCTCGATGTCCTTCGTGTTGAATTAAGGAAAATCGCGAGGGAGAAAAGATTTTTGTTTGTGTTGGATGATCTCTGGAATGAAGATTACCATGATTGGGACGAGCTGGTGAGTCCTTTCATTGATGGAAAATCTGGAAGCATGGTGATAATAACAACACGCAATCGAAAAGTTGCAGAGGCCGCAAAGACATTTCCTATTCATGAGTTAGAACTTCTATCAGATGAAAACTGCTGGTCTTTACTCTCAAAGCATGCTTTTGGAAGTGACCATTTTCATGGCAGTAAATACGCAAACCTAGAGCCGATTGGCAGGAAGATTGCAAGAAAGTGTGGTGGATTGCCAATAGCTGCTAAAACACTCGGAGGACTTCTACGTTCAAAGGTAGACACAACGGAGTGGACTGAAATTTTGAATAGTGACATATGGAACTTATCACATGATAACATTTTGCCTGCCTTGCGGTTGAGTTATCAATATCTTCCCTCTCATTTGAAAAGATGTTTCGCCTATTGTGCAATATTTCCAAAAGATAGTATATTTGATAGGAAGCGTGTGGTTTTGTTGTGGATGGCAGAAGGCTTCCTCGAACATTCTCAAGGAGAAAAAGAAGCAGAGAAAGTAGGTAATGATTGCTTTGATGAATTGTTATCTAGATCCTTAATTCAAAAATCAAATGATGATGCTGGTGGAGAAGGGTTTATCATGCATGACCTTGTCAATGATTTAGCTACAATCATTTCTGGGAAAAGTTGTGTCAGGTTTGAATGTGGTGGCAAAGTCTCTAAAAATGTTCGTTATTTGTCATACAACCAAGAAGTTTATGACATTTTCAAGAAGTTTGAGAATTTATGCGATTCTGAATGCTTGAGAAGCTTCCTACCCCTTAGACCTTCAATTTGGACCTATGCTTATTTGTCTAGAAAGGTGGTTGATGAATTGCTGCCCATACTCAAAAGGTTGCGCGTGTTATCTTTATCATGGTATGAAAACATCACCATGCTACCAGATTCAATTGGAAGTTTGGTGCATTTGCGCTATCTAGATGCCTCTCGGACTAGAATCAAAAGCTTACCTGATACGATATGCAACCTTTACAATTTGCAAACCTTGATTTTATCTAATTGTCAGCACCTCACTAAGTTGCCGATAAATATCGGAAAATTAACTAGTTTGCGTCACCTGGATATCAGTGAGACCAACATAGAGGAGTTGCCGATAAGTATTGGAAAATTAATTAGTTTGCGTCACCTTGATATCAGTGATACCAACATACATGAGTTGCCCGATTCGACATGCAACCTTTACAATTTGCAAACCTTGATTTTATCTAAGTGTCGGAACCTCACTAAGTTGCCGATAAGTATTGAAAAATTAACTAGTTTGCGTCACCTGGATATCAGTGATACCAACATTGTGGAGTTGCCAATTGGAATTGTTGAATTGGAAAACCTTCGTACTCTAACTATTTTTGTAGTGGGCAGGCGAAAAATCAGTTTAAGCATCCAAGGGCTTAAGAGATTCACACACTTACAGGGAAAACTTACCATCTTGAACCTGCAAAATATCACTAATGCCAAGGAGGCACGTGATGCCAACTTGAAGAGTATAGAACAGATTGAGGAGTTAGTGCTACGATGGAGCACAGAAACTGATAACTCGCAGTTAGAGAGAGATGTTCTTGATGCATTGCAACCATCAGTAAAGTTGAAGAAATTGAGCATTGACTTGTATGGGGGAACAAGCTTTCCAAGGTGGTTGGGAGATTCTTCATTTTCCAGCATGGTGTCTCTTAAGATTTACAATTGTAATAATTGTTTGGCACTTCCACCACTAGGGCAACTAGTTTCTCTAAAGAACCTACATATAGGTGGTATGGCGTTATTGGATAAAATAGGGTTAGAGTTCTACGGCATGGAAGAGGGAGGTTCTAATTCTTCTTCATTCCAACCATTTCCTTCACTACAAAATTTGACATTTAAATACATGCCATATTGGAAGGAGTGGCTTCCCTTTGAAGGCAACAAATTTCCTTTTCCTGAACTTATAACCCTAAGCTTATTTAACTGTCCTGAATTGAGGGGAAATTTGCCTAACCATCTTTCTTCCATAGAAAAATTAAGCATTCAACGCTGCAATCATCTCTTGGCAACACCACCACCTGCTTTGCATTGGCTCTCCTCAATAAAAGAAATAAACATTTATGGCTGTAATGACTTTGAAGAAACTAGTGGAAGGAACCAATTGTCATTGCTTGAGAGTGATTCTATCTGTCTATTGGAGAATGTAAGTATCGGCTCTTGTCTTCAGCACTTGAAGCTCTCGAAGATTCCGTCTCTCACTGCATTTCCAGATAGCGGTTTACCAACTTCGTTGCTTTCACTTGAAATTCAAGAGTGTGAGTATTTATCCTTCCTACCTCCTGAAACGTGGAAGAATTACAAATCACTTGTGTCTTTGTGGTTAGAGAAAAGCTGTAACGCACTTACCTCCTTCCCGCTTGATGGTTTTCCGGCGCTCGAAGAGCTTCGGATATTTGAATGTGACGGTTTGGAATCAATTTTTATCTCAGAAAGTTGTTCTTCCCTTTGCCCCTCAACCCTCCAATACCTTTATGTGACTGAATGCAAGGCACTTAGATCATTGCCTCAACATATGGAGACCTTCACCGCTCTTAAAACTTTATGGCTCCGTTCCTGTCCCGCACTAAAATCTCTGCCTCAAAAGATGGACACCCTCACAGCTCTTGAAAATCTAAAGCTCAAAAGTCTTCCAGAATTGGAGTTGTCATTTTTTGAAGGAACTTGTCTCCCTTCCAGTTTACGAGACATTGGTTTGAAGGGAAGAATAATGACGCCGGTAACTGAATGGGGTCTCCAACGCCTCACTGCTCTTTCACAATTGTCAATTCGAGGCTGTGTTGATATTGTTGAGACCTTGCTAAAGGAGCGTCTGCTTCCCACTTCCCTTGTGTTTCTCACATTCTGGGATCTCTATGAAATGAAATCCATAGAAGGAAGTGGGCTTCGACACCTCACTTCTCTTGAAACACTTCGCATTGGAAGTTGTTTAGTGTTGGAGCCATTTCTAGAAGACACGTTTCCTCCCTCTCTGAAGAAGCTAGTCATGTATGACTGCCCTCTGTTAGAAGCAGCGTATGAAAGTGAGAGAGGGGAACATTGGTCCAACATTGCCCACATCCCTGTCATAAAAATAAATGGTAAAGTGAGGATATGAGGCATGGGAAGCAAATGGGAGGTAGAATTGCAAACCCATATCAGGTACGTTATTATTTTATGTGACTAGCCAAGAATAATTTATTTATCAATTATATGTATTTTTGAATGTGTGGACAATCTATGTGAACTTTAATATAGTCAAGTTCTGCAATGATCTATGAGGTTTGTTATATTGGTTCTAATTTCTAACACATCCCTTTTAAAGTATATCAGATAACTTGTTTGTTATTTTTCCTCAGCGTTACAAATTTGCTTTCAGTTAGTAATGATGGTTACAATTATGATTTTTATTCTTTAATTATAGTTGCTAAAAAACTAGTCATGGATTTCCTGGACAATCATCATATCATATATATATACTACAACATCTCTTTTCTTGAAACCTAGCTGTGTGCATAGACAAAAGTGTTGAAGTAAATACAAGTTTCTGTATGAAACAAGAAAGAACATAAAATATCTTAATGTTGGTGATTGCTCTTGCAGAGGAGGAGGCTGATCCAACAAACTTGGAGGTGCTTCTTGCTCTTGCTCTCTGTGTTAATCATACAAATGGTTAGTCATTGCTCCTTATTCATTACACAATGTGAAATTTACAAGCTTTAGTGCTTGATTTGAGCTAGCATGCTTTTATTTACTTGGCTTCTTATTATGTCTGTACTTTTTTTTAAGTATTCTTATACTGCATTTTGTACTTATCTTCTATTTTAGCGAATCGGTAATTGAAAGCATTAATGCAATCAATAGGAAATTAAGATTGGATTAAAGTTCAATTGTCATACAAATCTAGTCATACTTTTGATGGAAATTGTAGAGGTTGGAGACCTCTTTTGAGTAGCTGATATCCTTTTATTTGCTTCACTTCGTATTATACATTCTTATATTCTTCTATTTTTGTACTATGCTGTGAAGAAACTGGTGGTTGATTCAGCAAGGAAACTAGATTACAAGCATGAGAAAGGGGCAGCAGGGTTTCCTTCAACAAGTATATGTGTGTGTTTGTCTGAATTCTTTGTATTATACTGAATATTTCATTACCAAATGCGCCATGAGGTTGTCATAAGCTCTTAATTTGATGTTACATGTTTATGGTTTACAGTTTGGTTTGGCTGTGACTTTTGATTCAGCAAGAATGTACTCTGCAGCTGCTGTAACTCTTTGAACATATAATGAATATTTCAAGTCGGATTCAGTCCCCCAGATGTAGGAGTTAGTATTAACTCTGAACTGGGTTAACAAATCTTGGTCTTCTTTCTTTCCTTTTAGTTTTATAAATTCTTTATCTGAATTCCTTTTATTCTTGTTAATAGACTTGTTAGTAGCAATTACATTTTCTGCACAATATAGTGTGTTCTTTTTCTGCATAATTTCAGGTTAAATAGATTCAAGAATTGAACATGTTTACAAAATGATGTATAAGAAATTTCAAGCTGAGAAACATATAAAATATGGATCAATTAATGATTCTTTCACCTTAAAATTCCTGCTTGGAACAAATGGTCTTGCCTGAATTCAAGGTAAATGTCCAGCCAAATAAAGACTAAACCGGTTTCGAATGGAATGAGGAACGAAAGCGTGGAATGTCGATTACATAAATATACATTCACATACATGCATTCTTGTTTGTTATTATGATTTATCATGGTTTGAGGTGGGTAGATCATTTGTGTCTGCATTGATTCCATGGTGCTGTGCATGATCCTCCTTGTAGTAATGTAACACAATATTGCTAGATCATTGCTCTTTGCTTCCATGTATGGATGATTTCTTGAGACGTCTGATTTCTTTCTTTCTTTCTGATTATCATGTTTGCTAAAGGATTACACGATCATACAAAAGTTAATGACAATCTGTTATGTTTCGACCGTTACTACTTTTTACTCAGATGAAATCTACCTCAACTGTAACTATCTATGTTCATTGCTAACTTCTTCAAATTGCTACTATCTTTTTTTACTGCTAACTATCACACCTGAAAGTTTAAAGGATTAAAAGGTTGTTGATATAAATTAAATTTGTACAAATAAAGTGTTGCTGATTTTTTGTATAATACAAGTTTTAGGTACAATGGCTAATGTTGACTTCTAAAATATTGATTCTGCAAAAATACAAGTTTTATCAATGTGGTCCTCCAACAATAAATCCCCTCTGTCATGTCATGAGGCAGACAATTAACAGGACCAACAATATATCCATTGACTATACTATGGACCTCAATCTGGTGCTCATATACTGCTAATATGATTTATCATTTTGTCCCTATACTATGGACCTCAATCTGGTGCTCCAAAAGTTTATAACATCAAATTAGTCTTCCAAAGATTTGAAGTGACTTCAAAAAGATCGAACTTATTCTGGTGGAAGATCCATTTCTATAATTTGAAGAACTAGTTTAGCATCAAGAATCTTTAATTAACAATCATCAACATGAGATGGACTATGTAAAAGTAATGCACATGAGAGAACCAACAACTCTAACAAACTAACTAACTTCATTAATTAACAATCATAAACAAAGTCACCATAATTGTAAAAACAAAGTCACTACTAATCAGATTAAGCATAAAAATAAATAACATAAACTAAAATGAGATTAAACTCTCTAACATTAAGAACAAGGTGAGATTAAACTCTCAACATAGACTTCTGGGGACATCCAACCATACATGTTTTGAATCTTAGGAATCTTAAAAGTTCCATTTCTGGAATTGTAAACAACCAACTTCAAATCACTCGTCGGCTTTTTATAATATTGAAAATTCAGCAACACTTGGTCATCCTCAAAAACATATAAAACCTTGGTATAAAAAGAATCAGGACCTCCCATATAAGGAACACTAAACAATTTAGTCCAAGAGTCTTCAATTCCATATTCCTTCATAACCCAAACATCAAAAAACTCAACATCATTAGCAAAGATACACAAGCAATCCCTTAAAACCCCTAAAATCGAATAAACCTTCTTCTTCAAATCAGGTATCAAAAGCCTTCGATAAGACTCCTTCTCCAAATCAAGAGAAACAATAACATGCGGGTAACTAAGGCGAGTATCATCTTGCAACCAATTAACACTTCCACTCACAAACATTCCCCGTCCACAAATGCGACCACAGGGAAAACCATATATCGTTCTCCAGGAATCGGCACCCAAAGTATAAACATTAAGACTAACATCAAGAGTCCAGGGAGTAATAGCAAAGACCTTATAATTATCGATGAAATGATCATACCCAAAAGTGTAATGAAGAGAGTATCTAGAATACAAAGAGGGCAAAATCTTGAACTTTCTAATTGAAGGATTCCATAAAAGTGCATAATATTGATCAGTGGCGAATGGGAAACTGCCGACAAATAGGAGAATGCCGTCGCACGAGGAAACACTGTCAATAGAATTGAAGTATCTTTTATTAATCGCCCCCGGGCGTATGAGCGGTAACTGCAGGACAGGTGAGGTTGTCGGTGTGTCACTAAAAATAGAGGAGATTGTGTCATCCCAACAACAAAGTGAGTCTCTGCCGGTTATGATGAGGTGGTGACGGTACGTTTTTGACATGCGAAGGTGTTTCTTAGCGAATTTGGAATCAGAGATTAGAGATTTCCAGGATTTACAGACACATTTGAGTTGTAAGAGGAGTTTAACGGAGAGCCTGCAAAGGATTTCGGGGATGAGATCGAACGGAAGGGTGGGCGTGTGAAGTGAGGGTGAGGTTAGGGTTCCGGTGGTGGTGTCGCTGCTTGGCGACATTTCAGTATATGGACGTTTTGTCCGTCGTTTCACTTCACGAGGAGGCGGCGGAAAATTGGAAAACAGATTGAATCTTTGAGAAGAAGAAGGTCTAGGGTGAGAGAGTCTAAAGGGCATCAATCGATGAAGAAAGAAAAGAATAAAATAATTACTTTCAATTTATACTGACACACCATGCACACTCGCATCTCAGATTGAAAAATAATTTACTTTCAATTTTTTTGTTTTATTGAAAAAGAGCATTGGGCCTAGCAGTAATATTTAACTTAATTAAATTTCCACCCAAAAATAATAATTAACTTAATTAAAGAGTACTAGTAGGTGGAAAAAATTAAAAAATAAATATGTACACTAATATTACTATGAGAGTACTTATATTGTAATATCTATGATTATCGAATATTATAATTTTATTATGTCATTTTATATTTTTCTTGTTTTTATCCTTTATATATTGTAAAAGATATATTAAATAATCTATTTAAATAATTCCTGTTCGATCCCGATTCAATCGGTTGAACCTCAAGAACCACGAACCGCGCTACCTCTTCCTGGTTCAATATTCCGGTCCTGCTTTGATTACCTTGCTTAGGGATGGGGTAGTTGTAACAGAGCAACGTGATTTAGAAGAGGTTGCTTCTAACTATTTTAAGGAGTTGTTTCGTGGTAACCAGGGAGTATATGATGATGTGCTCAGACACGTGTCTAGTAGGGTGGATGATGAGGATAATGTGAAGTTACTTAAGCCATCAGAGATTGGGGCGTTCAAGAATGCTTTGTTTCACATGCACTCTGATAAAGCTCCTAGTTCGGATGGACTAAATCCAAGTTTCTTTAAGCGGTTTTGGAATCTCTCGGAGTGGGGTTATTTCATATTGGGAAGACTTAGTTGGAGGAGGGGGTCTTCCCTCCAAATTTAAATGATGCTAATATTGTGTTGATCCCAAAAATGGAAGATCCTGTGTTTATGAAGGATCTTAGACCCATTTCTCTATCTATAAAATCAATTCAAAAGTTCTTGCCAACTGCTTGAAACCTTTACTTCATAAGCAGGGACGAAGCCAGGATTAGATGAGTGGGGGGGCTAATAATTTTTTTTGATATATATATATATAGTTCTTTTTTGGTATATATCATATGCTGCAGAATCAGCAGAGACTAATCTCTCGAGTGGGTAGGACCACAATGGGTTTATAGCAACAAAGGTTGGTCTCGAGTGAGAATCTGACTCGGACACTCTGGCCTCATCCTAAGGTCTCGAGTTCAAATCTTGGGTGTGACAAAAAATTTCTTGGGAGCGTCTCAGTGGTCAGATTCCCAGTGTAGATTAGTCATTAAGTAAAGCCCAGGTAGATACTCACACCAATAACCAAAAATTTAATCCCAAAATATAAACTTTTTTATATCTCCCCTTATTAAATTTTAAAGATAAAACCGAAGGGATTGGTAAGAACTTTTTTTGACGGTAAATAATTTGAAGGAATTTCAATAGGCAATGAGATCTAACATACAGTCGCATATATAAGATATATATTAATATATAACTTTTACTTTTTGTTTGCTCAATCCATGTATATTAATTGTATACTTAAACTATTAAGTGTAAAAAATTTGTTGTCACAACAGGGGCTAGAGCCATGGCAGCTCTAGCTGTACCTCCGCCCTGTTCATAAGTGTATCTCAAGTGAACAGATGCGCTTTTGTGGAAGATCGGTGTATCCTTGATAATGTTCTAGTAGCTATTGAAACTTTACATCACCTCGAATGTAAGACCAGTGGTAAATGGGTGAGATGGCCCTTAAAATTGGTATCACCAAAGCCTATGATAGGGTTTGATGAGAGGTGGGTGAAATGGATGTCCATTCGTATGTAAACGATTAGCTACTCTGTGATGGTGAATAGTGAAAAAGTCAAACCTATTACTCCATGGCGAGGGCTGAGGTAGGGTGACCCACTGTCACGTTACCTCTTCAATATTTGTGCGGAGGGTCTTACTACTTTAATTAAAAAATCTGAACTGAGTGGTGATTTACATGGTGTCCGGGTGTATAGGGGGATCCATCCCTTGCACACTTACTTTTCGCTGATGATTGTTTCTTATTTTGTAGGGCTGATGAAAAGGAAAGTAGACATTTACACGGAATTCTAAAACTCTATGAAGCAGCATCAGGTCAAGCAATTAATATGACCAAGTCTGAAATCTATTTTAGCAGGAAAGTAGACATTTATCAATGTGTCTCCTATTTTCAAGAATGACATGTTGGAAGCTTGTGACAACAGTAATGTGTACTCTCTAGAAGGATTTTCCACTGCAATGAGTTTTGTTTTGTTTTGTTAATGAGTGGATGAATTATAGGAATTTGTAACCAATGCAGAGGTTGTTGCTTGAACAAGAGCCATTTTTTCTCCTTTAAACCTCTGCATATCAAAATGGTCCATTTTCCTACCACTAAAAATTTCCAGAGTTTGAAAGACAGATTAAGTGGCTAAGGTTGCAGGTGTGTATACAAGGCATTGTTCTATTACACTTCACTTGTTAATGATATGAAAGCTATTTATCATGGAATGACTGCAGTACTAAAGTTAAGGAATTATAAAGAATAGTGGCTATGTTGGCTATTAAGATTTGTTTTTCATCACATTTTGGTTTGGATTATAATACATTTGAACCATAACTTTATGACTTTAGGGCCTATTTGGTGGACATGATAGGACAATAGTTGATAATCTATTCTTCTGTGGTTGCCATTAGCTCTTAATGTGATGATGTTAATTGTTTACGGTTTGGTTTGGTTTGGTTGGTTGTGACTTTTCATTTTCAATGTTGTAACATTTTACTATTTTGTTGGATTAGGCATCTAGTGAAGAAACTGGTGTTGGATTAGGCATCAATTTATGAAGGATTAGAAGCATGAGAAAGTTGCAGCAGAGTTTCCTTCAACCATTAGGCCTCTGAATGCCACTGTTGTTAACCTCAAGTTTGAGCTCTATCTCTTGTGTTCCTATAAGCCTAGTCATTTCTACGCTGCGCTCCATTTTGTTCCGGTTGATACTTTGAGTTAGTTAATTCTGTTTTAACAGAATTAACAGTTTTGTATTTTTTGGGTAGTTTGTTTGTTACGAGCTAGTCTATAAAGCTACAAGAAAAGTGTACTCTGCAGTTAGTTGTAGCTCTTTGATCATATAGTGAAGATTTCAAGTCGTATCAGGAGTGTTACTCTGAACTGAGTTAACAATATTGGTGTTCTTTCTTTTCTTTTAGTTTTTTAATTTCTTTATCTGAATTCCTTTTATTCTTGTTAATAAATTTGTTAAGGGCAATTACATTTTCTGCACAAGATAGTGTGTTCTTTTTCTACATAATTTCAGGTTCAATAGATTCAAGAATTGAATCTGGTTACAACTTGATGTATAAGAAACTTCATGCTGAGAAACATCTAGAGTATGGATCAATTAATGATTCCTTCACCTTAAAGTTCTTGCTTGGAAGGAGTGATTGTGTCCGAGTTCAAGGTAAATGTCCAGCCAAGGATGATGATGGAGGAAGACTGACTATTAGCATGTGATACCTGTGGTGTATGGCTGCATACTACTAGATGTGCTGGGAAGGAAGCTGCGAAGCCGCTGTTGGAAATCCAAGACAACCTTCAGAGTTCAAGTGGTGGCAACTACTGATAATTCAAAGTTCCTTGTAAGATCACTGTAATTTTTGTAGTAAGTTGATTGAATAGCTCTTAGTTGTCTCTCAGTTAAGTGTTTGCTAGCCTATGATTTTGAGAGCTTAGACCTTTGACATGTTTTTGTTTAATATAGTTAAGCTTAATATAATGAAAGTGGTTTTTTCTCTGTCATTGAAAGGCAACTGATATAGCTTTGCACATGATTGTATAATTGGCAACTAAATCTCTCTGTCATTGAAAGGCAAATTCAACTAAATAGCTGAATTTGCTAGAAGAAATAAACCAGACATATTATTGCCTAGGCAATTAGTGAGAATAGTCAATGGGAGTTCAAGTATTTCCCATTTTGATCCAATTTCTATCAGAATCATATCAGAGAAAGAAATAGGGGATTGTGGTGCATAACACTTTAACTATTGAGAGAAAAAGCTAAAACTAATTAACCTTCAGTATCAAGTTTCTTTGAGAAACTGCACTCATCATTCTCTTGCTGTTCCATTGAAAGACATATATCCAATGACCATTTAAACCAATTGACACCGTGGCCTTCAAATTCAACAAAAATATCAAACACATGACCAAAAAACATTCAGATATATAAATCCTGTAAAAGAAAAATAAAAGAAACAAAATGTTAACGATAATTGAGTAAAATGCAGGAATGTAAATTAAATATGTCTTAAACATATCTAGCTAGTTGAGATGGCTCAAGACAAGACTTGCACAGACGACTCAGGACATCCAACGACAACGAGTCAATTTGCACAGATAACCCGAGACCTCCAATGGCAACGAGTCGGCCTGCAAGGATGACCTTAGCGAGAATCTCAAGCCAAGCCCATCCTCCGAATAGCTTTAATTTGGGGGCAACTGTCCGGACTCACCATATAAGGCTCACTCCAACAATTGGACCTGAATCAGCCCAATCGCTAGGACCCATATCCACAATAAATCAGCCCACTTATGACTATCATGCCTCAATGACTTAGATTCATCCAATCGATGCTTATAAATACTACCCCCACCCAGCTAAAAAAGGTACACTCTCATTCCCCGCTACACTCTACAATTCTCAATACTAACTTGAGCACCAGAGTGACATCTTAGGTAGCTCACCCGACCACTCTGGAACCTGACTCGGACGACAGGAGACTTACCAGCTACAGTCTCGGACGACTGCAAGGAACAAAACACCTTCATTCTTCAAAAAACATTCAAAATACAACATAGTTGACAATATAGAGTAGTAACTATTTCTAATTATATGTCCATATCTTTCAGCTCTGCTCAACCCACAAAGACAATAATGGACGTGGTATATAAAAAATGCTCACTAATAATCATTCAACAATGTAATACAAGAAAAATAATGGAAGTGGGATACTGAAATATTAGAAGAAGAAGAAGAAGAAGAAGATTAAGATGCAGGTTGTGAGTAACAGCAGTAGTGATGGACTATATATGTACGATTTGATTCGCAGTATCGTCAGCTGACACTGATGGTGGCAATGCAGGAGAGACAATACCTTCCTTCCCTTATGTACGATTATTGAGTAGTTTAAAAACTCAATTTACAGAACAACCTGCAGGTGAAATATGAGACAGTATCATCATACTACTACTATTTTACTTTGGAGAAAATTGTGTGTGTTGTGTATGTATATATCTCTTTTGATGTTCAAGGGAAGATCCAAGCAGAAAAAAGAGAAAGAAATATTCCTATAGCAGCAACTAGTAACAAGTGCATCACTACTCTTGTAGACAACCAAGACTTGTTGGTAACCATAACTTCTTTATCCAAGTATGTTTCCAATGGGACCATAACTTCTTTATCCAAGTAACACTAAGGCTTAGCCTATCACCTCCCTCCACAACAATCAAAAGCAGCTTCTCTTTGAAATATGCTTTAATCTTTTATCTTTTTGCACATTTCTTAGACTTTTCATATTCGTAGTCTTTATTGTTCCTTTCGTTATTTTGAAAAGTAGCAAACTTTTGATAACATATTCTTTCGTTTTTAGTTTATTTATTCTCTTTGCAAATTGCTCATACTCGGTGCTCGTTTGGTTATTTTGAAAAGCGGCGAAAATATAACTTGTGCATTTACTTTTGTTTATGAAAACTTTTTAAAATTAAAGAATCTACAGAAATTTCGTTATGACAGTTTTTGAAGAAGCGAGAAGCGCGGTTATCAAATCGGGATACGTATCGTGTATCGTTGTACCCATTTTCCAAATCGTGTATCGTATCGTAAGATACATAGTCAAAAATATATAATATTTTTGAGTAAATCAAAGTAACATAAGTAACAAAGAACATGAACTTTAAAATAATTCAAGTCATAAATAAACATATTAAGTGAGATTTAGAAGCACAAAGTACCCCAACTTTAAACAATTTAGAAGTAGCTTGCCTCAGCAGAGAAAGACTCTGTATAGTGAGATTTGAAATCAAACTAATAAAAGCAACGAAAAATCAAATTGGTCTGCAGAACAACAAGAAATATTCATATACAAGGATCACTTTCCTACATTGTTCTTTGCAGTTCAGTGGTTATGTATATCTGTTATTTAGCGGTTGGTAAACACTTTACAAACATATTAGTGACTTAGAGAGCGAACAAAATTTAAAAACAAACTCAGCCATTAATATTGATCAACAAAGTCACCTATAATCAAATTCAGAACAAACATAAAATAACTACCATAAACTAAAATGAACCTATAAGTGGTCGTTGAATGCAGGGGCGGAGGTACAGCTAGAGCTGCCATGGCTCTAGCCCCCCCTGTTGTGACAACAAATTTTTTTACACTTAATAGTTTAAGTATACAATTAATATACATGGATTGAGCAAACAAAAAGTAAAAGTTATATATTAATATATATCTTATATATGCGACTGTATGTTAGATCTCATTGCCTATTGAAATTCCTTCAAATTATTTACCGTCAAAAAAAGTTCTTACCAATCCCTTCCGTTTTATCTTTAAAATTTAATAAGGGGAGATATAAAAAAAGTTTATATTTTGGGATTAAATTTTTGGTTATTGGTGTGAGTATCTACTGGCTTTACTAATGACTAATCTACAATCTGGGAATCTGACCGACTGCACGCGCTCCCAAAGAAATTTTTTGTCACACCCAAGATTTGAACCTGAGACCTTAGGATGAGACCGAGTGTCCGAGTCCAGTTACCACTCAGACCAACCTTTGTTGCTATAAACCCATTGTGGTCCTACCCGACTCGAGAGATTAGTCTCTGCAGTTACGCACATATGATATATACCAAAAAAGAACTATATATATATATATCAAAAAAAATTATTAGCCCCCCCACTCATCTAATCCTGGCTTCGTCCCTGGTTGAATGTCATGCTCAAGTGACATAACATAGCATCTACACCCTAAAATTAAGAACAAGGTGATGTTAAACTCTCAACATAAACTTCTGGGTACATCGAATCATTGATTTTTTTCAATCCTAGGAATCTTAAAAGTATCATTTCTGGAATTGTAAACAACCAACTTCAAATCTCTCATTTAACACCTATAAACATCATACTTCTTAATTTCAACCTACGAGGGCGATGGCTAGGGTGGTCTAATGTTTCAAGTAGTTTATGATGGTTAAATGCTTGAAAATTGCTCCAAACTCCAACGACGACCCGTAAGTATAAGCTTATGATCCTCTACATTTGTACGGTCCTCAACAATTACTTAATTGATGCTGATTTAAGAAAGGTAGTAGGCTTCACTCATTTTTTCCTTGTTAAATTACATAATGTTTCTAATGTGGAGGAATAAAAAGTCGAGAGAGTGAAGGTAATTTCTGAGATCATTACTTATCCTATTTATACATGATATATCTTCTAACTAACCAACTACTTTAACTAATCCTAACTACTATAACTCCCCTTTGTTCTTTTACCCTAATATAATCACTCCCACCGCACTTCAACGGAAAAAGGAGAAATTATGAAAGATAATATGCTCTCTCAGTTGAGTTTTTATCTACCATTGACAGTAGGATTAGCTCACTAAAAATATATTTTTAGCTAGCCTCAAAGAGAGAATGACTCTATATAGTGAGATTTGAAATCAAACTAATAAAAGTAACAAAAAATCAAATTGTCTGCAGTTGTGCAAGACAAGAGATATTCATATTTAAGGATACACTTTCCTACATTGTTCTTTCCAATTCAGGTTATTTGTATCTGTTATTTAGCAGTTGACAAACACTTTACAAACATATTAGTGACTTAGCATAACATCTAAATCCCAACTCCAATGTCATAAAATGAACCACAAAACATCTAATGCAAAGTGTGATATTGAATTATGTAAAAATAAACTCAGCCATTAACATTGATCAACAAAGTCACGTGTAATCAAATTCAGAACAAACATAAAATAAATACCATAAACTAAAATTAACATATAAGTGGCAGTTGAATGTCATGCTCAAGTGACATAACATAGCATCTACATCCTAACATCAAGAACAAGGTGATATCAAACTCTCAACATAGACTTCGGACACCATCGAACAATTGATGTTTTGAATCTTAGGAATCTTGAAAGTACTATTTCTGAAATTATAAACAACCAACTTCCATTCTTTACAATCCAGCAACACTAGGTCATCCTCAGATACATATACAACCTTTGTAAAATAAAAAGAACTAGGGCCTCCTCCCACATAACGAACGCTATACAATTTAGTCCAAGACTCTTTAATTCCATATTCTTTCATAACTCAAACATCCAAAGACACATCACTATTTGTAAAGATGCACAAACAATCCACCAACACTCCTAAAGTCAAAAGACTGTAGTTCCAAGGCTGTAGTTCAAATCGGGCATCAAAAGTTTTCGATACGACTCCTTCTCCAAATCAAGAGAAACAAGTACATCCAAGGACCTACTCAAACATCAAATGGCAACCAATTAATGGCTCCATTCACAAATATTCCCGGTCCAAAAATGGGACCATCACATGGAATATCATCTATCCTTCTCCAGGAATCAATACCCAAAGTATAAACACTAACTTCATTTTTCCATTGGTTAACGTTAACTTCACTTTCATACTTATAGACAGAGACAGCAAAAATCTTATAATTATCAACGAAATGATCATACCCTGAAGTGTAAATAACTCTTCCTCTTGATGGTTTTAACAAATGGGGCAAAATCTTGAACTTTCTAATTGAAGGGTTCCACAAAAGAGGAGGGCATAAATCATCGTCGAATAAGAGAATGTCATCGCAAGAGGAAACGAAACAACCAGCACCATATCTATTGTTGAGAGGTGCATCCGCCACATGAGTCGCAATTGCGGGGACGGTAGAAGTTGACGATACCTTCACGAAAATAGAGGAGATTAGCGAATCCCGCATAAGCAACTTCGGGTTTGGTGTTCGTAGAGGTTGTGATGAGATGGTGGTGATCGTGGCATGCGGTTGACATGCGATGGTGTTTCTTGGCGAATTTGGGATTGGAGATTAGGGAATTCCAGGATTTGCAGATGCATTTGAGTTGCAAGAGGAGTTTTACCGGGAGCATACATAGGATTTCCGGGATGAGATCGAACGGAAGAGTAGGCATCATCTGCTCGTGAAGTGATGATGGTGATGCTAGGGTTCCGGTGGAGGTTGTAATTTGCTGCCTCTTAGTGGCGGTGGTTACATCCATGAGTGACTGAGAAGGAACGGCGTCGTTGCCTAGCACCATTAGTTACCGCTTCAACTTGCGTGTGAATGTAACGTAGTTGCCGGCAACTGAGAAAGGGCTATATATATGTTAGTCTGTGATTAAGCCCTCTCTCCAATTTATTATTTTTATAAAACCCTATCTCCAACGGCAAAATTTTTATTTCAATTTATCACTTTATTCCTTTATCACTCCACCGCTTCAACTTACTTTTCCTTTAATCGATGGATTGTATCTCAAAAAAACAAAAAAGCTGATGGATTGAAATAAATTTAGGGAATATTTAATAGCACTTCTCATATTTAAATATACTTTCATACTTTAGAAACAAAATTAAAAAAATGATACTTGAGAGACTAAATCAAGGGTTTATTCGAATTCTTTTCAACGGAGTTTATTGGACTCCGATTTTACTAAAGATATAAATAAATTCTGCAATATTCAAGCAAGATTATCATGATTTTTTAAAAGGTGTAACATAATTTAATAGTATTCATTTAAGACTTTTTACGACTTTAAAATAAATCTAATGGTGCTAAAAATATAAAAATTTAACTGGGATCATTTTATTAGATGGTTTTGTGTCATTTTTCTAATGTTTTAAAAATTGGATTGATGACCGGATTGTTAGGCACAAACCACATTCTAAGATGGTATCAGAGTCTATCCTAGATTCATTCGGGCCACCCACCATTATTAGGCTTTTGCTTTTACCACACCCCCTCCTACTCCAAACACACCCCCTCACCCTACACATTTACCAAACTAACCCCACTTACAATTCTATTTCCCTCTCTATCCCTCTCCCTCTTCTTCTCCAACACACAAAAACACTCCCTCTCCAACACCCAAACCTCCCCTCTCTCCACTCCAAAACCCACCCATCCTCACCTTCATCATTCACTCCCATTCAACTGCCCATCATTGGCAACTAGCTCAAGGTAATAACCCTACCAAACATTTTTCCTTTTGGTTCTGTTTTGAGGTTTTACGCCATTTTTTTTTCTCGCAAACGCTCGCTTCGAACACGGCCGTTCGAACATGTTCGAATGAACGTGTTCGAACAGGTGTTAACCGGGCCGTGAATTTGCTTTGTTCGAATGGGATCTCATTCGAACATGTTCGCATGAGGCCGTTCGAATAACAGCGTATGATGACAAAGAATCGATAAGTTGCGGCTTCTTCGCGTGGTTTTTTGGTTAAATGGATGAAAATGAGGTGCATCTGGAGCGATTGAGTTGTCAATCGTAGAAAGCCGAGATGTCAATCGCCGCAGCTTGACATCTCAACCGACGCCGTCGAATCCCAAGACTTTACTAGTTCCTTCCAAACTGATACGGTAAGAATGAATTAGTTGTTTTAATTTTAGCTAACTATTCAAATTATGTAACTGACACATGGTAATTGAATTTCAGTTATTTCCTACTCGTGAGGAGCTTCTGACTTGGGTGTGTGCGGTTGGAAAATCTCTTGGGATGGTGATTGTTATAGGAAGATCTGACACCGGACGACGATCAGGTAAACAATACTGGATGTTGATTTGTGATAAAGCTGGATCATATAAGACAAATGTTGAGGAAGGCACAAACACTAGAAAATGTTGTTGTCCCTTCAGACTGAAAGGGAAATTTATTAAGAAGCTTGGAGGATGGATTTTGAGGGTTATGAATGGAACTCATAACCATGGGATGGTTACTTATCATGATGGACGTCCGTACATTGGTAGGTTAAGTTCGTAAGAGAAGAACTAGTGGCTAGAATGACTAGGAATCATACTCGGCCTAAATTGATCCTTAATGAGTCAAATTGATGAAGCCTGATGATAACTATACGGTTGTGAAACAAATATACAATTGTCGTCAAAGGCAACGGTCGGCTATGCGTGAGGGTAGGACTGAGCTCCAACAACTGATGTTTTATTTGCAACGCGATAATTATGTTTATTGGACTCGACTTGCGAGAGGAACTCATTGTTGTGAAAGACATCTTTTGGGCCCATCCAGATTCTATTGAGCTTCTAAACACCTTCCCAATTGTTTTGTTGATTGATTCCACATATAAAACCAACCTGCAGTATCCGCTGGTTGAGATCGTTGGTGTGACCTCAACCGAGAAGACTTACTCGTTGCATTTGCTTATGTTAATTGGGAGAGGATGGATAACTTTGTATGGGTTCTTGAGAAATTGAGGGGTTTATTTAGGAAACAGGATGAACTTCCGCAAGTCATACTTCTTGACAGAGACACGTATGATGAATGCTCGCGAAGAATATTTCCAACATCTCGCAAACTTGTTGTGCCAATTTCACATTAAGAAAATGTGAGGCCAAAGCAAGGCTCATTGTGAAAGACCAAGCCGTTGTTAATGACATTATGGGTGCATTTCTATCCGTTGTCCATGCGAAGACTACGGAAGAGTATGATTATGAGTTGGGTCTGCTTTAACGACTTGGCAAAGACCTTATCCCGCTTTCATACAAGATGTGTGAGACCACCGCT
This sequence comes from Oxytropis ochrocephala, assembly GCA_020916435.1. NCBI lineage: Eukaryota > Viridiplantae > Streptophyta > Magnoliopsida > Fabales > Fabaceae > Oxytropis > Oxytropis ochrocephala. The sequence continues at coordinate 122,776,453 of CM037089.1, read as the reverse complement.
AGACCCCTTCAAGGAAAAGTTTATTGATGCATGGATAAATAAGCATATGCACCTTGGAAACACTACCACCAACAGAGTTGAGTCCGCACACTCTCACTTGAAGCAAATATTACGAGGCAGTAGGGGAGATTTGTGCAAGTCTTTGGGATGGAACGCGCACTATGCTTAGGATACAACATTCGACCTTAAAATGCACTTTGAGCATAGTTTGAGTAGAGTGAAAGTTCAACACTTGAAGAAGAAGATTTTTGATGAAATTAAGGGTTTAGTTTCATCTAATGCTATAGACCATATTTTGAGTGAGATGCACGTGATCGATCCGCTTTGCTTAACCCATCATTATGTCGATGCACGCCGTGACTACACACGGACTACCATGTGCATGTGAGCTTTCAAGGTATGAACTGTTATTTTGTCTATAAACTTGATCCGTTTTGATGGGTTGTCACTAAATCAATGTCGCTTTTTTTGTAGGGTCATGATGGACTGCACTCCAATTCCGTTGAGCATGATTCACCAACATTGGCAGAGGTTGAATTTCAAAATACAAACAGAGGCAATGGATGATGAGTTGAGTGTAGAAATTGAACTTGAAGCTATCGTAAGAAGGGTTTGAGGCATCCGATCACGCCAGTAGAGTTATGATTAAGGCAAAAGCACGTGAATTGGCATTCCCGCACACGACTTCTATGTGTCCACCTCCTGATACGATCATTACAAAGGAGCACCAAAAAGATAAGAAAGGGAATGTTGATTACTCAACAAAGCGAGACAAGTCATTTTGGGAACATGTAGATGACAAATTTGACTCCCCACAGGGTTCATCTAGTGGATGTTTTGCTCAGTCTCGTAAACAACCTACTCCCACCCAAAGTAGGAGTGGAACGCCTACAAACCCATACAGTTCTGGTTCAACTCCTACTCCTACTTTGTCAACGTGTCCAGCACCTAATCCATCACAAAGCAAAAAGAGAACTCAAGCTGACAGTGCTACTACAATCCCTACTCCTCCACTACATAAGAAACCAACACTCACACCTATTGTTACGTGTCGCCATCGCTATCGTTTCAAAAGCTCTTACTTTGACACCACTCCTGTTCTTACACCGAATCCTATTGTTACGAGATGTTGCGCTTATGGATGTATTTAATACATACATTGTAGGGATGCCGACATACATGCGTCCCTATGTTGAAAAAATTGTTAATGTGGTTGGTGATGGTAATCGTGGATTCCGGTGTATTGCAAAGATTTCTTGGAAGGGGTGAGGAGGCTTGGCGATCAATCGAATCGATCGATGGAGGAGCTTAATCAATACAATGACTTCTACACTGATCGTATGGTGGTATTGGTAAGGTCACATTTTTGATGAAGTCGTTGTTGAGGGCACATCATGGGAACAATGTTGAAGATAATTGGATGAGTATACCTGGATATGGGGTATCCGATCGCGAATAAGTACAAAGTTGTCTGAGTTGTTGGTCACCTAATTGTTGTTACACAATTTTTCCCTTCAATGTTGCGCCATTCGTAAGTGCCCGACGATTCAACATCCTATTGGTACGAAACACAAACACTTTGTACAGTAAAGTGTTTTCTATTTAGATTCAGTGTAGTCATTCCAAAACATTACATAACATTATGTTTTTTGTTGTCTTTTTGAAGATCTTTATGAAGCCTCCAAGTCCAATGCCCCCGCCGGATTTGATGTGGATGACTAATAGGGCACCCATAACAAAGGGTCGGGACTCGCTTTTATTGGCCTGATGCAAAAGTGGAAGTCTTTGCTCATACAATCACAACCCCCCAATCCCCTCCTTGTGTAGATTTAAGTAAAGGTTACTGATGGTAGTCAATGTTAAGTTAGATTTATAATTTTGGTACACAACTTTGTATATGACTATTAGTAGGAAACTTTTGAAATGAAAAAACTCTGTTTCTGTTTCTGGTTTTTAAGTTTCTGTTTCTGCATAACATTGGTTCGAATGTTCCCATTCGAACGCCTGTTCGAACGCCACCCTTCGAACATGTTCGAATAAAGCCATTCGAGGCAGCAATAACACACCCTCACACCACCAGTTGGCAATATTCCTTAACACGAATGAGTTCATTCGAACAGGTTCGAACGATGTCGTTCGAACAACCAAAATTCCTTAACACGGACAAGGTCGTTCGAACCTGTTCGCACAAGACCGTTCGAACAATCACTTAAACCACGCTGCACGAGCGTCCCACGCGAGGTCATTTTTGGAAAAAAAAAGTTTAGGGGCGTGCGAGGAGTAGGAGGGGGTGTGGGAAAAGTAAAAGCCCATTATTATCCACGCACCAAGCCCAATAGTGTTGGGCGTGAGGGGGTGTATTTGGAAAAATTCAATTCTCACATTAACTAGAGATATGGTCTCAAAAGAGTTTATAAGTGGGAGGCACCTCTCACCTTACAAGTCAATTTTGTGGGGTTGAGTTAGGCCTTAAACCACATTCTAAGAGGTTGGACCGACGGGTCAGTAATTTAATCTTAATACCTAACTTTATTAAATTATAAAATTTACAAAAAGTATTACCATGTATTTTTTACTGGACTAAATATTAATATATGTATTTTATTTATTTCAAGTACTCTATATGAATATCCTAGAGAAGTGGGAAATTTATTTTTATAAAATTTTATTGTTCATGTTCTAATCGGTGTTTTACTAAAGATATATACATGTGTTTGTAATTTGTTCTTTGCTTGGAGCATCGTTTCGATTAATCGAGAAGGCGACGGGTGAGGAATGATGGCTGGGGATGGCGATAGGTACCTATAGGCGGGGAACTATAGTGCCCATACCAGAGCCCGCTCGCACACATGTATGGGTAGGGCGCTATAGTGTCGCCCCCTGCACTCTAGGCACCACATACCCTTTGGTCAAAAAAATACCCATGGACACACCCAATTCCCGCATTTTTTAACAAAAAAATAATAAATAGCATAAAAATATTATAATTCAATTTAAAAAGTCATTATTTTTTCAGTATCTACTAATTAAATATTACAAATGATAACATTTAATGGATTAAAAACATCCAAAATACTAGTAGTTTGACTTTTTTATTTTAAATTTGAATTACTTAGAATTGTAAAATATTATATATATATATATATATATATATATATATATATATATATATATATATATAAATAAATAAATATATGCAGTGTGGGCCCTTAAGCGGATTGGGAACCATGGTGCCCATACACGAGCCCCTACCTAACGGGCATATGCGGGTCGCGGGCCACCCGTTGTGGGTACCCCTAACTAACATGGGCTCAATTGTCATCCCTAATGATGGCATCCTTTCCTTACATCTCCTAGGGGCTTGAAAGTCTCCCACTTGGCCTTTGTGGACGATCTATTATTTGTGGAAGCCTCTCAAGCTCAAAGTTGTGTCATAAAGGAGATTCTGGATATCTTTTGTGTTCGGTGGCGGAGCTAGAAATTTTTTATGAGGGGGCCAAAAAATATACTCAAAATTCAAAGTTACACATGATTGTAACAATTTTGTTTTTTTGACAGCATCGTAATAATTTATTTTGGTCACCAATAAAATTGTATTATTTTTTATTGTGAGGCTTTCTCTTAATTTTTACATTTTAAAAACACATGATTCAATGAAAATCTAAATATCTTGTTTTTTTATAAACAAATGTTAGTGGTTAGTAGTTAGGGACGGAGGAATCTTAGTTTTTGGGATTTGAACACTAGATTTTTTTGCGTGTACTCTTTCAAAGTCCCTTAATTAGCAAGGGGAATGTTAGTTTTCCTGCGTTTGAACTTGGGACCTTTGCACTCTTTTTTGGACACTTCTTCGATATCTCTTATCTCATTAATCAACTACTTACTTGAGTCGTCTTACTTGCACTCTTTTAATGACAAAAATAATGAAATAATTTTTGAAGTTGCTAATGCTTCTTGAATTGTTTGCCTTCTGGAGGGTAAATTGCAAAAATTGATAGTTTTTAAATATGATAATTAATTGAGTTCTAATACTAGATATAATATATTTAAGTATAGTAATCAAATGAAATTGATATTGGGTTTTTAAGATTTGTGGTTTTTCTCAAAAAGTAAAATAGTATTCTATTAATATTGATTCATAAAGTATCCATAGTAATAAATTTATAATGACCTACATATATACTAGTATAAACTTTCAAAAATTTATGGGGTAGGAAGCACTACCCCAAGCCCAAGGGTAGCTCCGCCCCAGTTTGTGTTAGTTCGGGTCAAAAAGTTAGTCTCAATAAAATCTTTGTTTTCTTCTCTAAAAATATCCATTGAAATCATAGACAAGAGATTTGTAGCGAGCTGGCTTCCTCTCAATAGATGATTTGGGTAAATATCTGGGCGTTCCCATTTTTCACACTAGATTAACCAAGCAAAAATTCAAGTTTATTCTTTAAAATGTCAACCAACGGTTGAGCTCTTGGAAGGTGAGGAAAATCTCTCCTATTACGATCTCGGACCTCGGACTTCCATCTCAGAATTAATCATCTCCTATTACGTTGTAAATGATACCTATAATTTTTTATCTGAACTAATCCTACTTGTGTCAGTGGTAGATAAGAACTCAATTGAGAGAACAAATAATTTTTTATTTTCATTACAATTTCTATGGGGTTCATAACAAATTATATCCATCCTATATTGATTACTTTTTGGCTCTTTCTTGCTAGTGATCAATGTAATCCGCTACCAACAACATAATACTGCTTATAACAATGTATGAAATACAATGAGAAGGACAACATAATACTGCTTATAACAATGTATGAAATACAATGAGAAGGACATCTATATAGAGATACAGTAGCAAGCAACCAATCAAATCAAAAGCAAGTGCCCAACAACTATTGGTGACTCTAAACAGTAGCAATAGTCTAGTGCAAGTGGGTGATTGACAATTGTGCTGAAATTGTCTCATCGTTTCTCTTTCTTGCGAATTTGGTGCTGCGGCACTAAAAACAAAGCACCACCCTGCACACTTAGTAAACACATCAAACTCCAACTAAAGAGCACCAAAGTGCTCAACTTGGTTTAAAATCAGAGGCAACCACATAAACTCTCAATTTCTTAGTTATCTAAATTATTTACTAAACTTATTACTTTAAGAGTTAAGACACGTAAAATTCAAGTAAAAATGTATAAATAACTCTTATATATAAGAGTTATCAGCATTAAAATTTTCAAAAATAAATTTTCCACTTCTCTAGGATATTAATATGGAATACTTGTAAGAAATAAAATACATATAATAATATTTATTCCAATAAAAAAATATAGGAATTAATTCTGTAAATTTTATAAATTTAATAAAATCTAATAATTCGGTTCAACTAGTGACTCCAAGGTCTAATCGATAACTTGATGAGCCAATACCCTTACCAAGTCGATCATCAGTCTGAGTTTTAAAACAATACTAAAAAAGTAAAAGTGACTTAATGTCCATCTAAAAAAATAATATCTCAAAATCTTTAATTTCTTTTTTTAATACGGTTGAATTTTTTTTAAGTCATAAAAAGTCTCAAATGAATACTAGTAAATTATGCTACACTCTTTAAAAAACCATGTTACAAGAAAGAAAGAAAAACTGAAAAGGTGACAGGGGGGTGTATAAGTATTTGTATTATTGGTCCAACATAGCAACCTTGGGGTGTAATCAGTAATATCCTTGCTATCGTTCACCCGTTTAATAACTCTTCCCGCGTTTACTACATTACATTCTCAGTCACTGATGGATGAAACCGCCGCCACCGGAACCCTAGCATCACCACCGTCACTTCACCCGCCGGTTCCCACTATTCCGTCCGATCTCATCCCGGAAATCCTATGTAGGCTCTCTGTGAAACTCCTCATACAACTCAAATGCGTCTGCAAATCCTGGAATTCCCTAATCTCTGATCCCAAATTTGTCAAGAAACACCTTCGCATGTCAACTTCGTGCCTCAACCACCACCACCTCATCGTAGCCTCTCTGAACACCTCACACAAGTCGCTGCTTTTCTGGGATAAGGTGCTTCTCTTGGATTCTCCAATCTCCTCTATTTTCAGTGACTTATCGTCAACCTCTACCGTCCCGCAGTTGCAGCTCAAGGACCCGGAGACTCCTTTCTACGATGGACATTCTTGTTGCGTCGTTTCCTCTTGCGACGGCATTCTTTTATTCAACATTCATATATCTTCTTCTCTTTTGTCGAGCCCTTTAAGTATTTTGTGGAACCCTTCAATTAGAAAGTTCAAGTTTTTGCCCCCTATCTTAAATTCAAGTTACATAGGAAAAGCATTTTACACGTTTGGGTATGATCATTTCATTAATAATTATAAGATTTTTGCTACTTACTCTATCTCTATCTATGGTCATATCGATAACGTCAACCAATGGAAAAATGAAGTTAGTGTTTATACTTTGGGTTATGATTCCTGGAGAAGGATAGATGATATTCCATGTGATTATTCCATTAATGCACCTGGAATATTGTTGAGTGGAACTGTTAATTGGTTGGCGGGTTGGTTTGTAATCGTACTAAGGGTGTTGTTTCTCTTGATTTGGAGAAGGAGTCGTGACGAAAACTTTTGATGCCCGATTTGAATAAGAGTCGGTTGTTGTTTGAAGAGTCGACTTTAGGAGTTTTGATGAATTGTTTGTGCATCTTTACAAATAGTGATGAGTTTTTAGATGTTTGGGTTATGAAAGAATATGGAATTAAAGAGTCTTGGACTAAATTGTTTAGCGTTCCTTACGTGGGAGGAGGTCCTATATCTTTTGATCATCACAAGGTTGTATATGTATATGAGGACGACCTAGTGTTCTTTGGATTCTAAAGAGTGGAAGTTGGTTGTTTACAATTCCAGAAATGGTACTTTTAAAATTCCTAAGATTCAAAACATCAGTCGTTGGATGGTTCCTGGAGTCTATGTTGAGAGTTTGGTATCACCTTGTTCTTAGTGTTGGGGTGTAGATGCTATGCTATGTCACTTGAGCATGACATTCAACCGCCAATTATAGGTTCATTTTAGTTTATGGTATTTATTTTATGTTTGGCCTGAATTTGATTTCATGTGACTTTGTTGATGGCTGAGTTTGTTTTTTAGTGCTGTTGGTTCTCTCGTCGACTTCGTGTATTACTTTGTTGATCAATGTTAATGGAGTTAGGATTTTGATGTTATGCTAAGTATGTTTGTAAAGTGTTTGTCAACTCGCGCATATGCATATTTCTTGTAGATCTTCATTTTCCTTAGATTCTTTAATTTTAAAAAGTTTTCGTAAACAAAAGTAAATGCGTGAGTTTTCAAAATAACGAAACGAGCACTGAGTATGAGCAATTTGCAAAGAGTTTAGATTATCAAAAGTTTGCTACTTTTCAAAATAACGAAAGGAACAATAAAGACTACGAAGATTAAAAGTCTAAGAAATTTGCAAAAAGATAAAGGATTAGAGGATATCTCAAAGAGAAGCTGCTTTTGTTGTGGAGGGAGGTGATAGGCTTAACCCTTATTGTTACTTGGATAAAGAAGTTATGGTCCCATTGGAAACATGCTGTGATTGTCAAGATTTTAGGTAAACATGTAAGTTTCCTGATGCTATTATCATTGATGGTTAGTCTTGCAAATTTGTTTATGTTGTTGCTCTTCAATCTGATCATTGCTCTTTTATCTGCTTTTGCTCAAGGTGGTTCTCAAGCTATTGCAAATTTGGTTGGAGCAAATATGATTCTCCATCCGGCCGATCAGCAACATTTTTGGTAATCATTAGTCACCGACTAATTACAAAATAGTTGGTCAAAATTGAGTGTCTCTGGTTTTTGCTTTGTTAATATTTCCTCATACTTCCACTGAGGAAACCCTTAAACTCATACAACAGTTCTTGCTGATACAAGACATTGTCTTTTTCTGTGTCAATGCTGCAACTTTTCATCTTTTTTTATGTGCAGGAATTTGGCAAATGTATACTAGACTTGAACATACATTTTTACGCAACTATTTAGAACAGGTATCTTGTTCATGTCATCCGGTTTCTCCCTTCTTCAAGCGGTTGAACAATTCCATTTAAAGCTTAGTAATCTGTTAAATTGCACCCTTTCAGTCTCTCTCATGGCACTTGAGTACTTCTATATCTGTCTACATAAGCAGATGATTATCATGGATGATCAAGGTTTGGAAGGGCAGTGGTTTTGAATACTGTTTAGTTTATTAAACAATGTGGTAAATTACTGCTCCTTATTCATTACCTGGAATGGATGAATGATATATATGGCATTGCACAATGTGAAATTTACAAGCTTTGGTGCTTGATTTGAGCTAGTATGCTTTTATTTGCTTGGCTTCTTATTATGTCTGTTTTAGTAATCTTATACTGCATTTTTTGTTCTTATGTTCTATTTTAGCGAATCGGTAATTGAAAGCATTGATGCAATCAATAGGAAATTAAGATTAGATTAAAGTTCAATTGTGATACAAATCTACTCATACTTTTGAGTATTTTTTTTTGATGGAAATTGTAGAGGTTGGAGACCTCTTTTGTTATTAAAGTTCAATACTCATACAAATCTACTCATATTATTCATACTTTTATTTGCTTCACTCCGTATTATACATTCTTATCATGTTTGCTAATATACACGATTAAAATATATCTCGATTCCAATTAAATAACATGCATTAAGATTCTTTTTGGATATGTCAGTAGCTTTAATGTGGAAATCAATTGTGACCACGAGGTTGTCACAAACTCTTAATTTGATGTTAGTGGTTTATGGTTTGGTTATGTCAGTAACTTTTCATTTTCAATGTTTTAACATTTTACTATTTTGTTGGATTAAATAAAAAAGGACGGTGTGGGCATCCAGTGAAGAAACTGGTGGTTGATTCAACAAGGAAGCTAAATTGCAAGTATGAGAAAGTTCCTATGAGTAGGCTGTGGTGTAATGTGGTTCTTAATGATCAGGCCAAAGAAGGTTCATCTCCACAACCAGAGCTATTAGTATTGCCTCTGAATGCCACTGTTGTTGACCTCAAATATGAAGTCACTAGTGTTTTTCAACAAGTATATGTTCTGGTTTTGGTTGATACTGAGTTAGTTAATTCTGTTATGTGAGTTAACAGGTTTGTACCTTTTGGTTAGTTAGTTATGAGCTAGTCTATAAAGCTCCATTAGGAAGGGTATATGGGATGTAATTTTATTGTAAACAGGGAGACACTCAAGAGAAAATAGAGTGATTGTGAGAGGGGGGAAAACACCTTGAAGGGTTGGTTTCAGGTGGAGCTCGATTACATGCATGAATGTACTCTGCAGCTGTAACTCTTTGATCATATAGTGAAGATTTCAAGTCGGATTCTGTCCCCCAGATGTAGGAGCATTAACTCTGAACTGGGTTAACAAATCTTGGTCTTCTTTCTTTCCTTTTAGTAGCAATTACATTTTCTGCACAAGATAGTGTGTTCTTTTTCTGCATAATTTCAGGTTAAATAGATTCAAGAATTGAATATGTTTACAACATGATGTATAACAAATTTCAATCTGAAATACATCTAAAATATGGATCAATTGATGATTCCTTCTCCTTAAAATTCATGGTTGGAACAAGTGGTTCTGTGCGAATTCAAGGTAAATGTCCAGCCAAATACGGGCTAAACCAGTTCCAAATGGAAAGAGGAACTGAAGCGTGGAAAGTCGATTGCATTTGTGGGCTAAGGATGATGATGGAGAAAGAATGTTAGCATGTGATACCTATGGAAGTTGTTAAGTTTTTGCTGGCCTATAATTTTGAGAGCTTAGGCCTTTGACATGTTTTTGTTTAATATTGTTGAGTTTAATGAAAAGGGCCTTGCTATTACTATGTAAAGATTATTTACCTATGAAGCTTCTGATGATACATATAGACAAAGTGGCAAATACCATCTCTAAACTCACACACGCAAAGTAGAGATCCTAGTAACCATAGAACATATCCACCTAACAACCAGGTTATGCTAAGCCTTACAAATACTGAGAGGTTTTGAACTTCTAGTTATCTACTTAAATTACACAAACAGATAACATAACAATAATAGAGGAAACAAAGATTATCATGCTCTAAATAAACAGTAAAAAGTGTCACAAAATTATCCAAAAACTATAATTGACAATCAGAAAGTGAGTTATTACCAAGGAGCTTGCCTTGATTGTAACCTATATGAGCACTTTGTTTCCTCGGACATTGCTGCATTGAGCAACAAATTGTTGATAACTTGACAACAATTCATAATGCTCAAGAGTTTCTCTTGGGGAGTTTTGAAATTGAAAGCATTAATTTTCTGCAATTCTTTCTCAGCAAGCTGAATGCAAAAGGAAAATAGTACGAATAAAATTGAAAGCCTTAACCAATGTATTTAACTCAGTAGAAATAAAACAAATGCCATCCTTATGAAGCATACCAGCCATGAGGAACTAGTGGTATATCCAAATGTTCATCCTCAGGAGAAGTAGCGAATGTCCGAGAGAACAATTTAGTACCCTTTTCATGATTTTATACTATTCATTTTGTTTCTTAGTGTACAATGTGGTTATTGTACATATCTTCAAAATTAACTTGATAACAATATGAAATATAATTTTAAGGCACGGTCCAAATTACGATCTACAATCTCAATTGTGACCGCAACATTAAGGCTCTTTTTAGAGTTTCTACTATCACACCGCAATTGCAATAGTCGGATTTTTCTCTAATATAAAGAAATTGCGATGTAACCGCAATTGCAGCTTAAAAGCTTATACTTGAATTTGAACTGTGAAAATGGAAGTAGTAGAAGAAGAAAACGAAGAAGCAACGTGTTTGTTCATTCCAACGAGACGATTAGGTAATGGCGCACCACGTGATTCTCATTTTCATTGTATGCAACAAGACAATTAGGTAAATCTTCAAACTGTTAGTTGATAATTAGTCAAAGGCATAACTCATATTATTTGACTTATGTTGCATTTTACATGATTTGGTTGAGTCATTACCAACGACGGTTGTGGACTGAAATCATTAGACACAAAACACGACTTCAACCTAGATTTGTTCAATAATCAATTTTGAAGAAGGAATTCTTGAAGGCAAAGAGATGGTGAGAAAATTGGTGATTGGACGTGAAAAAAAAGAGGAATGCTTGAAATCATAAGATTATTCATGGTGAAGCATCTTGTTGAGAGATTATAATAGACAATAACAAAATAGTACATTGATAATTTAAAAAATAAACTAAAAGTGGTTTCATCCCATACACGACAAATTGGGACGGAACAAAAATGAGGAAAAATTGTGGTATTGGATGGAATCCATTCCATTCCATACTTTTTTTTAGTTATCCATCCATACAATGAAACATAACTCTACCATTTTATTCTATCTCATACCACCAATCCAAACATATTCTTAGGAATTAGTCTATGCTTCTACCTCCTAACCAAGGATCCGTTGCTACGTGTTTCCATGGACGATCTCTCTGAGTCCGGTCCAATTACTTAAAAACTCACAACAAAATATTCTTCCTACAGTTTCATTTCCTCACAAAGACTTGAAATATCAGGGAATATCCCTCCATCATTGTACTTGCAGATCCCATCCGCTACTAGATCATTTAACAAAGCAGCTGGTTCTCTAGATCCTCCATGCTTCATGAATTTTGTTCTTAATGCAGAACCTGTAGTTAGTGACAATGGATCTTCCTGACACAATTTCTTCCATATAGTTGCAGCAAAACATTTGGCATACAAATAGCTATAATACCCTGCACAAAAGATCAAACAAGTACAACTAAAATTAACTGCACATGAACTAAAAGGGAATATTTCAGTATGATTAGAAAGTTCAAACTTATAGTAGAAATAAAAAGTAACAAAACTAAGAACTTTTAGTGACAGACAAAATTGTAGGTAGAACTCAAAAATGGAAGTTATTAATATAGTGACAGTCTAAAAACTGTAGGTAAAGGTATTGAACCCTAGGTAAAACTTTTACTCACGAACAAATATGTATTGTTATACGCCATGTATTCTTTACGGGAGAAAGGACTCTGGGAAAAGTCAAGAATAATTTTACCTACGGATATTTGACATTTGGTGACAGTTTTTATCAATGGGGAAAAGTCAAATTTCTTGTCGTGTTGGTACAACGGGAGAACATAACAGCATCACATTACATATATGACGGCAGTAACTTTTTTCATATCGAGTATTTTTTGTCTTTCATATCGACAATGGAATGTGAAGTTCTTTGATGCTAACGAGAGAACATAACAGCATCACATTACATATCGTGTACTCCATCCATTCCTAATCTTTAGTATTTTTTGTCTTTTATTTTTGTCCCAAAACATGATTAGAAAGTTCAAAGTTCATACACACCTGCACCATAATTAAGGAGATGACTAAATCGAGCTTCCAAGTGTGTGCCATCCACATGTTCCAAATTAGTATGTTTTCTTTTCAGTTCAGCAACAACAGAACTACTATCACCAAAAGGTAGTGGCTGCTCCCCAAAAAGTGTCTGGTCAACTATAGCATAGAAGATCTAACAGAAAACACAACTGCACCATGTTAATTTATTTATTTTCATAAATAGAAATTTATGGTATGATGTAGTGACTTAAGATACCATCCTATCTCCCACATAGGCATAAAGAAAAATAAAAGGGAAAACAAAAACACCTGATGTTGCAGATCAGTTGCAGCAAACATATCTCTGGCACCCTGCATTGACTCAACCAGCTTCTGAGGGATTTCTTCGCCAGTTGAATAATGTCTCGCAAATGTTTTCAAAACTCGATAATCCCATGCATAGTATCTGTGCATCAAAAATGATATAAGTCAATCACAATTTAGCAGATCACCAAAGCATCAACACATAAGAGGTCATAGCATGTATCAACTCAATCATAATCTCTGCTTTAATTCCATCTTGAATTTTTTGTTTATTTTACTTCTTCATCGGGAATAAGTACATTTAGTTGAAAGGACAAACATAATCCTAAAAAAGGAGACAAGATCCTAAAGCTAATGGAGCACGTGTAGTAGCGCTAAGTAACACAGCAGGGCACTAATAATGTAGTAGAGCACTAATCTTAAAACTACAATGGCACTAAACATAAGTTCCCCAAATAAAAAAAAACCTTATTAGCTTCCATAATTCATTTATAATGTTAATTTCCTTTCATTTACTGGACATGTATGACCAAATCCACAACTTTGGAAAAAATTGACAACTAAAAGTGACAAACCCTATTTTGGTTCTCGAATGTTGCAATTTTCTCAAACTCCAGTTGTATCACTCCATTGTGAGCCCTTATTAACTGCATTATCTAGGGTGCATTTAGGTAAACCACTTACTTGAATGCTTATCCAATTACCTATTGTAGAGAGCTTAATTAAATGCCTATTCATAAGTTTTTTTGGGATTCAAATAAGCCAAAAATAGGTTATGGACATATAATAAATTATTCTATGAATATATCCAAACACTAATGTAAGTGTTTATGTTATGAGATAAGCCCCGGTTTCCTAATATGCCTTAATATTTTATTTCTGACCTTGATTAGTGTAAAGGCTCAAAAAGAATATTTCTTGCAGCATTCTACTTATCATCTCAGCAATATAAAATTCCACTCACTCGAAGAGGTTGGATGGTATTTCTGCAAAATCAAGAACCGTTTTTGTGCCTGAAAAATGTTGGTAGTCCTACAACGAGAATACGACAACAACACATTACATATATGAAAGTGATAGCACTCCTGTTAGTACAAAGGGTAAACCGGTAATTTGGCGTGTTTATGAAAGGAGAAATAAGAATAAATAATAATATAATATTTAGGAAGTAGTTATTGGTGTGTTAGTTTGAATTTGAATTGTTAGTTATTTAGTTTGGGTGTGAGTTTGAATATAAATATGTATTTTGAACTTTAGTTGTTTATGTGTGTATGTATTATGGAAGTTACTGGCCAGAAGTTATACTTCTGAGAGGAGAGCAGTTTGCTCTACAAACTCTTGTAATTCCTACTCTATTTGATATTGAATTTACAGTTTTCCTTCTCAATTATCTGTCTGCACAATTTCTGTTCTTATTGTTACTGTAAGGAAATTCTGGTTTCCATCAGAAAGCAGTAACCTTTTTTCATACCTTTCTATTAATATTATTTCTTTTAAGTGGTAATATTATTAATAACACTTGAACCATATTTGCCAATGTGGTCCTCAATCAAAAGAAGTTCCCCTATTTAAACTTGTTGAAGACTAGTGTGTGTGTGTGTGTGTGTGTGTGTGTGTGTGTGTGTGTGTGTGTGTGTGTGTGTATATGTTTGTTTGCTAGAGTATTACACCCACTCAATAGGGAAGAGACAAGATATATTGGGATCAAACCTAAGACCACATGCTTAAAAGATTAAAGCCTCTTCCACTCAAACCAACACACAACAATAGTAGAGATGTTTGAAAAGAAAAAGTCAACTTTGAAAACATATTTTCTATACATTGTAATTGCCTAATTTGCATTAACAATCCAAATTCGCTAAATATTCATTTGTGATTCCACCACTTATTATAGCTTTGACCTGATCTTGTTAAGATACAATTTACCCGTAAAAGTTCAAGAGAATACCGTTCTTGAAAGCAGAGAATGAAGAACATGTCCAAACTCGTGAAATAGAGTTTCCACTTCCCAATGATTAAGCCTTACAGCTGATGGATTTCGTGAACCCGAAAAATTACAAACAAGAGCTACAATCTGCAAAATTATCAGAATCAAGCAACGTCAAGAAGAATAAACAGCCTGCCTCTTGTTTAGTGATTAGAGAAGTTTGAAATTTCAAACAGATCAAAGAATTATGCGAGAACCCAAGAGCACTTGGATGAGATAGTAAGAGTATCTTCTAGCTTATTCAGTGGTCCTAGGTTCGAATTCAACCCCTGAGGATGTAACAGTGCTAAAACTCTTGAAGAGAGCTTTGTCATCCATATGGTCCTACCCGGCTTGAGGGATTAGTATCCATGGTTGCACGTAGAGGACACGGTATTTATATGAGAAAATAAATTTACAAGGTAAACTCTATGTAATTTTGTATTAGTATAAATATAGGGCTAAGCAAGTATTATGCGTTAAACTATATTCTGTTCTGTATAGTCCCACATCGACTAGACCCAAATTCTAAGATGATCAATGGGTGAAACAAAGTTCTTTTTTGTCTCACATTGCCTATAATTTTCATTTCTCTTTTCAAAACCTCGTTTTTCCATTGGAGGATGCACTGTTAGCATTCCTCTCCAATAACTTTCTTTATGAGAATTCAAGTCAAAAGACAGTGCATATTGTAACCAAAGAAAAAACCATAATTTCCAGCTAAATGCTCCAATCTGATTAAGGGAATGAAGAAATTCGAACATACAGGAAGTTGGTATTCTGTTTGAGAAATCCTGCGACCCCCTTTAATTGCAAAATGAGCACAACCAGGATACTTTCCCTTTCTTGAGTACAAATCGAGGTACAGATATCCCAAGTCACCCTGAAATAAGTTTGAGTCTCAGTGCATCCGAACTGATTAATAAAAAATACAGGTACAACAGAATTGATATTAATCATCAATGAAAATGGAAATTAAATGTAACTGATAAGATATTGGTATACAGGTACAACAACAAATTATGAGATAGAAACACTTAGCAAGAAAGTAAGACTACAAAAGGAACTCAGGAAAAACAGGGGTTTGGGGGCATTGAGTGCTCAGCCAGCCATTTGGTAAATTACAACTCCTCCCAACAATAGGTTGATGCAGTACCAGATGATCCGACCAAGGTATGGCCAATGATCAATTTACATCACGGGACAAGCAAACAAAGGAAAATGATATAATTGGAGGGGACAGGTGACTGGTATTTTCAGACCTCGGGACACTGTGATAATAGGCCAACCAACAAGGAGGTTATTTAACTTTTTAAAATGAGTGTTACTGGATTTTGAGCCAAATAATCAATATTGAATTCAAGGTCAAAGATGTAAAGTTAAACTATAGAAAATCATTGTCTGACATAAAAGCTTCTATCTCAACATTTGAGAGTTTTTGTTAGGCACCTAGCCTAACGTTGACCGAATATATGCAATTGAAAGCCTTGGAAATTAGATTAAAGAAAGGAAAATGGGAAGAAAGTAGAATATTATTGGTATGTGTTGAATGAATACAATTGGAGAGATAAGGGTCCCCAACCCTCCGGCCTCACCCGGACTCCGGCCTAACCCGGTCACGACTAAACTCAAAGTATATTCCCAAGATCTCTCAAAGGGGGTGGAAGCCTTAATATATATAGGCTTCCAATACATGGGGGTAGAGGGAAATATGCTAACCAATTAATAACTACCTCAACAATTATAACAACTATCATAACTTCCCTAACAACCCAAACAAACTAAGTAACTAATCCCTAACCACCCCTTAACAACCACTTAACAACCAAAACAAACTTTAACAAATAAACTAATTTGAATTAAACAAGGGCCTAACAATACTCCCCCGTTGAAAACCAACCTTGTCCTCAAGGTTGATTAGGGGATCCTTCTAAAGCTTGGCCTTGTCCTCAAGGGTTTCTTCAAGCATTAGGTGCCTTCGTGTTCGTTGGGAGCGTCTGGTGGTTTGGGCGGTGGACGGCCCACTTCTTGTCTCGTACGTGATCGACGCCTAGCTTTTCGTTCGTGGCCCGTGTTGCAATTAGACCCCTTCGGTGACGTCCTCGTTGCTCGATTAGAGGTCTCCATCACACGACCCACTCGTTCTTGAACATCTTCTTGAGCCCAAATATCATAATCAGTTTCTTGCAGAAACTGCCACCTAGTTTGTATGCTTGAAATTCTGCCCCATTTTTTTCTTTTTCGCTTTTTCACGGTTGTAATTCCCAACATCTTCATTGCTTGTGCAATGTTTTCTTTCGACCAGATTTGTGGATTACATTTTTCTGTCTTCACCCCACGCTTCTTCTTATCCACATTTTTCTTCTTTTTGAGATCAAGAAGCAGGTTCTTGTATCTGAACTTATTAGTGAAAGCCATTTTGAAAATTTCCCATGTAGCATTCGGATAGGCATCCTCCATAGAGATCCACCACCCATAGGTCCCTAAATTCAAAAACCATGCCGTGAGTCTCAACCACTTTCCGATCTTCGTTGACACCGTTGGCTTCAAAATGTCGCTCGCATTGGGTCGACCACTCGCGGGCATCTCCCGTGCCATCGAAGATATGAGGTTTCTCTTTAAACATCGCTAGTTTCCTTCGCAAGATCCGGTGGCTTCCTTCGAGATCCGCAAGAGTCGGACCAATTGTTAGGCACCTAGCCTAACGTTGACCAATAATATATGCAATTGAAAGCCTTGGAAATTAGATTAAAGAAAGGAAAATGGGAAGAAAGTAGAATATTATTGGTATGTGTTGAATGAATACAATTGGAGAGATAAGGGTCCCCAACCCTCTCGGCTCTCCTGGACTCCTACTAACCCAGGTCACGACTAAACTCAAAGTATATTCCCAAGATCTCTCAGGGGGTGGAAGCCTTAATATATATAGGCTTCCAATACATGGGGGTAGAGGGAAATATGCTAACCAATTAATAACTACCTCAACAATTATAACAACTATCATAACTTCCCTAACAACCCAAACAAACTAAGTAACTAATCCCTAACCACCCCTTAACAACCACTTAACAACCAAAACAAACTTTAACAAATAAACTAATTTGAATTAAACAAGGGCCTAACAGTTTTATCCAATGGATCCAAATTCATTTCAAGTCACAAAATTTCAATACAAAATACCTCATCGGGATGATGAAGACACAGCTTAAGCACTTGTGGATCCCATGATTCACCAGGTGCTAGAGAGATGCTACGAAAGGTTGCACCAAACAATGACTGCACTAGAACCTTCAAACCCTCAATGCAGTTTGATAAAGAAAAATATGATGCTACAACCTGCACACGTGATTTTTGCATTTATGTGAAAAACAAACATAGGTGTGCAATATTCACAAACAAAGCGTGCAGGCATGTCGTGTTTACCGAAGAATCCAATTTATAAATGGAGGACTTTATCATTGTCATGTAATAGGCTGCATCCCACGGCCTTAACTCTTCACCACTTTGACCGCATTTTAACCTCTTGAAGTTTGTAAGTAGCTTGAGCTCCTAAGATTGTACGGAAAAGAGAAAATCCTTTTTGCAGTTATAAACACAAGCAACTACGGCTATGACACCTTTTTGCCCAAGAAAGTATGCATATCAGGAGTCTATTATGTATACCTTTGTAGCCTTTGGCCGGACCATCTTGCTCATTTCAAGTAAAAATGACATTACAACTTTTGGTGATGAAGCCATGTTGGGCTTAACAGCAAGTTCCGCATAAGATCCACACCCCATTATCTGGAGCAAATCATCAGATATGGTAAAACCAATGAGTTGAGAAGTCAATAGAAGGGAGAGAAACAAGAGACTTGTTGTGAAATTCGCACGTAAACTACACAGTAAAAGCAAAGCTATATTATATAGACATGAAGCGATAAATACAATGACTCACAGTTAATCTAACTACCAGAATTACACGGTACTATACCTATTTACATTCACCCTATCAGCCTTCTTTGTTTTGAGAGGATGTCTTATTCTTTTTATTTGCACTTTCTTTTCTTCATTAATAAATTTATTTTACTATAAAAGGGTAAAAACAGAAGATATCAAATGTTTTTGCATAGCTATAGTCATGTAGAAATGCAAGCGAGGGATAAATCATGTACACCAAACATTACCATAAAATGAATAAGGGAGACAGCATAGAACACTGTGCTTTACAGCACCA
Organism: Oxytropis ochrocephala; assembly: GCA_020916435.1. Taxonomy (NCBI): domain Eukaryota; kingdom Viridiplantae; phylum Streptophyta; class Magnoliopsida; order Fabales; family Fabaceae; genus Oxytropis; species Oxytropis ochrocephala. Next base: position 122,757,565 of record CM037089.1, on the reverse strand, counting down.
AACAAAGGGCCTAAAAGAGCGAAAATGCCGAATGATGATCCAGACCTGCGATAACTCGTGTCGAGCAGATATAAGCCTCTTGAGAACATCAACATTTGCATGTGGAGCAGAATTTCCTTGTGTATATACCATTTTCCTAATCTTAAGATAAAGAGAAAAACACAAAAAATCAATTCAAGATAAAAAAAGAGAAAGAAATTATAAGTTCATTCTGTAGGATCATTTGAGACAAGACAACCACCAAATTCATCAGAATTCTTTTTTTTTGTGACAAAAATTCATCAGAATTCTTAAAGAGTCCAGGATCGTAAGATTCTTAGGAGACTAGATGTTAGGGAGTTATGTTAGAAAATATTAGGTGTTAGAAGTTTAATTAGTTGGGCCTTTATTTTATAGTTGCTTTGTTTAGGCTTTTTAGTGTTAGGCATTTTATGCATATTAGTCCCACAAATATAGTATCATGGAGACATTCTAGGTCATCAAACGAATGAAGAAAGTATTATAATTTTTAATAGTGTAGCTTCTTCTCTTTTTCTTTAGTAGTTTTTCTTAGTTTTGTTAGGGTAGCCTTTAGCTTCCTAACACTAGATGTGATTCCAAGTATCAGGTCTCCCCTGCTTTTCAAGAACAGGTTGTAGTCCTGTTAGAGAAAGAAAGAGACAGTCTTTTTTAATATACAACCACGTCACAGTAAGTAAAAATTTGTGTCTTTCTCAATTCTACAGGAATATATCCTGTTACTGTAATACAGGAAAGTATCCAAATCTCGGTTCCAAATAGTCCTCTTTAATTTACTGGACACACCACAAATCAGACTTATGGGTAATTCTTATTACAAGTATCAACATATCAAGGTAAAATTCAAAATTATTGAATAGAATATACCTCATCATCTGATGCCAACTGTAACACAGAATCAACAGTTTCTGGGTCTGTTGTAATTCGAAATCCTTGCTCATCAACTGAACGACAGATAGGCTTGACAAGATAATGAAGTTTTTTAGGGATGCGAGATGAAGGATATATATCTACAGTTCCTGGAGCCATGACAATATTTTCATTGTACCTAACCAAATGAAACAAAATTCAAACAGATTAAGAGCACAGCAAAAACAAGCCTACTTCAAACATGTTTTACTTGCATTTCACAAGTAATGATGTAACAATGGAATTGAAATCACAAATGGAAACATTACATAGTATTATCAACTTCTGTCAAAGACAATTCACCGCGGTACTGTCACCAAGTAAAATTCAATTCTTTTTTTTTTGTCTGGAAAAGGCAGCCAATAGACTCTAAATGATGCACATTAAAATATAGATCCTGTAAATTTTTAACAGCTGCTGGCTGGTTCTAGAGTTGCTGAATATAACTTGAACTGTAGGGAAGCCTATAGGTAAATCAATCAATATTGTGAATAATATGACTAGGATGATTAATTTTATGTGCCTACTATAGACCAAGTGGGTACGTGAAAATGCTATCAGAGTGGACATCAGATTTTATGCTTTGGCCCCTGCTACACATCAATAAGGCAGGACCTAAATATGGGGTGGGGCATTATTGCATATAAGAATTGGACGAATGAAGTTGTGTATTATGTCAAAAGGGTAGAAAATAGGATCATTACGTATGTCAAAAAGGTAGGAAATAGGATCAGAACTCTGAAGTTTATTGTGGAACAATGCACCAAATGTAAGGATATAACTTATAAGTGCATAACAAGGTCAAATTCTTGGAAGATTTAGTAGGTTTTATTCAAGAACTTTATGTGAAAATATTTTCCAGGATAGTGATCTAAATGGTCATGTGGGTAAGGCATTTATAGGGGGTGAGGATGTGCATAGGGGTATGGTATAAGGGAAGCAAAGACAAAGGGTAAAACTATCTTACAATTTGCTTTTGTTTTCTATTTTATTGTAGCTAACACTTGTTTTAGGAAACAAGGGGAGTATCTAATCTAATCACATACAAGAATGAGTAGCAAGCTCTCAAATCCATTTCATACCAGGAAAGAGTTCGATTATCCACCATAAGTTATTGGTTGTGCATATATTTATTTCAAGAGGTGTCAACCAATGCGTAAATATCAGTTATAACACACTTACTCGTTGCATAGCTGACAAACTTTGGTATTTAGTATGTTCACTCGATTTAATTGATCTGCAAATAAAGTGTATCATATAAAAACTTTCCAACGAGAAAGGTTCCCTACATTGCTTTTAAGAACATAACATGGCAGTAATATGGTTACCAGGGGAAAGATGAACTCCACTGCTTTCCATGTCAGCACGTAAGCTTCTAAGTCCCCTTTGAGTTTCGTCGAAAAAAGCGTATGACATTCTTGCTCAGCTTTCTTCACCGCATCATAGAGCTCATAATTTGTGTTCAGACACTGTTTAGCAAAAAGAGAATATATTTAGTGCCTGTAGGGGATTAGACTTTTACATAACATCACTTTATCATATGTCCATCTGACGCCTACGTCTTACTTATATGATTAGAAATGAAGAGTGCAAACCATCAAGTGTTATGCTTTACCAATGCTTTCTTACAAATCATGGCCGCAAGTTTTAATCAGCTTATTGTGCTTCTTGGTTGTGTGATGTCTAATGACCCTAACTGTAAAGTCAACACCCTACATCATATCCTGTCTTGCTTAAAAATTGCAATGTACTGATGTCCAATTGGAAGCACTTCTTCAGTTTGTAAGGCGAGACATATAGATAAACCAGGCCAACTTTAGCTTAGAACCAACCAGCAATAATTTGGTCCATACAGAAACCTTACAATTTAATAAGCCTTTAATCCACCTTGATTCCTACCATTAACCATCCAATACTCTAACCAAAATTCCTAAAAAACATATTTTCTTCCCCTATCAAATCACATATGCTTTTCCACAACTACGTACACAATGATAATCAAAATGCAATATAATGATTGTCATGTGTGATAATACTACCTTTGTCTACGACATAAAACAATTAAAACATGGCCATTGGCCCATGTCATCAGCATAGTAGCACTATCAAACTAGAGCTTTCTTTCCATTCTGTTAGAATTTATAGAGAATATTGCATAATATCTTAAAATACTTTTCAGTATCTTAAATGATCATATTTGATGATTTAATTTCCTATTTAATTATGGTTAACAGTCGGTCATTAGTATAAGTAGGGTTAGTGCATTGTACTTTGCAACACATCATTACACATTTCACACAGAATATCCATAATTTTATTCTATTTCCATTTTTCAGAGTTTGTGCTCTCTCTCTCTCCCTCCTTCTCTACCCCTAAAGCATTATACATTCCATTGATTTATTTTTCGGAAGTCAATAATCTGCTCAAACTTATAACTTTTAGACAGGATAAAAAAGTATCCTAGATTCAACAATAAAAGCATTGCGGGTCACCTCACATGTATATATTCATTCATTCTCGTGGATGCATTGTTAGCCTCCTTAACAAACTGCCTAATTTATCACAAAACAAAAATTAGTTACATGTTACTCACTAAGCAAGTAAACAAGAATGTAAAAAAAAAAAAAAAAAGAAGAGAAATTAAAAGAGAACGACCTGTTTGGATGTGTTTGTCTACACAGTTCAGCAGAGTCAACAACAGTACAAACCTGTGAGATCAAAAACCAAAGTTATTGCAATTCAATACAACTCAATAGGATGAATTGGAGAGTTGAGAGTGCATTATTGTATCAATAAATAGCCAATTTAGTCCCTAAAATTGTAGAACCGTGCAACTTAGTACCCCATATTATCACGTCCCTAGAATTGTAAAGTGTTAATCAAATTTGTTTGTTGGCAAACGCAGTCATCACACATTATTCACCTAGTTTCAAATACATCCAACATTACGAAATTAATGTAATCTCTCTGAATACCAATGGAGGGACGAATATGATTAACTTTTTGAAATTACAAGTATCGTTTTAGAATATCAATAATGTGGTAACTTGTAACACTGACACTTTCGGTTGAAAACGTGTCCGACATATATCATGCCGGACAGCGACACCGACACTTCAACAGACACTTCAATTACTTATATTTTCAAATTAAAATAGGTGTATGTGTGTCTGTGTGTCTGTATCTGGTGTTCGTGTCATTGTCCGTGCTTCATAAGTGGTAACTAAGTTGATACGTTTCTATAATCTCAGTGACTAAAACAGATAGTTACTCATTATTGATTATTGAATTGAAGAAAAACGGTTACAGTGTCAGAAATCTCATCCATTGCACGCATTATTTCGGCTGCCGGTGGCTTCGTTGAAATGTAACTGGCGAGTTCTCCAGCCCTGAAAAGAAAAGAAAAGATGAAAATGAAAAAGTAGAAATTAAGGAAATGTATGAGTGGAGTAATAATAAGTAACAGTACTGTTTGTAATACCTTCGAATGGCTTCATCGACGAATGGTTGGAAGCCTTTGGGAGACTGCAAATGGGAGAAGCCATAGAGACCTTTGGTGGATGAAGAAGAAGAGTAAGAGAAGGTGTGGCGGCGGAGGAGAGAGAGTTTGTTACGGAAAATTTGAACGGCTCTGTTCTTAGCACACCACATGTTTGTTGTTATTCGTTTCCGTTCCTAGCACTAGCGAGTGCCGAGCCACTTTGAATTTGAGATATCGCAGCGCAGCTACAAGCAAGCAAGCAAAAAAAGCTCGAATCTGCTTTTATTTTTGGCGCAAACTCTATTTTGTTTTTTTATTTTTGATAAACAAATATCAGTAGGGTGGAGAATGTTACTTTCCGGTATCGAACCCTGAACCTCTTTCTTATTTTTTTTAGATAAGCAAAAATTTCATTAATAAGAGTAATAGGTATACTCAAAACCAGAACATCAAGGTTTTCACAAGAATTGTTTATACCCGTGAGCATTAAGCCATCCTCCAAGACAAAGACTTAAAACGAGAAAAAATCGAATTTATCTTAGTTTCTTCCCCTCTAGTCAAGCGATCATTCTGAGCTAATCATATAACAACAACTTGCAACTCTTTCTTGGAAATTGCAACTCTTTTATGTCTCTTAGCTCGCTAATTGGGCTACCTTCCTAAGACAATCTATTTTGCTTTTGACGCCATTGACACTACTCGGGTTTGTAGGATGTGCAAGACCCGACCGTCTTTTTTATTTTTTTGTCAAGGGACTCATCCGTCTTAGTCCTATTAAACCCCTTAAGATTGAGTTTGTTTGGGTCTAAGGATATATTAGAGTTTAAAGAATTGGTCTAACTAAAATTTTGGAACGAGCTAGAGTTAGGCATAAGTCGTTGCCAATAAGACTTTTATAAACAAAATATTTAATTTGACATCTATGTTAGTTTAAGTAGAAATATTATTGTAAAGTAATATTGTAAAAGTCGTGTTTTTTTGTTGATAAAAACCGGGTATCCTCACTGAGCTGGAGATATAACACTACCATATCATCCAAATGCTATTGGGTGTAAAAGTCGTATTTTGAGTTTGAATATATATAAAAAACACACACAAAAAAATCAATTTATTACTTCCAACTTTTTGTCACTTGAATGACAACTTTATAATTTTGTTTTAATTGTCTTCCGGGTCAATCCGATCTCATCCTAAATAGACTCGGTCGTACTTTGACCCATAACTCCAGAAGTACAATTAGAGATCACCGACAACAACGCCAATTTCTTGTTACTCCCTAAACAAATTGGCGTTGTTGTCGGTAATTAGGGATTGCCAACTCAACACTAACAATACTGACATGTTATAGGTGTTGTTACAGGTTCTGTGATTGCTCAGTTCTAGGGTCTTAGTCTAAAAATTGGTTTACACACAATCTTCTCTGATTGTCCCGAAACCACAACCATTAAATTAAAAAAAAAAATCATGCACTATAACTCCCTGACAATTTTAGCCATTAGATTAAATGAATGACTGTGATGCTAAATGAAAAGTAATAAAAAATAAATTAAAGACTCATTTTAGTCCCTGACAATTTTCTTACAGTACAAATTGTTCTCTGATGATTTTTGTGATAAATAAGTCATTGAAATTTTCAAAACAGAGACAATTTAGTTTCTGACAGGGACTAATTTATCCCAATTTTGAAAACATCAGAAACTAATTTGTCCCAAAAAGTGTTAAAGACCAATTTATCCTATTAATAAGTTGTTAGAGACTAAAACGAGTATTTACTCAAAAAAGTAATAAAATAAAAAAAACTAATTGGCCATAAAAAAGACTATGCATTATTTAAACGTTTTTTGATTTCCTGTGGCTGTGTGCGGTGTGCCGACTTTGTTTCATCTTCGACTCTCTATTTCATGACTTCGTCCCTTTCATCGTTTAGCATGGGTGGCCAAATGGGCACCACAGAAAATTGGGAACATAAAATTACAATTATCTCCCTCACATTCGCGAACTTTCTTTCCTCCTCCTCTTCCTGTCTCTATCGCCTCTCTATTCCGTTTTAGGGATTGAATGGTCATTTAACCAAGACACACACAGAGAAGAGAACCAACACCAACCACGTAGAAGAGAGAAGAGAAGACGCCGTATAAAAATACTTGCCGTGGCTACCTCAAACTCTCTCTCTCTCTCTCTCATTGCATTTCATTTCAATTTCAATTTCAATTTCCTTGTTGTTTACTGAACTCTAAACCTCTAAAATAGACTTTAGCTTTCTTGATTTTTTTCTGATTTTAGGGTTTCTTAGGTAGAAGATTCAATTTCTGTATATATGGAAATGGCAACGCCAACTGCTGTGCGGTTATCTGCGACTCCGTCTACCACCGTCCTAGTAGGAACACCCACGGCCACCACCACCAATCGATCCCGTCTTGCTACTGTTCGCTTTGCTTCTAATTCTCGCTTCTCCGGCAAGGTATGAAATTAATCACAGTTACGCCTTTCTCTTTGTTATTGTATATGGTATCGGTTGAATGAAATATTTCCATTTCATTTCTTACTGTCCTGTCTATACTGGTAGTTGGAATTAGAAGATAGAGATAGAGATGCCGCCTTAAGGGCTTGTTTGTTACAGATTTAAAAATAAGTTATTTTGTTGTTAAATAATTTAGAGATTAGTTTTTAGAGATTTTTTAGAAAATCAGAAGTTGTTTTGTGTTTGAGTAACAAACTCAAAATCACTTATTTTAAATAAAAAAAATCATTGTGGAAAAAATGATTTTTATGAGAAGTTACTCAAAATAACTTCTCATATGGTCGACCGTCATGGTCGCATTAAGGCTTTTGTGTTGCTGTTGTTGGGTTATAAGTTATGGTCGTTGCGGTGTGAATTAATCACAATAATGCATAATTTTTTTTAAAACAAAACAACCACGGTAACAATCACTACCAAGACAGTTTTGTTGAGTCGTTTTCCGCGTAACAGACCGTTTTTTAGAACCTTGTATTTAACTACTTAAATGTACCAAGACAGTTTTGTCACGGCCGTTTTTGAACGTAAGACACCGTTTTTTAGAACTTTGTATGTAACTACTTAAATGTTTTGTTATTGATTTTTCAAATACAAATCAATCTAACCAGACAAGTTATTGCATGCACTAAGAGATTAGTTTCATTATTTCTGATCGATTGTTCTTGGGACTGGTTGCCAGCTTTGCACTTCTGTATCTTTTCCCAATCAAGCTCATAGGAGGAGGAGAGGGAGGGTCTTGGTAGTTAGAGCATTATCGTCTCCGGACTCGTCGTCTTCTGAGTCCAACAACAACAAGATTGCACCTCTTCAGCTGGAGTCTCCAATTGGGCAGTTTCTTTCTCAGATTTTGGTAAATCACCCTCACCTCGTTCCTGCTGCTGTCGACCAGCAGCTTGACCAGCTACAAACTGACCGTGATGCTGATCAACAAAACCAAGATCCTTCTCCTACCACCACTGATTTAGTCTTGTACAGGTTTGTTTCTTGCATCATTTCCTTCCTTTGTCATATTTGATGTTCTCTCCATGTTATGTTATTTGCATTCAGTTTTGAACTTGTTGCTTTTTTGTTAGCTCATTTTCAATATCTGTTCAGTAAATTTGATGTTGACCACTTTTCCAGGAGAATTGCTGAGGTGAAGGCTAATGAAAGGAAGAAAGTTTTGGAAGAGATCTTGTACACATTGGTTGTGCAGAAGTTCATCGATGCTAAAATTTCTCTCATACCCTCTATAACTCCAGGTCCATCCGGTAGGGTTGATTCATGGCCAAATGAATATGGAAAACTTGAGCAGCTTCACTCTAACGAAGCGTTCGAGATGATACAAAACCACTTGGCTCTAATTCTGGGTAACAGAGCAGATGATTTATCATCCATTGCTCAAATCAGCAAATTCAGGGTAGGGCAGGTCTATGCAGCGTCGGTGATGTATGGTTACTTTCTTAAGCGAGTTGACCAAAGGTTCCAGCTGGAGAAGACAATGAAAGGTCTTCCAAATGCAACAGAAGAGACTATTGTAGACAATGCAAGAACTGGTAGTGAAGAGAACACTTCTCATCCAGAAGTATCTTACTGGTCTGGTGGCGATGTTAGTTCTGGTGGATTCGGAAATGGTATGAAGCCGACCAGGTTGCGTAACTATGTGATGTCCTTTGATGGTGATACCTTGCAGAAATATGCAACAATAAGATCCAAGGAGGCTGTTAGTATCATTGAGAAACACACTGAGGCATTGTTTGGAAGACCTGAAATGGTTAGAACACCTGAGGGGGCAATTGATTCTTCAAAGGATGACATCACAATTAGCTTTGGTGGTTTAAAGAGACTTGTTTTAGAGGCTGTGACTTTTGGTTCTTTTCTTTGGGATGTTGAGTCCTACGTGGACTCTAGGTACCATTTATTGCTAAATTGAGTTTTTGCTTACGTGGACTTGTTTTAGTATGTTGGTACCAACAAATAGAATATAAGTTGATGTAACTGAAGGTCCAACTGCTGTTACCTTATTGATCTGTATATACTATATAGTGATGGTGACTTCATGTTTACCTTAGTGATCTGTATATACTATATTGGTTTCCTCGATAGTCTTGCATGCCGTGAATCATAGGAATCTCCGATTAGCTTCAAATTTAAAGTTTAAAAACATCTTGGCAGTGTAGGTTTAGTTGAATTGTATATTGCCAAATCAAACACCATAAAGTTATGACGCAAGACTTTCAAATAGATATGTATACTATCAACTCTACCTTAAAACCATAAGGAAATAAACCAATAATGGTTATGGGAAAATTTTGAATCTGTATCTTAGACCCCATTTGGTAGGAATATATTGATTCTGTTCTGTTTGGTGCATATTCAAAATAGAACATAACAGGACAGGACATAAGATAGAAAAAGTGGAATATACCAACGTTTACATGGCAAAAAAATAGGGAACAAAATTGGTGAGATGTCTGCTTGACAATTTGTATCTTGGCTTTTATAAATTATATTAATAATAAATAGATTGATAGATGCTGAAGAGAGAACTTGACAATAGAGAAAGAAAATGCCACTGTTGGCAGCAAGTTGCATTGCGTAGAGAAGTTAGAATTATATTCATGTAACCAAAATTACGAAAATATATTACTTTTCATCAACAAATGAATAAATTTCAATAATTTAAGGAACTAGTCTCTGTCTGCCTCTGGCTCCGGGCCATGGAATACACAGAGTTCACCCAAAAGAATATATTCTTTTTCATCAATTCTTCATTCTTGATGAGTTTCTTGTAGCTAGCTACTGAAGCTGTGTTTCTGTGGAGGATCTCTCTTTTGCTTGGTGCTAGTTGAGTCATGTTCCATAACTTAAAAACTCACAACAAATGGACTTGCTGCTAATGTTCTTCCATCAGTTTCATTTCCTCACAAAGACTCGTAATATCAGGGATTATCCCTCCATCATAATACTTATACATCCCACCCGCTACTAGATCATTCAACAAAGCAGCTGGTTCTTTGGATCCTCCATGCTGCAAAAATTTTGTTCTTATTGCAGAGCCTGTAGTTAGTGAAAGCGGATCTTCCTGACACAATTTCTTCCATATGGTTGCAGCAAAACATTTGGCATACAAATAGCTATAATACCCTGCACAAAAGAGAAAACAAGCACAACTAATATTAAAAATTTAATAATGAACAATTTGAAGTAATCCTAAATGGTGAGTCGAGAGAGAAAGGTAGAGACTTGGAGACAAATATTAGAAGCACATGGTTTACGTCTGAGTAGAAGTATATGAAATGCAAAACATCACGAGATTAGGTCAGGGTGTTGAGCGTTAAAAATCTAACACGAGAATAAACTTAATGTAGTAGGGATAAGAATGTTGCGATGGATGAGTCACAACACTAGATGAGACATGATTAGGAATGGTAGCATCAAAGAGAGATTTGGGTGACGCCTATTGTAGAAAAGATGGTTAAATCTTGACTTAGGTGTTTCGGGCACTTATGGAGGAGACCTGTAGAGTTTGTAGTAAGGAGAGTCAAATGGAGAGCAGCCCAATTGCTAGAGGCAGAGGAAGACCAAAAAAAACTATAAGTGAAACTACTATGAAAGACTTAGAGGCCAATGTTTCATTATAGATGATTCATCACAAACCACCATGACATCGAGTGATCAAGTAGCAAACCCCACCTAGTGGGATAAGGCTTGGTTGTTGAAGAATTTTAAGCTGCAGGCGAACGTGCTTTGTTAAATTAAAAGTGTCCAGCCATGTTGGAGCATTACACCTAGGGTAGCAGCTTGATGAGTCTAAGCTGTTAGGGTTGTTAAGGGCTTAGGGCTTAATTAGCTAGTTAGTTGGTTGGGGTTGGTTAGGAATAGTTAGGTAGGCATGTTGCCTATAAATAAGAGGAATGGCTTAGGGAATGAGCTATCTTGTGAATTGTATACACTTGAGGGCCTTATGGCATAGGAGAGTCTAGAGTCTCTCGAATACTCTAGTAAATTCAATGTACTTTTCCCTATTTCGTTCAATGTACTAGTTGGTTCCTATCACAGCTTGTCCAAGAAAAACCAAGTATGGTCTAAACTGCTAATTTAAAACTAAGGAGTTCTATCCTTCTCATAAAGCTAGCATATATTGACATATATAATCATGAATTTATGACAATTCGGTATGCTAAACATCACCGATAAAGTTCAAGGGAATAAAAGAAAGTTCAAACCTCATACCCACCTGCACCATAATTAAGGAGATGACTAAATCGAGCTTCCCAGTGTGTGCCATCCACATGTTCCCAATTGGTATGTTTTCTTTTCAGTTCAGCTACAACAGAACTACTATCACCAAAAGGTAGTGGCTGCTCCCCAAAAAGTGTCTGGTCAACTAGAGCATAGAATATCTGACAGAAAACACAACTACACCATGTTAAAAAAAATTCATAAATAGAAAACTATCGTATTATGTAGCGACTTAAGATACTATCCCGTCTCCTGCATAGGCATAAAGAATAAGAAAAGGTAAAGCAAAAACACCTGACGTTGCAGATCAGTTGCAGCAAACATATGGTTGGCACCCTGCATTGACTCAACCAGCTTCTGAGGGATTTCTTCACCAGTTGAATAATGTTTGGCAAATGTTTTCAAAACTCGATAATCCCATGCATAGTATCTGTGCATCAAAAATGATATCAAGTCAATAAGAATCTAGCAGATCACCGCAGCATCAGCACATATAAGAGGTCATGGCTTTTAGTCAGCAGCAATTTTTCCTTATTTAAATCTTAAATAATAATAATATCTTCCTTTAGTATATCCTTAACTACCATTTTAAAAGCCAAAATTTTCCTTTAATTATCATATAAATGAGAATATTTTCCCTAACACAATTTCTAGTCTGAAAACTTGAGCTTATTCAAATAAGCTAAAAATAGCTTATGGACATATCATAAATTATTCTATAAATATATCCAAACACTAATATAAGTGTATGTTAAGAGATAATCCCAAAAAAAGTTTGGGTTTTGATCTTTGTACCCCCTCCCTTGGACCCTATACCCCCATCTCATTCCAAACTTCCAATTTTGCCCCTGCTAAAAAACAAAAAAAAAACAATTTTTTTTCTTTCCGGAAACATCTCTATGAGATAAATCCGGAGTCAAAAAATTGACTACGGATTTATCCTCAAGAGATAAATCCGTAGTCAATTTTTTTGACTCGGGATTTATCTCATAGAGATGTTTCCATAAGGTAAATTCTTTCCGGAAACATCTCTATGAGATAAATCCGAGTCAAAAAATTGACTACGGATTTATCCTCAAGAGATAAATCCGTAGTCAATTTTTTGACTCGGATTTATCTCATAGAGATGTTTCCATAAGGTAAATTGACTACGAAACATCTCTATGAGATAAATCCGAGTCAAAAAATTGACTACTGATTTATCCTCAAGAGATAAATCCGTAATCACTTTTTGACTACGGATTTATCTCATAGAGATGTTTCCGAAAAAAAAAAAAATTGTTCCAAAAAGTGACTACGGATTTATCTCTTGAGGATAAATCCGTAGTCAAAAGTGACTCTACGGATTTATCATCAATAGATAAATCCGGAAACAACTCAAAGTTTTAAAAAATGACTACGGATTCATGATGATTCCGGGAAGTTTGTGAAAATGACAGGGGTATTTTGGTCTTAAATCGTATTATGGGGGTATGGAAGGCAAGGAGGGGGGTATGAAAATTAAAAGCCAAAAAGTTTCCTAATGTGCCTTAATATTTTATTCATGACCTTGATTTAGGGTAAAGGCTCAAAGAGAATATTTCTTGCAGCATTCTACTTATCATATCAGCAATAGAAAATTCCACTCACTCAAAGAGGTTGGATGGTATTTCTGCAAAATCAAGAACCGTTCTTGTGCCTGAAAAATGTTGGTAGTCCTACAATGAGAACATGACAACATCACATTACATATATGACAGCAATAACCTTCTTTTCAAACCTTTCTATTATCAAGTAACAATCATTCACTAAATACTTGCAAAAGAATTTGGTTCATTAACAAAAGTGGTTATTTATAAGACAATTAATATTGCGCACAAATATGTGTGTGTATATGTTTGTTTATTTCACCCTCTCCAAAGGGAAGAAGAGACGAGATATTTTGGGATCAAACCTAAGACCAATGCTTAAAGGATTAAAGCCTCTTCCACTCAAACCAAACACACAATAATAGTAGAGAAGTTTGAAAAGAAAAAGTTAACTTTAAAAACATATTTTCTATACATTGTATAATTGCCTAATTTGCATTATCAACCCAAATTCCTGAATTATTCATCTTTGATTCCACCACTTTATATAGCTTTGACCTCATCATGTCAACATACAATTTCCTCGTGAAAAGTTCAAGAGAATACCGTTCTTGAAAGCAGAGAATGAAGAGCATGTCCAAACTCGTGAAATAGAGTTTCCACTTCCCAATGATTAAGCCTTACAGCTGATGGATTCTGTGAACCCGAAAAATTACAAACAAGAGCTACAATCTGCAAAATTATCAGAATCGAGCAACGTCAAGAAAAATAAACAGTCTACCCCCTCCCCTGTATGGTGAACAAAGCATTTTAATCAATGAAGTGTGCTTAGATGGACATTGATGTTTGTTAAAAAAGATAAAAGAAATAATTTTGATCTTTGAAGGAAAAAGTCGTTCATTGAACAATGATACATAGCTCTAAGAAAATCGAAACAATTGATTACTATTTTTTGTTAACAGTTAGCCAAGTATATTTTACTATCTAAATGCTCCAAACACTTCAAAAGCTGATACATCTAGTAAAGAAGTGGGGACAAAGCTAATAGAAGAGGGAAGACCAGTATTTATCCTCAGTCAGCATTATCAATGAGGGCTCAGCAGAAATCTGGTTATGAAAGGGAGCTAATGGCAATAGGTAATCCGGTATAAAAGCAGAGTTATTATCTCCTTGGACAACACTTTATTATAAGAACAGATCAGAGAAGTTAGAATTTTTTAACAAATCAAATCAAAGAATTATGCGAGAACCCAAGGGCGTTTGGATGAATTGGTAATTCCAACTTAACTAGTGGTCCTAGGTCCGCGAATGTAGCCCTAGGAACGCAACTGTTAAATAGAGACTTAAAATAGAGAGACGATATTGATCACGCAGTTCGGCCAATGTTTGCCTACGTCTGCGACTACAGAGCAGCTGTAGTTCCGTCTTATTGATTGTATAATGTATGTTGAGTACAAGCACTAATGAGTTTAAATAGGCTACTCTATGTGTAAACCTAACTGAGCACGTAAATGAGCCCAATACATATATAAATAAATCTACTATTTACAACATATCTCAACACTCCCCTCAAGCCGGAGCATATAGATTGTAGGCATCCAGCTTGTCACATATGTAAGTTATCCTTGGTCCTCGAAGAGCTTTTGTGAAGATGTCTGCTAATTGATCATTAGAACCAACAAATGAAGTAGCAATGTCACCGGACACAATCTTCTCACGAACAAAATGACAATCAATTTCAATGTGTTTGGTTCGTTCATGAAAGACTGGATTGGGCGCAATATGTAGGTCGCTTGATTATCACAAATGAGACTCATAGTGCCTATTTTACAAAAGCGCAACTCTTGAAGAAGATGTTTCACCATGCGAGCTCTCGAGTGGTAAGTGCCATAGCTCGATATTCAAATTTCGCCACTGGATCCGCAACAACATTTTGCTTTTTACTTTTCCATGAAATTAGATTTCCACCAATAAGAACACAATACCTGGATGTGGACCTTCTATCAAAGGGACAACCAAACCCAATCAAAGATCTCTGTAAGCGCGACAACATTTGAATCACCTCTATCGGTGTAAACAAGACCTTTTCGGGAGCTCCTTTGATGTACCTCAAGATTCTAACCACAAAGATCCCAATGATCGCAGGGAATTTAGGAATTGACTCACCACACTAACCGCGTATGAGATATCCGGCCTCGTCATGGTCAAGTAATTCAACTTCCCAACTAGCCTCCTATACCTTCCTGGATCTGAAAAGGACTCCCCCTGATCCGGTAGGATCTTGACATTAGGATCCATAGGAGAGTCAATTGGCTTGCAATCTAGCATGCCGGTTTCTTCTAAGATATCCAACGCATACTTTCTCTCTCGAAAATAGCAATCCTCGCTTTAGAATGAGCTACCTCAATGCCAAGAAAGTATCGTAACTTCCCAAGATCTTTGACCTGAAAGTGATGGACTAGATGTTGTTTAAGTCCTGCAATCCCTTCATGATCATCACCTGTGATAACAATATCATCAACATAGACAACCAGATAAATACATTTGTGAGAGGAGAACTTATAAAAAACCGAGTGATCAGCTTCACTCCGAATCATGCCATAGTCTTGAACGACACTACTGAATCTCCCAAACCATGCTCGAGGGGATTGTTTAAGACCATACAAGGCTTTGTGAAGTCGATGACATACCCACGACACTCCCCGAGCAACGAAACCGGTGGTTGCTTCAGATAAACTTCTTCTTCTAGATCTCCGTGGGAGAAATGCATTCTTGATGTCTAGTTGATACAATGGCCAATGTCGCATTGCGGCCATAGAAAGGAATAGACGCAACGAAGCCATTTTAGCCACCGGTGAGAACGTATCACCGTAATCAAGACCAAAAACTCCGTATAGCCGCCCAGCCACGAGGCGGGCTTTGGGACGATCAATACCTCCGTCTGCGGACCAACTTTGACAAAGTGATGTATACCCAACGACATCCAACAATAGATTTACCAGAGAGGAGGTGGCACAAGAGTCCATGTCCGTTAGGGTCTTGGCTAAGGTCGCCGCCAACCCGAATGAGAAAGAGCTTCTGTGTGGGCCAGAGAGCGGTGATGGATGAAAGAAGCGGATACAAAATGTATAATGTGAAGGTGATAAGCGGTGATAATCGAGGAAATTATAAATAGGATGAGGTTACTGGGTGGAACGTGTACCTTTACGCAATGCAACAGGGAGGGTCATCCGACTCGGTGAGCGGATCCGGAGTAGAGAGAAAGCCGGAGTAGGAGATGAGTCACTGTGGATCTTCTCAGTAGGAGCGTGGGTCGACGGGAGGAGACGCACGACAATGATAAGTTTGCAAGGGAGGACTAGGAGGACTAGAAAGTTCCATAGGAGAAGGGTGATCTATCCGATCAATATCAAAAGAGTGGAACTACCGGGACAAGGTCGAGAATAGGTAAAACTTGAGAGATGCACTCGGACTCAATGGGAGATGCAAAGAAGGTGCATCTTCAAAGAAGGTGACATCGCCAGACATGTAGAAGCGATGTGTGGAAGGGACGAGAAACATCGATACCCTTTTTTGAACTCTTGAATATCCAAGGAAGACACACTTAATCGCACGAGCGGACAATTTATCAAGTCCCGAGTAAGATCGTGAATAAAACAAGTGGACCCAAGACTCGAGGAGAGATACGAAACAAGGGGTTCATCAGTGGAACAATATGGAATGAGGAACCCGATTCGATAGCGAGAGGATGGCATTCTATTAATCGTGACTGCGGTGAGGACAAAGATCCCCCCAAAACTTCAAAGGAACATTAGCATGAATAAGCAAAGTGCGTCTTTGTTTCAATTATATGGCCAGTTCTTACGTTCGTGAATCCCATTTTGTTGTGGGGTATGGGGACAAGATGATTGATGTATAACACCATTTTCAACCATAAAAGAATTGAATGATGCGAGAAAATACTCTTTTGCATTATCAACTGCGTAAAATACGAATAGAACAACCAAATTGATTTTTGATTTCCTTGAAGAAATTTTGAAAAACACAAAGAAGTTCGGATCTATCCTTAAGTAGGTAGATCCACGTACATCTAGAAAACTCATCAATAAAAGTGACAAAATATCTATGTCCTACAACCGAAGTGACTCGACTTGGTCCCCATACATCCGAGTGAACAACATCAAAAGGAGAACAAGCTTGTGGATCGAGGATCTGCTAGTGAAGGAAGAACGAACATGTTTCCCAGAGTTGACAAGACTCACAATCTAAAGATCGCAGCGGGTGAGATAAATGAGGAACCATAACTTTGAACTTCTTGAGACTTGGATGACCTAACCGACGATGAAGAAGACTTGGAGACTCGTAGTAGAAGTGGAAGCAAGTGTGTAGATGAAGGTTGGATGGGCTTTGGAGGTAGTAAAGTCCATGTGACTCATATCCTCGTACTAATCGTCCGCTTCGTACTCGGTCTGTATAACAAAATAATCATCATCAAAAGTTCTGGAACATTTTAGACGCCGAGTCAAACGACTAACCAAAATTAAATTAAATGGGCAATCGGGAACAAGAAGAACATTGTCGAGAGGTAAGATGGAAGAGGAGTGGCTTCACCAATGCCACTAGCTTTAACTTTTGATCCGCTTCAACAAAGATAATATAATGTGGGGTGTTAGGTTGGGATATTTTGGATAAAAGAGATGGATTACCACCACGCAATCTAAGCTCCGGTGTCCATAATCCGAGTCAATGCATCAGTAGAATTACGGAATGAGCAATCATGTGCTGGCGATGATGAAGCTTAGGAAAGCCTTATACTTGTAGGAATGCCTTATACTCCTCATCGAAACAACATTTTGTTTAGTATTTCTCTGCTCGTAATCATTAACTCCGAGTCACATTTATCGGTTTCTCCGAAAGCCATGAAGGAGTAACACTTGTCTTCGCATGACCAAGTCTCTTACAATAAGTGCACCGAGGACGTCCTCCAACACGACCTCCTCGACCACCTCCACGACTACGACCTGCGTCCTCCACGACTGCAAAATTTGAAAGAAGAGCGGATGATTCTATGCGATCGAGGTCCATTGCCCCAGATCCGAGATCCTTCCAAACCGGGGAAAGGCGTATAAGGCGTCTAATAAGATCCTCTGTAGAGGAATATCCGATGCGAAAGAATGTTGCTCGTCATCGATTCATACTTTTGATGAAGGCCATGAAGGACATAAATCATGCACACATTATCCGGTTTCTCAAGCATCTTCTTCGAGTCATTGTTTGGTCCACAAAAGAAGCTTGAACTCGTTCATACCGATTGAGCTTTATTAACATAAGTCATGATGTTGTCTTCTTCATTTGAAGAGTAGCTAAATTGTGAATAACACCATAGAGACGTTGGATATCGTTAGAATAGACATTCTTAGCCTTATGCCAAATATCATAACAAGTGGTGTATGAACGATAGTGAACCGTGAGGAGGTTCAATGGTTTGCCACAAAGAGAGACTAATTGACAATCGACTTGTTCCCCAATCTTCACGCAAATCTTTATCAATATCGTAAGAGTTCTTAGTGAGGTGGTCTAAGAGCCTTTGTCCATAAACCACATTTGAACAGACGCCACCCAATTCAAATAATTATCACCATTGAGTTTCTCTCTGTTGTTATAGAGAGTACCTGAGAAAACATAGGACACAAGACTCTTTACCCGAGGATCCAGTTTATTCTTTTCCTTTTACGAACTCGAACTCATCTTTTATGTTGACAAGAGAACCAAGTCTTTGTAGAAAGATGGTAAAATATATACTGAGACAAGTAGAACACGTAAGCAAAGTGCCAAAACGCAGTAAATGGCGAGCGAAAACACAATAACAGTTAAAAAACCACAAAATAGAGAGCTAGCACTGAAATCGCGGGACCCATCGACCAAACAAGTACTAAAACGGAGAGGAGAGGCGGCGAACACGACGGCAAGTGCAAGCGGCGAGGCAAACGAGCAGCGGCAGAGGGTGCGCGTGGGCTTCACGCGCGCAAGCCTCACTTGCGGTGTAATGCGGCGCGCGACGCGTCGGGAGAGGTTTCACGCGGCGCGCTGGTGGAGAGGCCGATCCGATGATGGCGGTTCGGATGGTATGACTTTCGCGCGGACTTTAGGGCCGTTGAGAGTGAACTTCCAACGGGACAACTAGGTTTTTTTTTTTTTTTTTTGAGCGTGACGGCTAGGGTTTTCAGGCCTACAGATCATAGGCTGTTGATACCATGTTAAATAGAGACTTAAAATAGAGAGACGATATTGATCACGCAGTTCGGCCCATGTTTGCCTACGTCTGCGACTACAGAGCAGCTGTAGTTCCGTCTTATTGATTGTATAATGTATGTTGAGTACAAGCACTAATGAGTTTAAATAGGCTACTCTATGTGTAAACCTAACAGGCCTGGTAAATGAGCCCAATACATATATAAATAAATCTACTATTTACAACATATCTCAACAGCAACAATGCTAAAACTCTTGAAGAGAGCTTCGCTGTCCAAATGGTCCTACCTGGCTTGAGGGATTAATTTTCATGGTTGCATGCAGAGGATACCTGGTTTAGACGGAAAAAAAAAGGTTAATAAACTCTATGTAGTTCTGTATTAGTATATATAGGGCTAAGCGAGTATTATGTGTTAAACTATATTCTGCTCTGTAGAGTCCAACATCGACTAGACCCAAACTGTAAGATGATCAATTTTTAGGCTCACGTCGCCGTTACTTTTCATTTCTCCTTTGAAAACCTTGTTTTTCCATTGGAGGATGTACTGTTAGCTTTTCTCTCTAATATACTTTATGAGAATTCAAGTCAAAATGCGCTGCATATTTGAGTAACCAAAGAAATTCTCACATACAGGAATTTGGTATTCTGTTTGAGAAATCCTGCGACCCCCTTTAATTGCAAAATGAGCACAACCAGGATACTTTCCCTTTCTTGAGTACAAATCGAGGTAGAGATATCCCAAGTCACCCTGAAATGAGTTTGAATCTCAGTGCATATACGAACTGATTAATAAAAAAATGCCAAACAATATTGATATTAATCATTACTTACAATATAAATTAAATATAACTGATCAGATATTGGTATACATGTACAACAACAGTTTATGAGGACAAAAGATAGAAACACTTAGCAAGAAAGTAAGACTACCAAAGGAACTCAGGCAGGGCAGGGGTTTTGTTTTTTTTGGGGGGGCGGCGGGGGGCGGGGAGGAGCATTGTGTGCTCAGACAGTCATTTAATAAATTACAACTCCTCCCTACCATAGGTTGATGAAGTGCCAGAAGATCCGAGCATGGTATGGCCAATGCTCAATTTACATCACAAAACAAGCAAACAGAGGAAATGACATTGGAAGGTAGGGGTGTGCATGGTACAAAAACCATACCACACCATCCATACCTCTTTAAAATCCAATTATGGTTTACCATTTTTGCAAAAACTGGTTCACATTTTCAAACCGGTTTAAAACTAGTTCAGAACCAGTTTAGTTCAGGAAAACACAAACCGGTATACTGGTTTAAAACCGGTTTTTTTCTTCTGAAAAATGGTTTACCGTTTCTGAAAACCAGTTTTTACTTCCAAAAATAGGTTACCGTTTTTGAAAACCAAATTTTACTTCCAAAAATGGTTTACTACTTTTCGGAACAAGTACAGTCAAGCACTAAATTGGTTATAGTATACTGATATTTGTAACCGGTTTTCTTTTGGCAACCAGTTGGGTAACAGTTTGTTACCGGTTACGTCCCAATTTCCCATATCAGTTGCATTCCATATTTTATATAAGGCTGCAATTGCTCCTATAGCTGTAGCCATGTCAGCAAACAAGAAAGTAGAAGGCATTGCAAATTGCTCCAAACCACTAATCGGTTGCATATATCAACTCACCAATATATAATATAATATAAATAATATTTTAACATGATCATAGAATTAGTAATATAAAGTGAAATATAATATAATATCCACCACAAACCTATTGTCAAAAAATAACTCATAACATGAATATATATAAATGTCAAGGCTTACACGTCAAAAGTAATTACCGGTTCGAGCTGTTGATTAAAAATTTAAAACCATGAAATACTTTATTGCCAATAACTCATAACGCATTGTTGCTGCCACAATAGTAATTTACCGGTTCTGGACCAGTTGATTACCGGTAGTCCAAATTTTTTATGAATGGGAATGGAATGGCTTTTCAGCATATGGTACTGGTATTTTCTTAGTGGTCCGGTATAGTTCTAGTATGGTTCCAGTATTTTGGTTTTTTATGCACGCCCCTATTGGAAGGGGAGTGATGACTTTTTTTTTCAGACCTCAGGACACAAAGTGATAATAGGCCAACCTACAAGGAGTTTATTTAACTTTTTAAGCCAAGTGTTACACATAGAATTTAGTGAATTTTGAGCCAAATAATCAAATATTGAATTCATGGTCAAAGATGAGTTTTATTTATTGTCTGACTTAAAAGTTTCTATCTCAACATTTGAGAGTTTATTATCCATTGGTTCCAAATTCATTTCAAGTCAAGTCACAAAAATTTCTACACGAAATACCTCCTCAGGGTGATGAAGACACAGTTTAAGCACTTGTGGGTCCCATGATTCACCAGGTGCTAGAGGGATGCTATGAAAGGTTGCACCAAACAATGACTGCACTAGAACCTTCAAACCCTCAATGCAGTTTGACAAAGAAAAATATGATGCTACAACCTGCACACGGGATTTTTGCATTTATGTGAAAAACAAAACATAGGTGTGCAATATTCAAGAAACAAAGCATTATGTCGTGTTTACCGAAGAATCCAATTTATAAACAGAGGACTTCATCATTGTCATGTAATAGGCTTCATCCCACGGCCTTAACTCTTCATCACTTTGACCGCACTTTTCCCTCTTGAACTTTGTAAGTAGCTTGAGCTCCTAAGATTGTAAGGAAAAGATAAAACCCTTTTTTCAATTATAGATACAAGCCACTACGGCTATAACACCTTTTTCCTAAGATAGTATGCCTACCAGGAATCTGTATTGTATACCTCTGTAGCCTTTGCCCGGACCATCTTGCTCATTTCAAGTAAAAATGACATTACAACTTTTGGTGATGAAGCCATGTTGAGCTTAACAGCAAGTTCCGCATAAGATCCATACCCCATTATCTGGAGCAAACCATCAGATATGCTAAGACCAATGAGTTATGAAGTCAATAGTAGGGAGAGAAACAAGAGACTTGTGGTGAAATTCGCGTATAAACTACACATTAAAAGCAAAGCTATATTATATAGACATGAAGCAAAGACTTATGATTACTCTGACTACCAGAATTACATGGTACTATACCTATTTACATTCACCCTATCAGCCTTCTTTGTTTTGTATTTTTGAGAGGATGTCTTATTCTTTTTCTTTGCACTTTTTTTTCTTTCTTAATAAATTTCTTTTACTATAAAAGGGAAAAACAGAAGATATCAAATGTTTTTGCAAAGCTATAGTCATGTAGAAATGCAAGCGAGGGATCTAGAAATCATGAACACCAAACATTAACATAGAATGAATAAGAGAGACAACATAGAACCTTGTGCTATATGCACCAAACAAAGGGCGTAAAAGAGTCAAAGTGCCAAATATTCAGACCTGAGATAACTCGTGTCGAGCAGATATAAGCCTCTTGAGAACATCAACATTTGCATGTGGAGCAGAATTTCCTTGTATATATACCATTTTCCTAATCTTAAGATAAAGAAAAAACCACAAAAAATCAATTCAACTTAAAAAAAAAAAGAAAAATAAATTATAAGGTCATTCTAGGATCGATTGAGAACACCAACAAAATTCATCAGAACTCTGAAAGAGTACAGGATCGTAAGATTCTTAGGAGACTAGATGTGATTGCAAGTATCAGGTTTTCCCCTGCTTTTCAAGAACAGGTTGTAGTCCTGTTAGAGAAAGAAAGAGACAATCTTTTTTAATATACAACCATGTCACAGTAAGTGAAAATTTGTGTCTTTCTCTAATCTACAGAAATATACACTGTTATTGAAATACAGGCAAGGATCCAAATCTCGGTTCCAAATACTTTTCTAGTCCTCTTTAATTTACTGGACACACCTCAAACCAGACTTATGGGTAATTCTTATTACAAGCACCAACATATCAAGGTAAAATTTCAAAATTATTGAATAGAATATACCTCATCATCTGATGCCAACTGTAACACAGAATCAACAGTTTGTGGGTCTGTTGTAAATCGAAATCCTTTCTCATCAACTGAGTGATGGATAGGCTTGACAAGATAATGAATTTTTTTAGGGATCCGAGATGAAGGATATATATCTACAGTTCCTGGGTCCGTGACAATATTTTCATTGTACCTAATCAAATGAAACAAAATTAAAACAGATCAAGATCACAGCAAAAACAAGCCTACTTTAAACATGTTATACTTGGTTGACCAAAAAAAAAACATGGTATACTTGCTTTTCACAAGTAATGATGAAACAACTGAATTGAAATCACAGATGGAAACATTACATAGTATTATCAACTTCTGTCAAAGACAATTCACAGCAATACTGTCACCAAGTAAAATTCAATTCTATCATTTTTGTCTGCACGAATGAAGTTATGTATGTCAAAAAGGTAAAAATAGGATCATTACGCATGTCAAAAATGTAGGAAAAGGAAATAGGATCACAACTCTGAAGTTTATTGTGGAACAAGAAACTTTAAATGTAATTAGTACAATTGTACCAAACGTAAGGATAGAAGTGCACAACAAGGTCAAGTTCTTAGAAGACTTAGTAGGTTGTATTCAAGAACTTTAGGTGAAAATATTTTCCAGGAAAGTGATCTAAATGGTCATGTGGTAAGGCATTTATAGGGGGTGAGGATCTGCATAAGGGTACGGTATAAGGGAAGCAAACACATAGGGTAAAACTAAAACTATCTTACAATTTGCTTTTGTTTTCTATTTTATTGTAGCTAACACTTGTTTTAGGAAACAAGGGGAGTTTATAATCACATGCAAGAATGGGTAGCATGCTCTCATGTCCATTTCATATCAGGAAAGAGTTTGATTATCCAACATAAGTTATTGGTTATGCATATTTATCTCAAGAGGAAAGTGAATAGAAAGAATGAAGTTAGCATTCCTAGGATCAAATGGTAACAATTAAGAGATTTACAAATCTAAGAGAGATTTTGGAAGACCCAAGAAAGTGCAAAGAATATGTGGTATCAACCAATGCATAAATATCAGTTCTAACATACTTACTCCGTGCATAGCTGACAAACTTTGGTATTTAGTATGTTCACTCGATTTAATTGATCTGCAAACGAAGTGTATCATATAAAAAACTTTCCAACCAGAAAGGTTCCCTACATTGTTTTTGAGAACATAATATGGTATTGTGAGTAATATGGTTACCAGGGGAAAGATGAATTCCACCCCTTTCCATGTCAGCACGTAAGCTTCTAAGTCCCATTTGAGTTTCGTCAGAAAGCATGTGACATTCTTGCTCAGCTTTCTTCACCGCATCATAGAGATCATAATTTGTGTTCAGATACTGTTCAGCAAAGAGAGAAAATATTGAGTGCCTGTATTGGGATTAGATTTTTACATAACATCACTTTATCATATGTTCATCTGACGTCTACATCTTACTTATATGATTAGAAATAAAGAGTGCAAACCATCAAGTGTTGTGTTTTACCAATGCTTTCTTACAAATCATGGCTGCAAGTTTTACTCAGCTCATTGCGCTTCTTCGTTGTGTGATGACTAATGACCCTAAATGTAAAGTCAACACCCTACGTCACATCCTGTCATGTTTACAAATTTCAACGTACTGATGCTCAATTTAAAGCACTTCTGTTTGTAAGGCAAGACATATATAAGCCCGGCTTACTTTAGCTTAGAACCAACCAGCAATAGTTTGGTTCTTACAAAACCCTCACATTTAATAAGCCTTTAATCCACCTTGATTCCTATAATTAACCATCCAATACTCTAACCAAAATCCCTAAAAATCATATTTCCTTCCTGTATATGCTTTTCCACAACTACGTAGACAATGATAATCAAAATGCAATATCATGATTGTCTTGTCTGATACTACTACTTTTGTTACGACATAAAACAATGAAAACACGGCCCATGTCTTCTGCATTGTAGCACTATCAAACTATAGAGCTTTCTTTCCATTCTGTTAGAATATATAGAGAATATTGCATAATATCATAAAATACTTTTCAGTATCTTCAACAATCGTTAAGAGTGGTTTCCATTGTTCATTATATTTCATGATTTAATTAATTTCTAATTTAGTTATGGTTAATAGTTGACCATTAGTATGAGTAGGGGTTAGTAGTGCTTTGTACTTTTGCAACACATCATTACACATTCCCACAGAATATATCCATAATTGTATTCTATTTCAATTTTCAGAGTTTGTGCTCTCTCTCTCTCTCTCTCTTCCTCCTTTTCTACCCCTAAAGCATTACAATTTTCTCACATTCCAATGATTTAAGTTTCGGAAGTCAACAATCCACTCAAATTTATAACTTTTAGAGAGGGCAAAATGTATTCTAGATTCAACAATAAAAGCAGCTAGCATCACGGGTCACCTCACATGTATATATTCATTCATTCTCATGGATGCATTGTTAGCCTCCTCAACAAATTGCCTAATTTATCACAAAACAAAAATTAGTTACAAGTTACTCACTAAGAAAGTAAACATGAATGTAAATAAAGTAAAATAAAATAAAAAGAGGAAAAAAGAAAAGAGACGGACCTGTTTGGATGTGTTTGTCTACACAGTTCAGCAGAGTCAACAACAGAACAGACCTGTGAGATCAATAGGATGGATAGGAGGAGAGGAGAGTACATTATTGTTATTGAATCATTAAATAGCAAATTTAGTCCCTAAAATTGTAGGATTGTGCAACTTAGTACCTCATAATATCAATATTCCAAATTGGTCCCTAGTATTGTAAAGTGTTAATCAAATTCGTTTGTTAGCAAAAGCATTCTGACATTATTTACCTAGTTTCAAATACATCTAAAATTACGAATTTAATGCAATCTCTACAAATACCAATGGAAGAACAAATTTGATTAACTTTTTGAAATTACAACGATCATTTAAGAATATCAATAATGTGGTAAGTGGTAACTAAGTTGATACGTTTCTACAATCTCAGTGACTAAAAAAGATAGTTACTAGTTACTGAATTGAAGAAAAAACGGTTACAGTGTCAGAAATCTCATCCATTGCACGCATTACTTCCACGGCAGCCGGCTTCGTTGCAATGTAACTGGCGAGTTCTCCAGCCCTGAAAACAAAAACAAAAAGATGAAAAATTAGAAATTAAGGAAATGTATGAGTGGAGTTCTAATGAGTAATAGGAACTGTAATACCTTTGAATGGCTTCATCGACGAATGGTTGGAAGCCTTTGGGAGACTTCAAATGGGAGAAGCCATAGAGACCTTTGGTGGATGAAGAAGAAGAAGAAGAGAAGGTGTGGCGGCGAAGGAGAGAGATTTTGTTACGGAAAATTTGAACGGCCCTGTTCTTAGCACACCACATGTTTGTTGAAATTCGTTTCCGTTCCTAACACTAGCGAGTTGAGATATCGCAGCGCAGCTGCAACAAGCAAGCAAAAAAGCTCGAATCTGCTTTTGTTTTTGGTGCAAATTCTATTTTGCTTTTTGACGCCGCCACTACTCTTGGGTTATAACCATGTGTGTTTGTTAGATAGCGAGTACTTTGTGTTTTACTATTTGTCATTTTTTTTTTGAATTAAATATGTTTTTGGTCCTTACAAAATTGAATTTTTTAAGTTTAGTCCTTATACTAATGAAATAGGTGTTTTAGTCTCATCTTATTTTCCTGTTTTCAATATTAGTTTCTGACGTTAAATAATCCTGACTGTATTAACGGAATGCTAACGTGGCATCACCTACGTGGCACAATTAAATGATGTGTCATCCATGTGGTTATCTAATATACCACGTGGCTTTTTTGTTTTCTTTTATTTTTATTTTCTGACCAGACTTTTTCATTTTATATTTTTTTTTATTTGTTCTTCTTCTTCCTCGCGCAGACCACACAAAGATGGAGAAAAAACGCTCTTTTCGTCAAATTTGTTCTTCTTTTCTACACCACGGCCAGCCTCGAAACTTCACACACCTACACGAAGTCGTCCCCTGAGTCTGATTCTTGCATTGATGTGTCGGATTACAACCTTTGCATCACGTTTCAAACACCCTCTAATATACAGAAAGTGCATCTTTGCAAAGTAGGGGAAACAAAGTGTAGGAATTTGGTCCCAATTATTTGACCCTTATGTGTATCTTCATAATCATTATCCATATCCTCCCCCGAGTCTAATTTTGAAAGTGCATCTGTGTTAGTAAAGAGAGAGATTTGTGAATAATCATGGGAAAGAAAGGAAATATAATGATTGGAGTGCATATCCATGGTAGTGATTTCTTTATAGTTGTAGATTTTTTCTATAGATCTGGATTTGGATTTGATTTTTTCTGTTTTGGTTTTGGTTTTGGTGATGCTCTTCGAAATTTCAGGTGGCGTGTGGGCGGCATTGTTATACGTGAGGGAAGGTGTGGTGGTCGGAGAACGTAGAGGGAGTTGTAGCAGTGTGAGGGAAGAAGACAATTTTTAAATTAAAAAACACAAACTTATTAAAATAGAGTAAAATAAAAAGGAAAAGCCACATGGATAAAATAATTGACATGTGGATGCCATGTCAGCTAAATGCTTGTGTGGCAATGCTGATTGTTTCTGTTAGTCTAATTAACGTCAGGGACTAATAATGAAAATAACAAAATAAGATGGGGCCAAAAAACACCTATTTCGTTAATGTAGTGACTAAACTTGAGGACCCGATTTTGTAGAGGACCAAAAACATATTTTACCCTTTTTTTCTTTGAAAAAACTATTTGTCACTTTGAGTTTGTTAGATAGTTTTTTTGAACATATTTGTTGGATAGTTTTTTTTTACAATCAATTTGTTGGAGAGTGTTAGTGTGTATCAAGAGTGAAAACCGAACCAATCAAGCGATTGATTCGGTTAAATAATCACGACCGACACCTTATACTCTGATTCGGTTATTTCAATGGTTTAAAGCGAGTTTTATCCAACTTTGAGCGGTTTTAAGCGGTTGAACCATGACTGGAAGGGCTCACCAATTCATTGTCCTGGTTCGATTTTCAAAATATTGGTGTGTATATGTCTAAGCTAAAAAAAGTGTATTAAATATAAATTAATCCTTTTGATTGATGAAGAAGACTTGGCTTGATCTTTATTAGGCTTGCATTTGTCTTAGTGTAGTTCTAGTTGATTGTAGTTTGATTTGCTTTATTTAGGTTTTTTTTGTATTTGGGCCATGTAGGCACCACTTATTGGGCTAGTAAGGGATGCATTAGGCTCATACTTCTTACACACTTTCGAGAGCTACCTACACGCACACCACTCGGACACGTGAAATGACAAAACTACCATTAATGGAATGCTGCGTTTTAATTTTTTTTTTTGCGGGATAAGGAGGGTTCGGTAGATTAACACCGAACCGGTTTGGTGGCTAAATATCGAGAAGGTTATATTGTGAGGCACAACCCCAAAATTGTTCTGATTAGGTTCGGTGGTTAACAATCGAACTAGTTCGATGGTTGAGATCCAAACCACTGTGAGGTATTTTTGAAATTTTGGGAGGTGGGTGGTGGATGGTGAGTGGGTGGAGGTGTTTAAAAAGCATGGGCCGTGCATTATCCCTTCACTTGGATAAGGAGGTGTGCCTGGCACTTAGATTTGGCCTTTGCTTTTCCCACGTCCCCTCCTACTCAAAACACACCCCATAAGGGTGTGAAATGACCAAAAGACCAGTCAAAGCGTCTTTTTTTTCAAGAATTGTCACGTGTTCGAACACGGGCCTTCGAACTGGTTCGAATGACATCGTTCGAGTGTGTTAAATTTTGACTTCACACTCTCTTGGGCGTTTTTCACCTGTTCGCATGAGGTCGTACGAACCTGTTCGCATGACCTTGTTCGAACGACATCGTTCGAGTGTGTTAAATTTTGACTTCACACCCTCTTGTGCGTAATTTTGCTTGTTCGAACGAGGTCATTCGAACGTGTTCGAACAAGGTCGTTCGAACCGTCGTTTAACACGTCCTCACAGTGTTTCACGCGAGGTTATTTTTGGAATAAAATTTGTTAAGGGGTATGAAAGAGTAGGAGGGGGAGTGGGAAAAGCAAAACCCTTAGATTTCTAGTTTTTTTTTCTAGAAAATGAAGAGGCTTGGTGTAGAACTATTATAGGTGTTTGCTTTTCCCACACCCATAAGGCCAAAAGGCCAGCCAAAACCTCTTTTTTTCACGAAATTTTACCTGTTCGAACACGGGCCTTCGAACAGGTTCGAATGACATCGTTCGTGTGTGTTAAATCTTGACTTCACACCTGCGTGCGTAATTTCACCTGTTCGAACGAGGTCATTCGAGCAGTTTCACATGAGGTTTTCAACACCCTATTTTATTACAAAAATGGACTCACACCACATTCACTGCTTTTACTGTTCGGTTGACCTCAATCGAATATATTCGATTGCCACCCCGAATCGGTGAAAACACGCACTCTACTTAAGGGTATTTTTGGAATATTTGGAGTTAAAGGGTGTGAAAGAGTAGGAGGGGTGTGGGAAAAACAAACACCATATTATATGCTCTCACTCAAAAGCCTATATATACACATGATAGACTCATTTTATGAGCCAATGAAGATATACTCCGCCTGTTACTATTTATTTTTTAGCAAAAAGCGGCTGCACACAAGTTTTAATAAAAGGTACAAAGTTGATACACACTTTCAATATTGCCCCTACTCTTATGTTGTTGCATTTTCTTGTAGAGTGTAAATGCAATCATCATGGATTAGTGGTTTTGTGGGCTACATTCGCATCTCTAATAATCTCCATGCTGAACTCCTTGCCTTGTACATGCCTTGTAATTGAGCCAGAATCTTTCTTATAATAGTCTTGCGTACACACTTTCAATATTGCCCCTATTCTTATGTTGCTGCATTTTCTTGTAGAGTGTAAATGCAATCATCATGGATTGGTAGTTTTGTGGGCTACATTGGCATATTGATTGGCGTTTGCTTTTCCCACACCCCCTCCTACTCAAAACACACCCCATAAGGGTGTGAAAAGAAAGAAAAAGACCACCAAAAACCTCTCTTTTTCACGAAATTTCACTGTTCGAACAGGTTCGAATGACATCGTTCGTGTGTGTTAAATCTTGACTTCACACTCTCTTTGGGCGTTTTTCACCTGTTCGCATGACCTTGTTCGAATGACCTTGTTCGAACCCGTTCGAACGACATCGTTCGAGTGTGTTAAATATTGACTTCACACCTCTCAGGCGCGTAATTTCACCGTTCGAACGAGGTCATTCAACGCGTGTTCGAACAAGGTCGTTCGAACGATCTTTAAACACGCGTGAACTCAGCGTTTCACGCGAGGTTATTTTTGGAATAAAATTTGTTAAGAGGTGTGAAAGTGTAGGAGGGGGTGTGGGAAAAGCAATGGCCTATTGATTTCCTTGATAGTCTTGCATGCTTACTTAATTGGACCACATGAATTAAGCCCCTTATAATAAAGGTGTTTGCTTTTCCCACACCCCCTCCTACTCAAACACACCCCATAAGGGTGTGAAAAGACCAAAAGGTCAGCCAAAACCTCTTTTTTTACATGAAATTTCACCTGTTCGAACACGGGCCTTCGAGCAGGTTCGAATGACATCGTTCGTGTGTGTTAAATCTTGACTTCACACTTTATTGTGCATAATTTCACTTGTTCGAACGGTTCGCATGAGGGTGTTCGAACACCCTATTTTATTACAAAAAATGGACTCTCACACCACATTCACCTTTTTTACCTGTTCGGTTGACCTCAACCGAATATATTCGGTTACCCATCCCCGAATCGGTGAAAACACGTACTCTACTTAAGAGTATTTTTGGAATATTTGGAGTTAAGGGGTGTGAAAGAGTAGGAGGGGGTAGGAAAAGCAAACGCCATAATAAATAGCAAACATAATGTTGCTATAACATGAGCCTCATATAATGGCTGAAAATATAAATTTCCATCATCAACAATGCCCTTTCAGATGACATTTTTAGAGACACTAATATTTTCTTGTAAGAGTTATATTTGGCTTTGAAAATTATCTCATTCAAGGAGAGTTAAATATCCCATTAAATTAGGCAAATCAAAGTTAATTCTATTTTTGAAGCTGAAGTACAACATCAAAGCTAAATTTTTCTCCTTCCTCAAAAGTAGTTTCAAGATCTTCAAAGCTTTGCTCAACTCTCAAGTCACTGCTAACTGTCAAACTCTCCTGCAATGATTTTTTTCCCCAAAAGTATTTGTATTAACAGACAAAGCCAAAGTAAGAAGTTTCCTATCTAACAAAAACAAAATATTTGAAAAAGCACGTGACATAATTAACCTATTATCTACCTATTCAAAAAAGTTAACTACAAAAATTACATGAGGTGAAAACTGGAAATGATGTAAAGTTCAACTTATGTATTTTCCCATATATTAATGTATTTTTGGTGGAAGCAACATTGGAAAATTATAATTAGCAACATTGGAAAAATACCTTCTCCACATACTCAGCAACAGTTGAGTTGATTATTTCCTGGATAACTTCCTTAAAAACTTTGGAAGGTCCAAGCACCTCTAATAATATGTCTTTTGGTATCTGTTGAACACGATATATAAAAAAAAACATAAAAAAGAATCCATCTCCTTTAATCGAATTTACACATATTCGAGTAAACTCTGTACTACACACATAAGTTGTTTGATACTAGCATGTAGCATGTAATAGTGTCCTCTTTCTTAAACAACATTCTTAATGCAAGAAAAATAATGTCCTAACTTTGATCAAATCTCTGGTTCCAAAATTTCAAAGACACATTTAATTTGTCCTAATGGATCAATATCTCTGGATCCAAAATTTAAAGGACGCATTTCAAGTGTCATTTTGATATATTACTTCATTGATGATAGTATGATACATTGATACACACATACTTGGTGGTCAAGGTTGCTATTGTAAGCAAAAATACATAAAAATAGGTAAAATATTTAACGGCTGCAGAATCATTAAAGAAAGTAACTTACATCTGGCGTTTTTCCTGGTTGTTCTCAAATTTTCGAGCAGCAATTGACCATCGAAACAAACACAAAAAATGTTAAAATCTACTGATATAAGGAGAAAAAAAACAGTTAAGAAAATCCTTTTGGACATATTGAACACAATTCACCACCAAAATTCATAACAAAAGAAAACAAAACCATGGGGATCAAACAATGTCAATAATACATAAAAGTTCTTCCATAAATACTTTCTGTTTCCCATACACAAATAAGAGTACATAGTGTGTTGTTCAATTTAAAATCCACAAAAATACTTCACCTCCTTTTACTCTACGAAATCCTCGAATCGGTTGTGCTGCTGCAACCATTTTCTGAAAGATGTCATCAAAGGTCCTCTGTGTTTTGTTTCCAGATACCTCTATGCGTATCTGGACAGAAGAGTTAAAAGTACTTCAAACTTATGAGCATATTAAACAGGTAATTGTTCAACTTCAAACAGTACTTCATAAGGTATTAAGGTCAAGTTTAAGTTCAACTTACTTACATTTTCCAATTCTAAAGTTTTCTCTAGTGTTAGTTACATGCTTCCACCCTGCATTTTTGGTTACATGTTCTTTTTGTACTCTTAAGTCTTATTACATACACGAGTCATATCGCATAATATGACAAACTCTGCCAAGTTAAACAAATGCATCTTTTGATCTATTATCGTCTCAACACTTCAAAATAGACACCATTCTTATTTGGCAAACACCAACAAACAATTTTCTTCTGCAAATGTTAGTTTCTTTAAGACAGCTCAGTTTATACTCCAGTTGACCTTGTTGATGTGCTTGACAATCTCCTCCTTCTCTAATATGAATTTATCACTTACGTCTCCTATTGGCCCCTATAAATGTCCTTGCAGGTCTCACCCTTCTGTTCTACTAAATTTACCTAGAGCGAATCAAGTCTCCCTATCTATGTAGCATCAACACAGTTGAAGACGCATTATGCAGTGTTGGACACGTGTCGTCGGACACATCGACACAACACTAACACATGTGGTTACATTCAATCACTACCATTTTCACAAATTATTATCGGTGTTAGCATTGTGTCTGTGTCGGTTCTACATAGATCCCTATAGTCCACTAATTTCTCTCAGCAAAAGTATTCATTCTATCCGTAACCCCACCCTATTAATTATTTTCTGAGCTATCATTGATTATCTCCTCCACATTATGCCTTTGTTTCTCCTTTGTCTATAATCTTCTATGGACTTTTTCTCTCTTCCTCTCTTATGATTTTCAAATGAATATAGAATGATACCTTTAGCTCTCTATCATCATTGATGTCGGCTACAGAGACAGAGAACTCCTCAAAATGAGTAGAAGAAATTTGGGCATCTACGAAAGAGAAAATCAAAGTCCAATAGAAACCATTAATACATAAATTATGATTAGAAATAAGCATGCATCCATTAAAGAAAAACTAGCACCTGATAACGCTTGCAGTAGTAGAAAAACATTTTCCCCTCTCTCTGTAAAAAGAAATGGATTACAAACTTAATCTAAAGCAATTAGACAGACTCAATTAAATATAATATGCATACTTTCATGAGAATTAGTTGCCTCAAGCCCCTAGCTCCAGAGGTAATCAAAGAATGAATAGGCCAAAATTGTTTGAACTTTGAACAAATTCTACACGAAATTATGAGTAAGGTTGAACAAGTTTTGATAGGAACCAACTAATTTATTGCAGAAAAGTAGGGAAAACCACTTGATTACGCCTAATTTCTAGAGTATTCGAGAAACTCTAGACTCTCCTAATGCCAAAAGGCCACAAGTCTATACAAACAACTTCGTGTACTGCTTCTATTCCTTTTGACAAGTCTCTCTACAATAAATAATTAAGGGTATAATTCAAAAGCAAGTAATTAATGTAACCTTAAACTATCAAAATTACAAATCAAGAGGAATAAATTTCTTCTTCATAATCGACAAGTAAAAAGGAATGGGGAGGGAGTATAAGTTGAAACTAAATTCTGCATGTCACTTTTTTTTTTCCAGAAGCTTCCTCATTTAACTTCTCCATAAACATCTATAAGCTTAAAAAGATAATTCCATAAATGAAGAACTAAGAACTCATTTTAATTGAAAAGTTCCCAAATGTTAAAAGCTAATCCAAACACGGCCATATATGTCAAAATAGTTATGGTTGAGTCAGTAAAAAGATTACCAAACTCTTATACTATTATGTGAGAAATTAAATGGTTAAGCCATGATATTAAACAGTAATTAACTAATTGCACAAAGAAAAACAACCATGAAGTCTGAAATAAAATTGAGAAAGCAACAGTACCTTTTTACAATCTTTATTGCACTACATTGATGCTTGAATGGAAGATGAAATCGTCTACAATTCAACCCAGGAAAAACAAACTCATCTACTCTCTGCCTATATGATTTTGTCACCTGCAAGCAATTTAGGAAACATGATTATGGGTGAAAATGAAGTTGAAAAAAGCAAAAAGAAAATGAGAAAAAAAAAGGATTAACCTTTGGAATTAGGTTTAATTGAAAGATTTGAGATGATGTTGTATGCATTCTTTATTTCAATTTTCACCGAAGGATTTCTATGAAGAAAGCCTCTTTTTTATGTAAGAAATGAATGTTATTCAATTTCTGGAATGAGTATGATTTTTGCACCCTGTAACTGTAACCGTAACTGTGTATCTTATATGGGTTTGTAGAACAAAAAGAAATGGATAAGGTAAAAATGGCAGTGTACATGTGTTTTTTTTCTTCTTTTGTTATAAATCGATTGTCCTCTGCGCGTAATCCTTCAAGCCAAGCAGAACCACAAAACTCTCTCTTAAGAGATTTAACACGGTTGCATGTTCAAGACTGAATTCGAACTCACAACCTAGGTTAAACCGGAAGAGACCATTACCATCGCATTACCATCGCGTACAAGTGCTATTGGGTAGTGTACATGTGTTTTTATTAGAAGGGAGTTTTCACCTTAGAAAAGGGTGATACTTCCTACAACCCCCTCCCCTACTCATCACACATCTCCTTCCCCTATGAAAATACATAATTACCTATGACACACTCAGAAAATTCGCCCTATCCTTTATCCTTCTTCCTTCTTCTTCCTCCCGTCCATCTACTCTACACACCCATACTAAACCCCAACCCTAACCTCTTAACCAACTTCATTCACATTGTAGCCATCATCTTCATATTGACAATTCTATTAAGTTATGATTCCTTCCACGTCTTTCCTTTTTTTCACGTAGAAACTGTGTTTGTGTTTGTTTTATTTTTCTGATTTTGCGCTTGGTTCGGTACTATATGACTGAACCTTTTCAGCATCAAACCATTGTACCTTTTATAATATGTAAAAAAGCATGTTTGTGAATGGTACAATATTACAGAACTGGTTCGGTAATATAATACCACCTGTATTAAAATACACGTTCAGTTTTCAAGTGTCGAACTTGTTCGGAACCTTAATACCGAACCTTATCAGTTTACCAGATTGTGCAGAAACTGTTTTTAATATCTGTCTTCTCTTTTTATTTATTTATAGTATTAGGAACATAAAGGCGAAAAGGGTACAACCACAAGAGGAAATGACATCCTAAGCGACTCAATAGTTGTGGACCATAGTACTTCGTTCAAAACTGAGTAGCTCCACCAATTGTAGAACCGCATCCATTAGGACCGGGACAGTTTCAGCCCAACTAGTGCAGGCGGCGAGACTGGGACGTCCTCGTTTGGGAGAGTTACGGGGACACCTTCGAGGGTGCCTTGAGGTCTGGATAGTATCCCGTCGGTACTTAGGAGTCGCGGTCGACCGTGGGGCGCCATGGTAGGCAGGAGCAGATGATGAAGGATGATGAGAGATTGTTGTCCCTCCCACTGTGGTCGCCAATGTTTTGTACCTTATCAGACATGGATGTCTGATCTAGATAGTTGGTAGGGAACTCCTGCTGAAGTCCTGAATGTAAGTCACTCTCGAGATCAAACTCGGGGTGGTACCTGCAAAGACACCCTGACACCCAAATGTGCGTACGTCTATATATTAATATATATATATATATATATATATATATATATATATATATATATATATATATATGTATGTATGTATGTATGCATGTATGTATAGTTGTAATACCATACAAAATTCATTCAAATATATGTATATACTACTAAGTACGACAAATTTTGGTGTCCCTAAACAAATGGGGCCCTGGGCGACCACCTATGCTCAGGGCTCCAGGGCCACCTCTGCACTAGCATCTGGGACGCACCAAAGAGAGCCTAAATATCTTTAAAATAGTTTTCAAATGTCGCATTTTAATACTTTAATATTTGGGTTTAAATATATGCTTAGTTCCTGGAAATATACGTTTAATTTAGTTTAGTCTCTGTAAAAATAAAACTTTGTGTTTAACCCTTTTAAATATAAGTTTGATCCAATTTAGTGCATGTAAAAATAAAACTTTATTTTTCGTTCTTGCAAATATACGTTTTATCCAATTTTGGTTCCTATAATATGTAAAATATTTTATTTTAGTCCCTCCGATATGAGTAGGAAAAAGGACTAAAATCAAATATTTTACATATCACTCTCATGGCTAAGTGGAAATGGCGTATTTTGAATGATGGGAATGCTAGTTGGAGGGGAATCCTAGCTTACAGATACAGAGACTTGTCATCTATTAATTTTTTCCAATGGTTCATTAACAGCGGATACAATATTA
Source organism: Oxytropis ochrocephala (assembly GCA_020916435.1). Lineage (NCBI taxonomy): Eukaryota > Viridiplantae > Streptophyta > Magnoliopsida > Fabales > Fabaceae > Oxytropis > Oxytropis ochrocephala. The sequence goes on along the minus strand of CM037089.1, from coordinate 122,720,871 downwards.
GACTCTTTGTGGTGGCGTGATCTTCGTTTTGTGAGCAACGAGCGACTTTCGGGAGGATGGTTTGAGGCTTGCGTTAGACAGAGATTGGGTGATGGGCAAGGCGTAGATTTTTGGCATCACCATTGGATAGGGAAGCAACCATTGAAACTTGTCTTTGAGAGTTCGTTTGCACGTTGCAGGAATATGTCTGTGTAACAATGTTTGGCAATGGAACACCCCTTGGACAAATCCGGATGACAATAAACTTGAAGAGGGCAGGGTGTTGTGTTTGATATTGTAGGATGCTTTTATTAATCGTGATGACGAGGATTCTTGGACCTGGACCTTAGACTCAAGCAAGCCTTTCACCGTCAGATCCTGCTACAGACATCTCACAAAAGATAACGTTGAATCAGTTGAGAACAACAACATGGCTTCCAATTTCAGGGCGTTATGGAAGACTGCTATTCAATCAAAAATTCTGATCTTTGGTTGGAGATTGTTCAAAGACTCACTTCCTGTTTGTGATTTATTGTTTAAGCGTAATGTTAGTTTTTTGGAGGAATGTGTCGTTTGCGTTGTTTGTAGGGGTGTGTGCGAAGAGCTGCAACATCTTTTCTTGGCATGTAGTCTTGCAAGAAGTGTTTGGGCTAAGGTGGGTCTCTGATTGGACGTGCAGACGCCGAACTCGATGAATATCGCTCAACATTTTATAGGTTTTAGTGAGTTGTGTTCGCGCAAAAAGGCTAAGAAGGTTAAATACATGTTATGGTTGGCAACATGTTGGTGCATCTGGAAGGCTCTATATAGTGTTCTGTTTAGGGGAGAAGATCCCAATATTGATTCGATTGTAACCCACATAAAATGATTATCTTGGAGTTGGTTTATTTATGGGGTGGGCAGATGTTCTAGTTATTCCTATTCTTCTTGGTGGAAAATGCCCTCCTTTGTATTAGCAACTTTCGAATTGTGTTGTGTTTGTGGGTTTGAGTACCCTAGTGCTCCCATCAATGAATTTTTTGAGGAAAAAATATTTTACATATTATAGGGACCAAGCTGAATAAAATGTAAATTTGTCAGGACGAAAAACAAAGTTTTATTTTTACAGGTAATAAACTGGATCAAACTTATATTTGTAAGAGCCAATCACAAAGTTTCATTTTTACAAGAACTAAACCTTTTTTTAGATAAGCAAAAATTTAATTAATAGGAGCACTAGGTGTACTCAAAACCAAAATAACAAGACTTTCACAAAACTTACAAGAACTAAACTTGATCAAACGTATATTTACAGGAGCTAAACATATATTTAAACCTAATATTTAAATTTCATTTTATTTCATGATATTTAAGCCTAACAATATATGATATTTCATGATATTGGACTGTCCCACAAAGAGAATAATTCATGATTCCCGTTTCCTTATTAATACCAGAGAAAGTAATGGGTTTTTAAGTCCAAACAAAGTCAAACAAAAACTGTATATTGATACAAATCAAGCAGAAAGCCACAAAATACCATTTTCATTTGGATGTGTCTGGGTTACTTATTCAATCAACTAATCGGTTCAGTTCGATTTATTTCCACCAAACAGTCACACACACCAAAGATTAAATTACAAACTAAAATTGTAGTGCAGTTTTATTTTTAAATAGATGTTACTAGTTACTATATATGATTTATTATATATAATATTGTACGTTGTTTCTACAACTTTTTCATTTTAAGTTTTTTTACATCAATTTAAGCTTTTTATCAAACTTCTAAATTTAGAGAAAGTAGTAGTTTTAGAACAGATAGAGTATAAATTTGAAACCGCGAGAAAGATGATATAGCCCTCTGTTTTGTGCATATGGTTAAGAAAATTGGACCAGATCGGCCAACTCAACCGGTTAGACCGATAATTGAACTTTTGTCCGGTCCTGCTAAGCCTTTGAACCACCTTGTCTTGCACCTGAATCATCCAACAACAAAAAAATGGAGATTTGCCTTGCGAAGGAGATTGTTGAACTTGGAGTTGTTTAATGTGCACTACAACATTTGGGAGCTATGGCAACACCCAACTCGGCAACGGGTAAAAAAACTATTGCCGTAGGCACTCTTAAGAGTTTCAGTTTTTTATAGACCTACAAGTCGTTCTCGAATCTTAATACATATATAAATCAAATATCTTCTTAAAAATACTTGTAACAACTAACAGAGGCACCCGAGCCTTTTCCCTTTTCTCCTTGTTACGCTGAAAGCTCTTCAAACCCTAGATCTTTGATTCGTCGCTCTCCTCAGCCTCGTGCTTCTATTGCCATGAATCATCTTCAATCCTCCCTCAAATCAGTTCCTCTCCAATCCAAGATCGAATCGCCTAAATATATTCCTCTCAAGGTCGAATCCCTTCGCTTCTTCTTATCTTCGCTCATCTTTGCACGTAGCTCCTCTTTCCATTGAATCTCATCTTCGCTGTCAGAGCTCAAAGACTTCTCATCTTCGTTGTCGGCAAGCCAGAATCTTCGCCGCACGCATGAACGCCCTTGTGTGGTGAGTGCTCGCGTTAAGTCTTCTACGCGCACGCAAGTAGATCTTGTCCTCCATTATTTTCACAAAACATTGATTTACTTTCGAAGAAGTATTTAGTCAATTTAAATGTTAGTTTTAATCATTACATTCTAATTAGTTTCTAATTTATGATGCAATTTTGGTTCATATATGTAATTCTTTGCTTTAGGTTCAATTTGCTACTTTGTAAGAATCCCAAATGATATGATAAAGAAGACACAAGCTAGTTTTGAGCCCTCTATTGATTATGTGGTTATAAAGGTAAGCAACGTTTGTATTATAAGTTGATTCTTTCTGCTTTACTTTTTTCTTTTCTTTTTAGTTTTGTATAGGTAATATGCTAATAAGTCATTCCTGTTATCTGGTTTATAATCTAAAATAAATGAACTAATGTTTGCTATGAAGTTGCAAAACATGACAATAGTGTTAATGTGTTATAGTAAGTAGATGACAATGTCTGATTCATTATCTGTTTGCTATTTTTGAATTCAAACTTGGTTTTTGCCTTTGAAAAATTTCATGGCTCTCTGCCAATATTGACTAGAGATCGATGATATATATATATATATATATATATATATATATATATATATATATATATATATATATATATATATTTGTACTATCTTTCTTTGTTTTGGAAGAATGTGTTGGGTTTATTGCTAATTTAATTTAATGTTTATTTAAAGTTTTGATATGAAATGAGAGTTCGATTTTGTTTTGGTGTTTAATTTGATATGCTCATGTGTGTTAAATTTGTTTGTCGAGTTGTAAGAGTTTGGGTTGTAAATATGCTTTATAAATTTTTTTGTTTTTTTATAAATGGTTTCTCTATATTGTATGTTATATGTGGCCTCTTCGCATACAAAGTGAGCTTTTTGTTAGCACGAGCCTTGAAGTTTAGGGACTTCAAATGGATTGTTCACGAGTTTCACCACTAAATTGTTTTCAATTGACCGTGTAGTTCTGCTTTTGGGTATTTAAATTGATTGTGAGTGAGTGTGTTGATTAAATTTGCATATTCGTTTTCCAATGCTTCACCCAAAACCATTTATGCAACTATTCATTGATGGGAGTTACAACTCTTATTCACGTTTATGTTTGTTAATTTATTAGTGAGTTTTCTCATAGTTTTTATATTGTCTTTTCAGGTTCAAGTGAAGGACTTGGTTCTTGTTTCTGTTACAGACTCAAATTTGAGCATTCCAGGCATTTACCTAGTTCATGACTTTGTTAGTGCTAAAGAAGAAGAGGTTCAACACTATGGTTATGAGTTCTGTTATGAGTTTTGTTATGCTATCTGATTTCAATTTGGTTGATCTTGCACTCAATTTTCTCATTCTTTAAATCACATTCCAACCACATTTCATGTCCTACACTCTGCATCACATCACATGGTACACATTCTGCACAATTATCTGAGGCAAAACCTTCCCATTCCTTATAATCTAGTGCAACCAAAGAGAATATTTTATCTTTTTTTTTTTGGCTTCTTCCTTCATGATTTATTTGACACTTTTCTTTCGTGGCGTAAAGTTTAGAAGGAACTAGCGATGATGTTGTGGATTGCTCCCATGAGAAGCAACTTTGGGAACATTGTAAACAAAAGTTTTACAATGCTATGCAAATCGAGAGGGTAAACACATTGATTTCAACCAAAGTTTTTATCTTTATTAACATTGGTAAGAATTTTGTTCATGGGGAAACATTGGAGATATTGTCCTTTAATCTTCTGTCTTTTTGATCCATTTTTTTCTCTCTCTCTCTTGGTTATTGGTATTTTGTGTATGAGTACTTTTTGGCATTAGATAGTTGTTGTTGTTGAAGATGCTTAATCATGGGAAAATGGATATAGGATATGGGACGAATGAGAAGGAGCTGATATTGGTATTAGGACAAATGAAGCACTCATTGATCGTCTTCAATCTGACAAGGGAAGGGAAAGAATGCTCACTAAACTGTCTGGTAATTTTAGAGTATGTCATGTTAGCACCCCTTCCCTTCCCTTGACTTGGCTTTTTCTTATGTTCTTTCTTTTTTAAGAAATAATAATTCTGAGAGTCAAACTTGTGATATGTAACAGAATGCTGTAATTCTATGGACTCAAGATCCTTCAGAGAGAAATCCAGACCCAGCATGGATGTAAAGGAGAATTTAAAGAGCATTGATTCCAAAGAAAATCCTAGTTCAAGTACAGAGTACAGACCATAAGAACATGTGTAATGGTTAGATTGTTTATAAGACACATCAGTAGTGTGTCGTATTGACATTTACCACACTGCAACACTCATGTTTCAAAGATACATACATTACCTAGGTTCTATTCAATTTGTTTCTTCTTGTTGGGAATTTTTTTCTCAATTTATAGTGAATTGTAATCTTTGGTGTTTGAACCACAATGAAATGAATTTAGTGTAGGTATTTATGTATTGTACATGTAATTGTTGTTTTGATAATAAATTGACATTTGTCATTAATTCTGAGTAGTATGAAAATGACTCCTTTAAATTTTTTTTTTTTTAATTTTTTTTTTGCCATCCACAACGGTTTAAAAGTGTTACATTTGGTGATCACTGACAACGGTTTTACGATTGACATCGGTTCAAAACCGTTGCCTTTAGTTGCAACGGTTTTTCACTGTGGTCATAGAGGACAACAAAAACCGTTGCCTTTGTTCTATCAACAACAACGGTTTTTGTTTAGTGTTGCCTTTTCTTGCTGAAAACCGTTGCCAAAAGAATAGGCAACGCCCGCGAATACAACGGTTTCAAAACCGTTGCCGAAGGCTAAGAGAACGGTTTTGTGACATTAGAAAACGTTTTTCAGCCGTTGCCGTAGGGTCAAAATGTTGTAGTGGTGGCTCTATTAACAAAATGGCGTTGGAGATTGTTGAGTGAAGACCGTGATGTTATTTGGAAGAAAGTTTTGGTGGATAAGTACGATTTAAATGGGAGGTGGCCCGATATGGTAGAGAGTAGAAGAGGGTGGGAGAAGAAATCATTATGGTGGAGGGATTTATGCTTACTAGGAACGGACAATAATTTTCAAGAAGATTGGTTTGATCAATTAGGTAAAATTAAGTTGGGGAATAGTAATATGGTGAGGTTTTGGAAGGATGTTTGGGTTGGACGGGATAGGTTGGAGGATTTATATCCGAATTTATATAATTGTTGCAGGTCCAAGGAGGCTACGGTTGATAAATTCGGTGAATGGACGAGTGATGGTTGGAGGTGGCAAAGGGAGTGGACCGATGGTCTGCTGCAAAATTATGCAGACCGATCGGTTTCTGCAGCAGAAATGCAGCAGTTGCTGCTGCCAGTAACGCTGTTGCAGCGGATAAGTGGTTTTGGATACCGGATGCGTTGGGAGGCTTCACTGTGAAAAAATGCTATGATTGTTTATTGAATCTTTCTGCAGGTGGAGTGAATATGTAGCAGGCTGATACAGGTGCAGCATGTAGGAAAATATGGAAATGTGACGTTCCATCCAAAATTCAAATATTCGCTTGGAGAGTAATTTACAGCGGATTGCTACAAGGGTTGCATTGCATAGAAGAGGTATCCTCCCATCACAAAATGATCAAAGTTGCGTGTTGTGTTTTCGGGGAGAGGAGACGGTGGATCATTTGTTCGTGACTTGTGATGTTCCTAAGCGCATATGGAGAAGTGTTTTCAATTGGATGGGGTCCTCGGTTGGTGTCATGGATAATACTGTTGCTCACTTTATGGAGTTTGGGAAGCTGGTGAAGGGCAAAAAGCAAAAAGGGGTAAAACATATTATTTGGATGGCGGTAATTTGGAGTCTTTGGATGGCACGAAACAAGGTAATCTTCAAGGGCGAGGTGGCTTCAGTTCCAACGATTGTGGCGGGAGTAAAAGACTTGGCTTGGAGTTGGTTCAAAGCAAGGAAGGGGAGGAATTGTAATTAAGGCGACTTGGGCGAATTGATACAATTGTCCATTGGGTTGTCTTTCTCTGTTGTAATCCATCAATTTCACTGTATTGTTTAAAATACAATTTATTCACTTGTTAGGCGGGGGAGAAGCAATGGGTTAGGACATTTAATTCCCATTGTTGCACATTTTCTTCTACTGTGTGAGGTACTCTTTTTCCTCCCGGGGTCTTTTTCCCAAAGGGTTTTGGCCCTGAGAGGTTTTGAGGAGGCCCTCCCCCTTCCCATTGTAATGTTTGGGCACGACTTGTGCTCCGTTTCAATGAATCATTTGCTTATCTAAAAAAAACGGGCCGTTTTGGGCTCAAAACAACCAATCCGACCATAGCCACAGTCCAGAAACAGAGACGCGGCACCGCCCAAAGTTTCTTTTGGATTGTGTGGTTCGGTTTATCAGATTTGGCGGGTGAAAACAACGGGTAAAGTCGGGTTTGGGATTGAGAGGAAGACAGGGTCGCCCCAACCCTAAGTGTGGCCTAAAGCGAGGCTTGAAGTGAGGCCTTTTGTGTTTTAATAATAATTTTTTGTTAAATGTTTATCGAGACATTGATTTTAGATAAGATTTTACTAATTTTTGTTTTAAAAAACTTATTTTGGGTTGACATTTATATACTTTAAGATAAAAACAATGACAAGAAAACAAATTAATTAAACAATAATAAATTCAAATAAAATATACTAAATAGACTTTTTTGAGTGTAAATATTCTAAAAGACTATAAAATTAAAATAAAAACACTTAAATTAAACAACTACTCATAAGATCAAAGAGAAAAGAAGGAAACAATAAAACCTGATTGTGTGTAGATTATTTTAACAAAAAATTCTCATGATGCTAATTAGGTGTTTGTGTGAAAATATAATTGTTCATAGTTTTTCGGCCTACTCACTAATACACAAAATAAAAGTAAGTCTAATATTATAAGAAAATTTGATAGTAAATCATTTTCATAAACACAGAACCAGAGAAGTGAAGAAGACAGAGTGAAGAAGACCATGGATCAATAAAGAGACAAGCTAAAAGAAATAAATAATAAACTAATAATAAGTGGATTACGTTTCAATTTAAAAAGAGAGAAAGAGAGTCTCAATCATTTTTTTTTCAAAAATGTTATTTAGACATAACATTTTTGACAAAAATAGACAAAAGTTAACTTATAATACCAATTAACCAAGTTTTTTAGACTATATAGTCAACCTGCTTTTTCACAGTTTTCGAGATGTTGTTTAAAAATTTGGTTAATTAATCATTTGGCTAATAATCTAAATTTTTTGATTAATTGGTGTTGTAAATTGACTTTTGTCGATTTTTATCAAAAATGTTATGTCTAAATATCATAACCGTTTTTTTAATGATAACAAGGGCACAATGGCCTGAGAGTCTCAATCATTGGATAATGTGAAGAGCAAGTAACGTGTGTCTCGCGCGATGAAAGAGAAATATATTATAAATATAAAAAATTTATTATTAAATAGATATAAAAAAATAAATATTAATTTTTTAACAGTATAAAATATAGTGTCACAAGGGTAGTTTTATCATTACATATGTTATATATCATATCATTATTTATTACTTTATCTAAAATATATAATAGAATAACATATCTTATTTTTGTACCAAAAAATGAAATAATATATATTATCTTACATCTTATTAGGTGTTACATAACAAACACGAGATATGATACCGCTATGTCTTTATCATATTCTATCTCTATCTTGCTTCATATATCATATCCTATAGATCTATATCCTATCTGACCACCGAATGGGTTAAAATTAAAAACATTGATTAAAAGTTACTACTAATCAAAATAACCCTTCAAATGCTTATCAGGCTGTATATAGCACAACTAGCCTCACCACCCGTCCGATGGACGAGATGTCTCACTATTGAATAAATGAATTACTTTTTTTTTAAAAAAACAGGAATAAATAACAACATGAAACAAATTTCAAGTATTAGAAAGACATCATATTTAATGACAAAAGTCACACATATTATATCAAGGGTCTGTTTGGATAAATAGCTTAATTGACAGCTTATGGCATAAGCGCTTATTGTATAAGTGCTTATGCATAAGCTGTTTATATAATAAACAATAAAATTATGTTAAAATTATTTTTCTATAAGCCATAAGCTATTTTCATAAGCTATCTCGATGAGCTTATGGAAATTAGTAAAAAAACTTTATGAACAAGTCATAAAAATTTGCTTTCATAAGTCGTCCCCAAACAGTTTCATAAGTGCTTATAGCAGTAGATAAGCCCAAATAAGCCGATTTAATCGGCCTCCAAGTCATAACGCAAACAACTTAAAGTTGGAGCATAAACAATAACCTAATCTCACATATTAGATGAAGTCATAACACAATCAGCTTAAAGTTGTAAAATTAACAACAACCTATAATATCATTATCCATATTCATCAAATGTAACTGTAAAAACTTAACCCATAATACCGTTTTTTTTTTAGATTACCCATAATACCGTTTACCTATTCGAGGGATTAGTCTCTAGAGTTGCGCGTAGAGGATACCCAGTTTATACCAAAAAAATGTACACATAAAAACTTAACTCATAATTAAAGAGAAAAGAAGACAACATAATTAGAAAGTGAAACACGTAGGAAGCTTTGGGGTGATGTGTCAGATGATGTTGGTGATCCTACGACTACCGATACTCAAGGAACAATTGCACATGATGACAATTTTGAACCGGTTGTGTCAAAGACCCAAAAGAAGAAATTGCGACAACAAAAGAAACTAATCGTTGTCTATAATACTCGTTCAAAGGCAAATTCTGTCTCTATCTCTTTTTGACAGACCTATTTTAATTTACTAGGATTTTAGGGGTCCTTCGCGGGAACAAGTTAGGAGTTCCCTTTTATTGTTTTGTTTTTATTTTTATTTTTTTTTGCCATGACCCCCCCGGTCACTCTGTCTTCTCTTTTTGATAGGCCTTTTTTTTTAATAAAAGTATTATTGTTTTGAGACAAAAATAAAAAACTAAAAGTACCAAAGATTAAGAAGAAAGATACTACAATATTATAAATTTATTCATGAATCAATAAAAATTAGTTAATGGACAAGGTTTATTACCCTTTGCCTATATAAATGGTTGTCCAAAAAACATATGTTCCATGAACAAGATGGACACTACAAATAATTCTACTCTTAAGTTCGCATTCTTGGTCGTTTTCCTCATCTTGCATTAGGTCTAAATTAACAACTATTCTGAATTTTCAAATCTTAGTTGCACATGTTGCATACAACGTTATTCTTATGTTTATGTATTGTTTGTGTATCTAGATATATGTATGGAATCCGAAAGTTGTGATGTAATCTATCCATTGGCTTTTACAACAGGTGAAGAATGCTCAAGTTTGTGCGATTGTCTTCTAGGTGTTAATGGAGTTCCTGAATGTGTTCTACAATTATATTGTGCATGTCATCCAGCTCCACTTGCCCTTGTCAATATTCCTAGTTTGGCATCGCCATTCGCAAACTGAGTAGCGGAATTTTTTTGTTAGATAAAGTTTAGGTGAGTTGGACTCTGGGGGCTCATTAGGGTTAGGGCATGAAGTTTTGCAAACTGAGTAGTTGAATATTGCATTGTAAACATTATCTATGCATGAAAATACATTATATACATATATACAAGGCCATATATATAGGAGATCTTTGTTACCTATTTGATTACGGTTTCTTTTCTTGTCAAGGGTGCTGGTCTAATTCCCTGTTGGACTATTTTTTTTTTTTTTTTATCTTTTTCAATATATAAAATCAGAAAGAAGTACTCTTTTTTCTTCTTGATGTGTTTTGCATCTAAAAGTTTTAACTTTGCTTTATTCCTTCTCTTTACAAAAAAACAAAAAAAAACAAATGTATTCACTATCATATATAGAAGTTGGATAGAAAAACTTTAAAATTTTCTTTTATCTTTGTCAATTGATAAAACAGTCTCTTAAACTAATTAAATAAATTGTTTTGAAAAAGATTATGTTGATTATTCCTCATTCAAAAATATTGATGTTGTTACAATTATATTAATATTAAGACTGTGTAGAATCACTATCTTAGAAGATTTATGGTGATATAAATGCTAATATTTTTTGAAAGGGTGTACATAAAAAGACTTTCATCATCATGTCCATAAGGTGTCAGCTCGTGATAAGAGCTTTATCTTGTAACCTCAAGAAATAAAATTTCAAATCTCATTAGAGAGAGTTATGAAATAATCATTAGTGTCACTTTTATTAATGATACATTTTCCTTACTTTTTTTATAAAAAGAATATAGTCAGCACATGATTTTACCTTTGAAGATAAATAAATGAAAAATGCTGGCACACATATGTGTCGATAACCCGAAAAACTCTAATGGTTTTCAACAATATCGTAAAATCATGTATCAATATTTTTGGCACTAATCAAAGAATAATACACGAACATTAATCAAGTAAGGTAGGCCAGTTGCGGAACTAAGGGGAGATGATGGAGTTTGAATGAGGGCAGTCAAATCCTGAAAACTAACATTTTTCCCTCCCTTAAATAATTACTAACCACTATCATTTTCCTGTCAAAAAAATTCACAAATCTAGCAAATCAAAATTATCCCAAAAAATCCATATATGCAAATCAAATCACACCCTAAACAACCAAAGAATGTTAAAACCAAAACCAAAGAATAATTAAACTCTTAGTTAGTTAAAGGACTTTAACAATATGAGAAGCAGTTGAAAGCATAACAAATGTATCTCAAAGGTAGTGCATTACTATTTAAAGGGAAATGATTCAAAATGAAATTGTTCCTAGACAATATGTTGAAAAATTCAAGTTTGAGTAGCTAAGTCCCACATCGGTTAAGAATGAGCTATGTGAAGGACATATAAGAGAGGGGACCCATATACCTAATATCTTAAGGTTTTGGGTAGAGATGTGGTGTCCAAGTCTCTTAGTGGTTTGTTCATTAGATAGCTCGGTAATTCTCCCTGTGCTCCCCCGGACTCCCCAACACAATACTTTTTCAAAAGCGTAAGGGTCTGTTTGGGAGTTTAGAGAGGAAGGCTTAAGGAGAAGTAGAGTATAGTGAAATATATAGAAATGTTTCACCATAATATATTTTTAATAAGGGTTTATGAAGAAAAATAAACTCACCATTGAAGTTGATGATGCATTCTTCCTTATATTTGTCTTTCATCCTTCTTATTTTCCTGAAACCCTACCCACGCTAACTCCCAAACATACATAACTAATAGAAAGTTAACATTTAAACGATAGTTCCACAAATATGAGATGTAGTTCATATGAAAATAAACAAAAAAGAAAGAAACAACTACAGAAACATTATCATAGATGAAACAAATAAAGAAATAAAGAAACAACTTTTCAGCGATGTGGATGATCAAGGCACTTTCCCTAGCTTATTACTGATATTGGATAATCTCTTGCTAAATTGCAAGATGGAGAAACTTAAATGTGATTTGGTGTTATTTTTCAATCACAGTATCACACATGGACTCGTTTTTAAGAAAATAATAAAAGATAATAAATAAGCATAGTTCACCACGTACACTTATGCAATTGAAGTTATGGAACCACACTTACGGAACCACACCTAAGTTTTCTTCTTAAGATTCTGATTTAGCTCCTCTATATTAAGGAATTTCTTTTGAGGTTAAAGTAAAAAATCCCATTCAATGATAAATAAGTCAACAACTAATATATTTTGGTCAAAAACAAAAGTCAACAACTAATATTACATGTAAATTCACAACAATTTGGAATGTCTTGGAACATCAACCATTAAGTTTTTCATCAACAATGGAAATGGTTTACCTTAACCATTCAAAGTGAAATTTCATTTTAGAGTCAAATTTATTGATGAAAATTCAAGATGCAACAACATTCAAATTATAGGAATGAAAGTATGTTAACTTCTGTAATCCGAGAAAGAGTTAATGTCTTGCACCAATTTTCTTTCACAACTCAACCGTTGGGGAAAACGAATTTCACGCGAAGAAGAACCGTTGTCTCGAACTCCCAAGGAAGCTTTCAACTTGTTGGTAAGAACGCAACATGCTAATGCCTTCTTGAATTGCTTGGTCAACACAAGACATCATATCATTGGTAGCCCTGTGTTTCTGCTTGTAGCTTAGTGACTCGAACTTATTTTGACATACCATCGAGAGATCTATTCATCTTCTCCTGCACAATGCATGTTTTCAAAACACAATTAGACCAAAGAGAAAGGTATTAAATTACAAAATGCTTCTGAGATTCCATCATGTTAGAACATGCTGTGGATGACAGAATTTGAAATTATATTATTACAGAACGTACAAATAATTTGGATAATAGACCAGCAAGTTAGAAGAGCAAATGGCCTAAGCAAACTATCTATAAAAAAGAACAGCTATTGATTTTAGGGTTAAGTATGTTTTTGGTCTCTATAAAATTTGGATTTTTTAAGTCCCTCAAAAAATGTTCACCTACTTTTGATCCCTCAAGTTTTTTTCATCAGTTTTAGCCCCTCGTGACTTTAACATTTTTTAGACCTTTTATAGCGCTTCTAGGCACTATTAAATGTCATGAGAGACTAAAACTGATGGGAAAAAAAACCTTGGGGACCAAAAGTATGTCAAAAGTTTTTGAGGGACTAAAACCAAAAAACCCTAAAAGAAGAAATTACAGAGAGAGGAGAGGATGATATATATTTCCCACAAGAAAACTAAAGAAAGAGAAGGAATGGCAACCCCCACATAACATTTAGGATGAAATATCATCTTTGTCAAAACATACAAAGAAGTTTCTCTATATGCACAAGTGTCAAAAGAAGAAATTTATTTAAGAAAAATGTCCATTATGTGAACAAGGTTGATGATACTTCAGGTCTATGATGATGAAGAACACAATTCACAAAAGATAACGATCATTGATGATTTTCTACTATGATGGTTGTATGTATCCTAAATAATGTCTGTCTTCACATGTCTTCTGTAGATGACGTAGTCGTATTCGTAAAATCAAGAGAAGAAATAAATGAAAAGATAGGGACTAGGGAGACAAGCCTTGGAAACACATAGTTTCCACCTAAGTAGAAGAAAAACAAAGTATATGGAATGCAAGTTTAGCAAAGAAAACATAAAAATCCTAATTTAGAGATGAAAATGGGAGAGCATACAATGCCAAAAGTCACACATTTAAAACAACTTGGGTCCATCATAAAAAGTGATGGGGAGATTAAAGATGACAAACATAAGATTCAAGCAGGATGGCTATGGTGGAAGCTGGTGTGATCAATGGCGGACCTATGTTGAAGACTATTAGTATCAATAGGTGTCACACGTACATTTAATAGTCTTTTGTGCCTAAGGATCGAAATTTTTGATAACGAATTTTTTTGAACCCCTTACCTAGGGTTTTGGGTCCGCCACTGGGTGTGATCTGTTATAGATAAGTACCACTCAAACTTATAGGAAAATTTACCACACACCTATAAGATCCTACAATGTTGTGTGGAACTAAATGTTGGGCTATAAAAACACAGATAAGGAGGGTTCCCAAATAGATGATAGTCCAATAGTTAGAGCAAAAGAAAAAAGAATAGCCAAATCATTTAGAGGGAAATGGTCTGTATTTGGACATAATATAGGATCTTATAATGTCGTCAAATGATCCATGCAACTAACTACACCTAGTGGACAAGTAGTAGCTTTGCTTGTGCTGTGAGTTTAGACAACATCAACCGCAGATCCAAACACCCTATTAGTCGATATTTTTGTTGTTATAGTGATTCATATAGTTGATTCAATAAACAGATGAATGACTAACAATGACAACAAATAGGACGGTTGTAACTATGTTGGTAACTAAACTAGTACTAGTAGAGAGAAGAACATATTAGAAAACTATGTTATAGCCACCTCACAAATATTACTCTGGTCTTATTTATAGGAAAACAGTACAGTTTTAGGTTCATCGAATAACTGATATATCCAATCTATGTTATATACTAGATACATCATCGATCGAATGAGCCTAAACTGCATTTTTTTCTTATATATAAGACCAGTGGGAGTAGGTAATATCAGACAATAAAATGTGTGTTGTAGAGAGAGAGTCAGAATATGATCACAGAATTAAGAGGTAGCTTACCTGGAACTTTGCCATCTCACCATTAAATGTCTGTTGTGCATTAGAAAGAGGAATACTGCAATATTTGACACAATTGCCTATCTCGTCCTGCCTTCTACGCCTATCAAAGCACTCATATGCACATTGAAAATAGGCTTTCTGCAATTAAATATCCAGTCAAACAATCAACTATATATGGAAATGGAAATTATATTTCTTGATTGAGAAAAGAAATTACAACATATTACCATCATATGCAAGAGCATTATCTATTATCTAGATTTAAACATTTGCTATAAGAAAATATGCAATCTCAAAATCTTTTATTCCAAGAAATATATAAGCCATGTCATGTACAAGTTTGTTTTTATGGCTTATAGACACAAAAGAATATCCTTAGTACAATAAGTTGAATTTAAAGCCATTAAGGAAGAAACAAAAAATCAGCGAATACAACTTTTTAGGTACGAACCAATCAATGTAGCACCGACACTTCATAATTCAGATTAAAGATGTGTCCAGTGTCTGACACTACACATGTCAGACAAAGATATCGACAGTGACACTCAGTGTTGTCAATGGCGGAAGGCGGTTTATGGCAACATGCCAAAAATCCACCATTTTAAGCCGACATATATCCTTCACAAATTAGCCATGGCGTTGGTCGAAATCTGCCACCGAAATCCGACTTGGCTGATATTTTTTTTTTTTTTGAGATTAACATGGCCGATATTTAACAACACTGCTAACACTCAATTACTTCAATTTTCTCAAATTATTATCGGCGTCTATCCGGTGTTCGTGTCCGTGTTGGTGCTTCATAGCAACCAATTCACATAGAGTTTTGATCATCAAGCGATAAATAAAACCATCCAACAAATATTTCACCAAGATAAATTTTTCGAATTAAAAGTAAAAACAACTATTCAATTCAAACAATTATGATAGAAAGAGAGAGAAGAAAGAACCTGGAGAGTGAAATTGATATGGTCTTGAATAGGAGCAAGATGTTTTTGAGAAGCTACATTCGCATCAACAAGTTTCTGCCTCAAATTTTGTGCAACAATTTGTTGTTCAGCTACTGCAAAAGGATCCATCTGATACAAGAAACTGTGTTTCAAACCCACAAAATAATAACCCTAAAAACAAATCAAGATTCTTTATTATTATCCTAAATAAAATAAACATAAAATTGAAGCTTGAAACCCTAAAAAGAAATAGTAATTTTTTTTTAGAAGAACAACGGGAAATGAAGAATGAAGAAAAAACGAATAAAAACAAGGTACTGGTTTAATTCCCCCTTGGACTCCGTTCTCTTTTTGGTTTATCTTTTTCAATAAATAAAATCAGGAAGAAGTACTCTTTTTCTTTCTTTATATTTTTTGCATTTGAAGGTTTTAACTATGTTTCATTCCTTCTATTTGCAACAAATAAAAACGAATATATTCCCTATCTTATAGAAGTTGGATAGAACAACTTTAAAATTTACTTTTATATATCTTTCTCAATTGTAAAACAGTTCTTAAACTATTAAATAAATTGTTTTGAAAGATTTTCGTTGATTATTCCTCATTCAAAGACATTGATGTTGTTTACAACTATTAATATTAAGACCGTATAAAATTACTATCTTAAAATATTTATGGTGATATAAATACGAATATGTTTTAAAAGGATTTGAATAAAAATACTCTCAACACGTCTATAAGGTGGCAGCTTAGTGATAAGAGTTTTACCTTGTAACCTCAATAAATAAAACTTCAAACCCCATTGGAGAAAGTTATGAAATGATCATTACTCATTAGTATCATGTTAATGATAATTTCTCCTTATTTTTTTAATAAAAATAATATAGTCAAAACATGATTTTACCTATGAAGATAAATATATGAAAAATGTTGGCACACACAAACACATATGTGTGGATAACCCGAAAAAAACTCTAATGGTTTTCAAGAATATGGTAAAATCATGTATCAATATTTTTGGCACTAATCAAAGAATGCACAAACATTTATAAATCAAGTAAGGCAGGTCAGTTGCGGAACTAAAGGAGATGATGGACTTTGAATAATGAGGTCAATTAAATCCTGAAAAACTAACATTTTTTCCTCTCTTAAAAAAATTCACAAATCTAGCAAATCAAAAATACCCCCAAAAAAATCCATATATGCAAAGCAAATCCAACCCTAAACAACCAAAGCATGTTAAAACCAAAACCAAAGTGGTGGTTGATGGTGGTAAAAGTGGTGGTTGTCGATGGCCAGAGTGGTGGTCAGTGGTGGTTAGCGGTGGACGGAGTGGTTGGTGGTGGTCGGATATATTGATGATCAGAGGTGAATGAAGCAAAAACAGAAACAAAAATTATAAAACCTATTTTTGTGGTTTTGAGTTTTGATGAAAAACTGTTTTGAAATTAAGAAAAAAATCAACTCAACCCCATTTACACGAACGTGTTTTGGTTTTGAAATAGACTTTGAAAACCAAAAACCAAAAACTCACAACCACCCCGACTGTCGGGCCCTTGGTTAGTTAATGGACTTTAACAATATGAGAAGCAGATGAAAGCATAACAAATGCATCTCAAAGGTAGTGCATTACTATTTAAAGGGAAATGATTCAAAATGAAATTGTTCCTAGACAATATTTTTTCAAAAGCGTAAGGGTTTGTTTGAGAGTTTAGAGGGGATGACTTAAGGAGGAGTAGAGTAGAGTTAAATATATAGAAATGTTTCACCATAATATATTTTTAATTTTAAGATTTCTATAAAATATTGTAAATGATTTGAAGAATTTGTCTAATATAGGACAAAGGGAGTATATCTATGGATAACCCGAAAAAACTCTAATGGTTTATAACAATATTGGAAAATCATGTATCAATATTTTTGGCACTAATCATAAAGCAAATAAGGTAGGACACTTGAGGAACTAAGGGGCATAATGGAGTTTGAATAATGAGGTTAGACATATCTTGAAACTAACATTTTCCCTCCCTTAAATAATTACTTCCTCCAATCCACAAGGAAAAAAATCACTTTTTATGTTTATTCAATAAATCTTGTCAAAAAAAAGTTTATTCAATAAATGATGTATCTAGTCTATATTATAGATTCGATACATAATTTATTGAATGAACCTAAAAAATGATTTTTCTCTTATAAAGTAGACCAGAGGTAGTATTTGTAACACCCCCTTCTAACATAACTACTATTTAAATTAATTGAAAATCAGAGTCTATAAAAATTTTCAGTGCAGCCACACGAGGGTGCCACATTTAAACAAAACACCTTAAATAACTCCAAAACGGTTAATTAAAATAAATCCCAATGTAAGATACATAGCACCAACAAGTCCGAGGATAAAATACTACAGCAGTGGAAAATGACAAACTTAACATCATAGTTCAAAATATAAAGGAAATAACAAAACTAAACATCCCCCCGGTGCTACATATCAGAGCAGACTCGACCACACTAGAAGAAGGCACTCTAGTCACCTTCAGTCACCGTCACCTGCAGTTGCCGACATGAGAAGCAACATAATGCAGTAGGGTGAGTCTCTATACATAGGAAATAATAAATAAAACAAGAAACACAGTAGAACAGGCAAACTAGCACACTAGAGATACAGTCAATTCAAATACACCAGATATACAGTTAAGTCAAGCACACCAGAAATACAGTCAACTCCAATACACCATTAGTTTATGAACACCCAAATCATTCTCCAAAACAATGAATGTAATGCATGAGATGCAACCCAAAACTCCACGGGCATATGCATGTGGATTCATCACCAAAATTGCCTTGAGGGCATTCACCAATCACCAAAATATTTTATGAGGCCGAGGCCTATTCACCAAAAATGCATATGATTATGCGACACCATGACTATGCACCATAAACACCAGAACACCAATAATGCATTAACATGCTCACCAACAATTATATATATATTCACCAAATCACCAAAGAGGGTCATAGACCTCTCATCACCACAATATAATCACCATTAACATATATAACACCATAGTTAATAACCCTACAGGGACTAAAAGGGCACCAAGAACTAATTCTACACCAAAGGACTAAAGCCACTCCAAGGACTAAAGTCAACACCAGGGACTAAACCCACACCTAGGGACCAAAACACCTCTTATGGACCTTTTCAACACCCAGGGACCTTTTTGACGCCTAAGGACTAAATTGACACCTCAAGGACTAATTTGGCATCTAGGGACTAATCTGACACCTCGGGGACCAATCTGACACTTAGGGACTAAATTGACCCCACACCTAGACACATGCGCCAAGTTGTGCCTTGGGCTGCCAAAGTTGGCGCCCTATGCACACAACACACACACGCACCCACCCAGCACCACCAGGCGCACTTGGGGCAGCCAAATGGCGCCCCTGCGCAACACACCTGCACACACCAGGCGCATTGGGGCAGCCAAAATGGCGCCCCTTGCACCACACACCACGCACACACACACACCAACACCACAGCGCCACTGGCGCATTTTGGCGACCAAATGGCGCCCTTCGCAAACACCACACACACTGCACGCATAATAAACGGTGCACTAGCGCCTTCAGGCTTGCCAAGTTGGCGCCCAGTCTTGCGCCACACCCCAACCTGCACTTGTTCCACTTTCACTCGCACACACACAGTGCGGTTTCTCGCAAACTTGGCGCCCTAACACTGCTCTCGCACCAATCGATGCCACAACCCACTCAACAAGACACGGCGCCAGATTCTGCAGACTGGCGCCCCCGCATCTTTGCACCCCCACGCAAAGAACCAAGCAGTGCACAGCGCCAAATTCTGCAGACCGCGCCATAACACTATTCACTGTCCAAACCTATCCCAAACCCCACCAAACACCATGAAAACGATTCTTATTCATGCAATATCACATACACCTACCAATCACTCTAATTCTCCCTACCGTTCTTCATTAAAATCATGTTATAAACACCTTAATATCAACAATCAATGCAACAACATTTCAATCTCCATACAACAATCAATATAATTCTCTATTCATTCAATCACTCAAGTAATTCATTCAAAACACATTATAAATCAACCAAATAATTACTCCTAACACCTAATCCCTATGATTTCATGTTTTATAAATTATTAACTACGAAAGAGAGCCCCCATACCTTGTTAATTGAAAGAAAATGACACCAAAGCTCTCAAGAATCCCTCCAAAACACCAACAATCCAAGCTTTCTTCCTCCCTCCTTGATCTTCACGCAAAACCTCCCTCTCTCTTGCCCTAGCCGTCGCGCTCCCTCTCTCACTCTTCTCACTCTCTAATTTTTGATCTCTTTTCTCTAATGAGGGTTTCTCCTAAGACCCTAAGGTTTTATTAATTGGGTTTGGGTCACTTAACTCCAATGGGCCCTAAATGCACACCCCTAATTACTTTCTCATATCCTCCCCATTTAACTAAAATACTCCCCATTTATTTACTACACCTCACTCCTTAATTAAATTAATTACCTTATTATTATTATTTTAATATGACCAACTAAAATATTATTTAATTAAATTATTTAAATAATCACTTAATCATTTTTGGGGCGTTACAGTATTGACCACTAACATTTTACTATAAAAAATTCACAAATCTAGCAAATCAAAAATACCCCAAAAAAACCATATATGCAAAACAAATCCAACCCTAAACAACCAAAGCATGTTAAAACCAAAACCAACGAAGGAGGGAGGGGGAGAGTGGTAGTTAGTGCTCGACGAACGTGTGCCCGTTGCAGAAGAAAGATGAAGGTGATGAAGCTAGGTGAAAAAGAAAGGGTCAGAGTGAATTTTTTTAAAAAAAAATTGGGGAAGGGAGAAATTTTTATTAATTAAAGTGACACTAATAGTCATTTTACACCAACGATGGACCTTGAAAATATAATGCTAGCTCTTACTACTGAGATAAGGGTGAGAGTGAATGGGTTATGGCATAGTCAAAGAACTTTACACCAACGATGCACCATAATTAAACTTTTTATTTTTATTTTTACTATTTTGTATTGGTTTCAATTTAGCCCACACGATATGAATTTTTTGACATAACTAGTACTTCACTCGTGTTATGAGGATGTTTTTGGAGACTATTAATAGTTCTCAAATATAAAATTGAAAAGTTTTGTTTTCGCAATTGCTAATCGCAAGTCATCAAATTAAAATCTTCAGAAAATGTTAGTTAATGGACTTTAACAATATGAGAAGTAGTTGAAAGCATAACAAATTGTTAGAAGAGTATCTTCTTCTCTTTTTCTACTATTCTGTTATTTGATTTAACTGCATAACTGTTTTCAGTTGAGCGAATTTCAGAGAGCTTCAATTTGTTTCTGATTTTTCATTATTGAATGAATGAATGAATTTACAGTTAGCTATTTATAGTATTTCACTTTAAGGGAGAGGGAAGCATTACTGATTGTTATTCACAATCAGTAAGCTTTACAATGGGAGTGCTATTGTGTAATATGTTTTAGTGTGGTGTATGGTAAGCAAAACTAGCTATTACTCTAATACTCCCCCGCAAGCTCAGCTGGGGTGACACACACAGTGAGCTTGGACCTAAAAGCTTCAAATTGAGTTGGTGGAAGAGGTTTTGTCATGATGTCTCATCTTGATTAGTAGCCGAACATGAGTGACTTGTAGCTGTTTTTGCAAAACCTTCTCACGAAGGAAGAAGAGGTCCAACTCCATATGTTTAGTTCTTGCATCAAGAACTGGATTATGTGCCAGGGATACTGTGTTTAATTTGTCACAATATGCAGTAGGAGGGGTGAAAGGAACACCAAGCTCAATGAGGAGGGATTGGAACCATAGAACTTCAGTTGTAGCTAGAGCCAATACCCTATACTCAGCTTTAGCACTTGATCTTGAGACAACATCCTGCTTTTTGGCCCATCAAGATACAAGATTAGACCCTAGGAAGACAGACACACCAGATGTAGATCTCCTATCATCACTGCCAGAACCCTAGTCAGCGTCATTTGGCGCAGAGTTAGTTACTGTGAGCAATGCAAATAGGCTTGAGTAGAAGGCCCCAACCGATGGTACCCTTGAGATACCTTAGGATGGGCTGGACTGCAACCCCAATGAGAGTCAAGAGGGTCAGACATGAACTGTCAGACCTTGTTGACAACAAAGGAAATATCAGGTCTTGTGATGGTGGCATATTGTAAGGCACCAACAGTTGATCTATACAGGAAAGGATCATGGAACTTTTCATTGCCAATTTTGGTGAGTTTGTTGCCAGCAACTATAGGTGTAAGAAGGTTGTGAGCTTCATGAAGATTGTGTTTTAGGTTAAGATATCTGATGTATTTATCTTGAGTGAGTTAACCCATTAGGTTGCCTTTTAATTTCAATCCCAAGAAAATAGTCCAAGTTGCCTAAGTCCTTGAGAGAGAAAGTTGCATTGAGCTGGGAGATGAGTTTCTTGATGAAATTGGAGTTACTACCAGTAACAATAATGTCATCCACATACACAAGAATGTATATTTTGAGAGAGCCCGAATGCAACATGAAGAGTGATGGGTCACACTTGCTTGCCTTGAAGCCCAACTTTAGGAGAGAGGTTTGAAGTTTCTCAAACCAAGCTCTAGGCGCCTGTTTAAGACCATAAAGAGCTTTGTTGAGTTTACAAACCAAAGTTTTGTCATGAGATTCAAACCCAGGAGGTTGAACCGTGAACACCTTTTCCTTAAGAGTGCCATTGAGGAAGACATTGTTAACATCAAGCTGAAACAAAGGCCAAGATTGTGAGACAGCTAGTGTAAGAACAATCCTAACTGTGACTGGCTTGATGACTGGAGAGAATGTCTTGCCTTGTATTTGTTTACCTAGCCATCAGGATTATTTTTCACTCTAAACACCCATTTACAACCAATAGGTTTCCTAGAAGGAGGAGCTATTACTCTAATACAAATGTATCTCAAAGGGAGTGCATTATTATTTAAAGTAAAATTATTCAAAATGAAATTGTTCCTAGACAATATTTTTTCAAAAGCATAAAGGTCTGTTTGGGAGTTTAGGGGGGAAGGCTTAGGGAGGAGTAGAGTAGAGTGAAATACATAGAAATGTTTCACCATAATACATTATCAGAGATGAAACAAATAAATAAAGAAATAAAGAAACAACTTTTCAGCGACATGGATCAAGGCACTTTACCTAGCTTATTTACTGATATTGGATAATCTCTTGCTAAATTGCAAGATGGAGAAAACTTAAGTGTGATTTGGTGTTATTTTTCAATCACAAAGATCACACTGGACTCGCTTTTTAATAAAATAATAAAATATAATAAATAAGCATAGTTCACCACACTTATGCAATTGAAGTTATGGAACCACAAGCATAGTTCACCACACATATGCAATTGAAGTTATGGAACCACACTTACGAAACCGCACCTAAGTTTTCTCCTTAAGATTCTGATTTAGCTCCTCTATATTGAGGAATTTCTTTTGAGGTTAAAGTAAATAATCTCATTCAATGATAAATAAGTCAACAACAAATATATTTTGGTCAAAAACAAAAGTCAACAACTAATATTACATGTAAATTCACAACAATTTGGAATGTCTTGGGACATCAACCATTAAGTTTTTCATCAACAATGGAAATGGTTTACCTTAACCATTCAAAGTGAAATTTCATTTTAGAGTCAAATTTATTGATGAAAATTCAAGATGCATCAACATTCAAATTATAGGAATGAAAGTATGTTAACTTCAGAATCCGAAAGAGTTAATGTCTTGCACCAATTTTCTTTCACAATTCAACTGCTGGGGAAAGTAAATTTCGCTGCAAAGAAGAACCGTTATCTCGAACGCCCAAGGAAGCTTTCAACTTGTTGGTAAAAAGCGGCAACATGCTAATGCCTTCTTGAATTGCTTGGTCAGCACAAGACAACATATCATTGGTAGCCCTGTGTTTCTGCTGTAGCTTAGCCGACTCGAACTTATCTTGACATACCATCAGATATCTATTCAACTTCTCCTGCACAATGTATGTTGATAACTTAATTTGACTAAAGAGGAAGGTATTAATTGACAAAATGCTTCTGAGATTCCATCATGTTAGAACATGTTGTGGATGACAGAATCTGAAATTAAATTATTATTACAGAATGTACAAATAATTTGGATAATAGACTAGCAGTTAGAATAGCAAATGGCCTAAGCAAACTATCCATAAAAAAGAAACAACTATTGATTTTAGGGTTAAGTATGTTTTTGGTCCCTATAAAATTTGAGTTTTTTTAGTCCTTTAAAAATTTCTCCTACTCAATTTTTCGGTCCCTATTAAATTTTCTCATCACTACACATGTCGGACAAAGATATCGATACGGTGACACTCGGTGTTGTCAATGGCGGATGGCGGTTTATGGCTACAAGCCAAAAATCCACCATTTTAAGCCGCCATAAAGCCGCCATATATCCTTCACAAATTAGCCATGGCGGTGGTCAAGAAATCGCCACCAAAAATCGCCATGGCCGATATTTAACAACACTTGTGACACTTCAATTACTTCTATTTTCTCAAATTATTATAAGTGTCTATATGTCGTATCCGGTGTTCGTGTCCGTGTTGGTGCTTCATAGCAACCAATTCACATATAGTTTTGATCATCAATAAACGGTGTTTAAGACCCACAAAATAATAACCCTAAAAACAAATCAAGATTCTTTATTGTTATCCTAAATAAAAGAAACATAAAATTGAAGCTTGAAACCCTAAAAAGAAAAAGTAAAAAAAAATGTTTTTTTTGAAGAACATATTTTTAGTGATAAGAGTTTTACCTTGTAAACCTCAATAAATAAAACTTCAAACCCCACTAGAGAGAGTTATGAAATGATCATTAGTATCGCTTTTGTTAATGATAATTTCTCCTTATTTTTTTTAATAAAAAGAATATAGTCAAAACATTATTTTACCTATGAAGATAAATATATGAAAAATGTTGGCACACACAAACACATATATGTGGATAACCCGAAAAAACTCTAATGCTTTTCAAGAATATGGTAAAATCATGTATCAATATTTTTGGCACTAGTCAAAGAATGCACAAACATTTATAAATCAAGGTAGGTCAGATGCGGAACTAAAGGAGATGATGGAGTTTGAATAATGAGGTCACAAATCTAGCAAATCAAAAATGGGTTTTTTTTTTACCCCCACCCCTTCCCCATATACCCCCACCCAAAGAGTATATTCCCAAAATGCCCTTCAAAAAACTCCTGTTTTTACAAAGTTACACGAATCGTATATATCTCTTTTGGGACATATATACGATGGGCAATGTTTTGACATCGTATATATGTTCATTGTGCGTATATACGATTGATGCGTTTTAAGTCAATCGTATATACGCACAATGAACTTATATACGATGTGTTATTTTTGCACATCGTATATATGTCCCAAAAGAGATATATACGATGGGCTTATTTTTGGTTAACAGTTATGATTTTATTACCGGTTATAATTTGAAGTCTCGTGATTTGATTAACATCAACGGTGTAGATATAGTGGATAAAATAAACGCCTATAATTACAAAAACGCGATATAGTAATATATACACGTGTAATACAAAAAGGTGTGAATCTATCTATAAGTCGTCAATAGAATCATTGGCTAAATCGACACATTTAGGTGTATCACCGGGAGCGAGACGCTGCACGGAAGGACACATAGACTGCCATAGGGTAAAACGTCCGGCATACGGATGCAACCATGAAGCAGACTCTAGTGAGTAGTGCTGGTACCACTGCGGGGCAATAGGAGGCAACGAACAAGTGGGAGAGATTGAAATATGCAACCAGTGTACATTTTGCTTGTTCAGAACAGATATGATTTTGAACTTAGATGAACCGTAAGTGCCTCTCAAAGGCAGATAAGTGAAATTCATAGGCAAAGAAAACTGAACCAATGCAACATTATACTTGGTTGCAACCATATACCCCATCTCAGGCAAATCAAACCACTTTGAGTCCGGCTGACGTCCGTATGACTCAAAAGATGCAACTCGTGCGTGTGTCTACCACATTTAACCGTCACACACCAACCCCCACGGCTAACAGTGCAAGTAGCTTTCATTCTAAAAGGACAGCCTCTCCTTTTAGAACCGAAAACCCTCGAATCATTAGTAAACCCACATTGCTTCTCACAGCCAAAATCAATCTTATCTCGTCTCCCCCTCTTTCCAGCTGCTTTTTCTGATCTCACTATAATAACGACTACATCGATACTTCTACCAACAGCTTTGGCCCACTCCTCCACAGCCTCGCGTCTAGAAAATATCTACAAAATATATAATTTATTAAGTACTTAAGTAATTTAATTCTATTCACCAAACTTGAGAAACAAAAATATACCGTATCCGTCGTGAACGCCAGTGTAGTATCAATATCAACAGGAGCCAACTGAGAGTCGACATCTGCTGCTGTAGGCGGGTCAATATCTGTTCCAACAAAACAGATATCAACTCAAGAAAAAACAAAAAAATAACCCAGTCGTATATACCTCCTCAACCTTGTATATACGATGGGTATTTTTTTGACATCATATATACATGGCCCAGATGTATATACGATTAGATCTTCAAAGCCCACTCGTATATAACCTATATACGATGGGTAGTCAACGAAGCATTTAATAATGCAATCGTATATATGTCTTGAAGGACATATATACGATGAGTAGTCAACGAAGCATTTAATAATGCAATCGTATATATGTCTTGAAGGACATATATACGATGCACACTTTTTCAGGTCAGCGTTCAATATTTAATGTAATCGTATATACCTTCCATTGAGGTATATACGATGCCAGATATTGTGGGTCCCAGTCTGAGAGAAATCAATGCAAGTCAAAAAGTTAATTATGGCAGGGGTAAAATTGGAATATCATAAATGGGTGGGGGTGGGAGGGGATGGGGTGGGGGTATAAAAAAACCACCCCATCAAAAATACCCCCAAAAAAATCCATATATGCAAAGCAAATCCAACCCTAAACAACCAAAGCATGTTAAAACCAAAACCAAAGTGGTGGTTGATGGTGGTAAAAATGGTGGTTGACGGTGGCCAGAGTGGTGGTTGGCGGTGGACGGAGTGGTAGTTGGTGGTGGTCGGATATATTGATGATGAGAGGTGAATGAAACAAAAACAGAAACAAAAATTATAAAACCTATTTTTGTGGTTTTGAGTTTTGATGAAAAACTTTTTTGAAATTAAGAAAAAAATCAACTCAACCCCATTTTACACGAACATGTTTTGGTTTTGAAATTGACTTTCAAAACCAAAAACTCACAACCACCTGAGCGGGCACTTGGTTAGTTAATGGACTTTAACAATATGAGAAGTAGATGAAAGCATAACAAATGCATCTCAAAGGTAGTGCATTACTATTTAAAGGGAAATGATTCAAAATGAAATTGTTCCTAGACAATATTTTTTTCAAAAGCACAAGGATCTGTTTGAAAGTTTAGAGGGGATGACTTAAGGAGGAGTAGAGTAGAGTGAAATATATAGAAATGTTTCATCATAATAAATTTTTAATTTTAAGATTACTATAAAAAGATGTAAATGATTTGAAGAATTTGTCTAAACCCTCTCAAACCCTGCAAATCATTCGAAGTGAATAATCCCATTGAATGATAAATAAGTCAACAACTAATATTACATGTAAATTCACAACAATTTGGAATGTCTTGGAACATCAACCATTAAATTTATCATCAACATTGGAAATGGTTTACCTTAACCATTTAAAGTGAAGTTTCAATTTAGAGCCAAATTTATTGATGAATATTCAAGATGCATCAGCTATCAAATTATAGGAATAAAAGTATGTTAACTTCTACAATCAAGAAAGAGTTAATGTCTTGCACCAATTTTCTTTCACAACTTAAGAAAAATGCCGGCAAAAGCGAATTTCACTACAACGACGAACCATTGTCTCTAACGCCCAAGGAAGCTTTCAACTTATTGGTAAAAAGAGGCAACATGCTAATGCCTTCTTGAATTGCTTGGTCAGCACATGACATCATATCATTGGTAGCCCCAGGTTTCTGCTGTAGCTTAGCTGACTCAAACTTATCTTGACATACCATCAGAGATCTATTCAACTTCTCCTGCACAATGTATGTTGATAACTTAATTTGACTAAAGAGGAAGGTATTAATTTGGATAATACACTAGCAGGTTAGCAGAGCAAATGACCAAAGAAACTATCCATGAAAAAAAAAAACTGCTATTGATTTTAGGGTTAAATGTGTTTTTGGTCCCTAAAAAATGGGCTTTTTTGTTTTAGTCCCTAAAATAATTTCCCCTACCTTTGATCCCTCAAGTTTTTTTCATCATTTGTAGGCTCTCTTGACTGTAACGTGTTTTTAGACTAAACTGATGGAAAAAAAAAAACTCGGAGACCAAAAGTAGGTGAGAAGTTTTTGAGAGACTAAACCAAAAAACTCAAATTTCATAGGGACCAAAAACATATTTAACCCTTGATTTTATTTTACATACACACGCATAATAAATTATTATTCTCCATTTACAACAAGTTACTGAAACTTGCATATTTTTACCAAAAAGAAAAGGCAATTACAACGAGAAAGAAGAAATTACAGAGAGAGGAAAGGATGAGATATCTACCGCAAGAAAACTAAAGAAAGAGATTATTGCAAAAAAAAACCAAAGGAACAGAATCTAAATATTCAAAGGACTGTTTCTATTACACCTATAGATACTAGTAGTTTCATTGAAGATGAAGAAAAAACTGCTTAAATTACCGATAATGTTCCATTCTAAATGCCCCTCCATACATTGTTATGTGGCAATAGTAGAACTTAAAATGCAAACTCTCAAGGGACATACAATAATCCCAAGTAAAGTTTTATCTTCACTTTTTTTTTTGGGGGTGGGGGTGGGGCGTGGGCATGGTTGTACGGTAGATGACGTAGTCGTATTCGTAAAATCAAGAGAAGAAATAAATGAAAAGATAGGGACTAGGGTGACAAGCCTTGGAAACACATAGTTTCCACCTAACTAGAAGAAAAACAAAGTATATGGAATGCAAGTTTAGCAAAGAAAACATAAAAATCCTTATTTAGAGATGAAAATGGGAGAGCATATACAATGCCAAAAGTCACACATTTAAAGCAACTTGGGTCCATCATAAAAGTGATGGGGAGATAAAAGATGACAAACATAAGATTCAAGCAGGATAGCTATGGCGGAAGCTGGTGTGATCTGTTACTGAGTTGTCAAGAGAGGATGGCGGTTTATGGCGGAGAGCCAAAAATCCGCCATTTTAGGCCGCCATAAACCGCCATCCTTCACAAATTGGCCATGGTCATTGTCAAGAAATCCACCAACGCAATCCACCATGGCGATATTTGACAACACCGATCTGTTATAGATAAGTACCACTCAAACATTTAGGAAAATTTACCACACACCTATAAGATCCTACAATGTTGTATGGAACTAAATGTTGGGCTATGAAACACCAACAACAAGGTCACATAAGACTAAAGAATTAGAAATACAATCGTCAGAGAGAAACCTGAGGAGCCAGTAATTTAGAAAAGATGGTAGAATCTTGTTTTAAGTGATCTGAGCATATGTAAAGACCTATAAAAACATCGATAAGGAGGGTTCCCAACTAGAGGGAAATGGTCTATATTTGGACATAATATAGGATCTTATGATGTCGTCAAATGATCCATGCAACTATCTACACCTAGTGGAAAAGGGCTTAGCCCGTGTTTCTTTCCACGTTCAACGGCCACTAGACGCATGTTAAATAGAAAGCTACAAGTAGTAGCTTTGCTTGTGGTGTGAGTTTAGACAACATCAACCGCAGATCCAAACACTCTAGTTGTCGATATTTTTGTTGTTATAGTGAATCAGATAGTTGATTCAATAAACAGATGAATGGCTAACAATGAAAACAAATAGGAGGGTTGTAACTATGTTGGTAACTAAACAAGTACTAGTAGAGAGAAGAACATATTAGACAACTATGTTATAATCACCTAAAAAATATTACTCCGGTCTTATATATAAGAAAACATTGCGATTTTAGATTAATTGAATAAGCGATGTATCCGATCTATCTTATATACCGAGATACAACGATTATCGAATTAACCTAAAATTGCATTTTTTCTTATATATAGAACCAGAGAGATAAGTAATATCAGACCATAAAATGTGTGTTGTAGAGAGAGTCAGAATATGATCACAGAATTAAGAGGTAGCTTACCTGGAACTTTGCCATCTCACCATCAAATGTCTGTTGTGCATTAGAAAGAGGAATACTGCAATTTTCGACACAATTGCTTATCTCTTCCTGCCTTCTACGCCTATCAAAGCACTCATATGCACATTGAAAATAGGCTTTCTGCAAATAAATATCCAGTCAAACAATCAACTATATGGAATGGAAATTATATTTCTTGATTGAGAAAAGAAATTACAACATATTACCATCATATGCAAGAGCATTATCTATTATCTAGATTTAAACATTTGGTGTAAGAAAATATGCAATCTCAAAATCCTTAATTCTAAGAAATATATAAGCCATGTCATGTAAGTTTGTTTTTATGGCTTATAGACACAAGAATATCCTTAGTACAATAAGTTGAATTAAAACCAGAAAGGAAGAAACAAAAAATCAGCGAATACAACTTTTTAGGTACCAACCAATCTATGTAACACTGACACTTCAGAATTCGGATTAAAGATGTGTCCAGTGTCCGACACTACACATGTCGGACACAGATACCAACAGTGACACTTCAATTACTTCTATCTTCTCAAATTATTATCAGTGTCTATCTGTCTGGGTCTGTCGTGTCAGGTGTTCGTGTTTGTGTTGGTGTTTCGTAGCAAGCAATTCCCATATAGTTTTGATCATCAAGCTATAAATAAAACCATCCAACAAATATTTCACCAAGATAAAATTCTGGAATTAAAAGTAAAAACAACTATAACCTGGAGAGTGAAATTGACATGGTCTTGAATAGGAGCAAGATGTCTTTGAGCAGCTACATTCACATCATCAAGTTTCTGCCTCAAATTCTGTGCAGCAATTTGCTGTTCAGCTGCTGCAAAGGGATCCATCTGATACAAGAAACAGTCTTTCAGACCCACAAAATAATAACCCTAAAAATAAATCAAGATTCTTTATTCTTAACCTAAATAAAATAAACATAAAGTTGAAGCTTGAAACCCTAAAATGAAAAAGTAAAAAAAAAAAAAGGAAAACGATTTTTGAGAAGAACAGCGGAAAATGAAGAATGAAGCAAAAAATGATTTTTACTCACCTGCGATTTGTAATCGACAATGAACTGCGGATGAGTTCTTTGCTATGTGTGTTGATGGTTTGCTATTGAATTTCCTTTGAACACTCTCGAATTTCTCTGAATATTGAAAACTCTGCTGCGCCCTCTTTTCAAAGGGTTTAGGGGTTTAAGCCCTTATGTTTTTTTTCTTGACAAACACGATTTTTATTTTTAAATCAATTTCAATTAAAATTTAATACATAAAATGATATTACTATTTTGGCTAAATTACTCTTTTAGTCATTTATCTTTGCTTTAGTTTCACTTTGGTCGCTTTCTTTTTTCTCGTTTTGGTCCCTCATCTTTCATTTTTGTGTCAATTTGGTCCTTTTTGTAATTTTCATGTCCATGACTTTACTTGAACGCACGCACGTTGCGATTAGCTTAATCGACGCGTGGCATCCTAATTGTCCACTCTGATGTGTCTTCATTAAATGACATGGTCAATGGGGGACTAAATTGAAACTAATAAAAAACATAAGGGACCAAATTGAAGAAAACACAAAACATAATCAATCACTCTTCATCTTCTTCCTCCATCTTCATTTTTTTCTTTTCCGGCGAGCCACCACCACCACAAATTCAACTATTCTTTCATGACATTTCTTCAAAATCAAAAACCCCCAATTTCTCAAATCCCTAAATTTGAGTAAAAAAAAAAACAGCAATTTCATATTTCTCCACCATCAAAACCAAACGAAAACAAAAAAAAAAAACCAAACGAAAACAATTGTGACGAGTTTTATTTTGGTCAAGTATTATATTTTTTTTTAACAAATGAGACGGGTTTAGCTTTTGGGCCTTTCTTTTCTCAACCCCCTTCCTACTCACCACACCCCTCCAAACTTCAAATATTCAAATTTTGCTTTCCACCGAACCGGTTCGCTAATCATCAACCGGGCGTTGTAAAATTGGGAAAATAGTGTGTTTTGCTCATTTATACGCCTTGGAGTGGGCAACAGAGCGAGTTTGGCAATAGGCAATCGATCGTGTCCGACAATGGGCAACCGAACCTACGTAATACTGCACCTGACAAAAGCTTTACAGAAACATTTCTGTAAACAATCAACTCATGCCACTATGTTATAAATAAGCCATGCTAGTATTGATTTAAAAAACGTGGTAAATGTTCATGTCATAACAGTCATACGTGGGAAATATTACAAATTTGAATACAAAATTACAAATCTATCAATTGATCATTATCTTCATTATCTTTATGTAAATTTGGTTCAGTTTTGAACACCCCTAATATTATACCCCTAGCACATCTTTTTCCATTTTGATTTGGAAAAAACTTAGATAGAGTACTCTATAACTCTTTTGTGTTCTTTAAACAGCTTTCCATAACTATTTCCTAAACTGTTTTACACTCAATATTGTTTTCAAGCCAAGAAAAGGTTAATTTCATCAACCTTCTCAAGACAGTTTTTGAACTGATACTTGATCTTTCAACCTACTCATCTTGTTTGAAAACTATCTCTCTTTCATAGTATACATATCCTTCTTACTAACACTATTGATCTTGACCAATCAAAGGTTTATACTTGCCTGTATATCATCTATTGGTTTTCAATCTAAGAGAAGGTTATTTCATTCAACCTTCTCAACCTAGGCTTAACTAAAGCCAAAGTGTTTTAAATATAAAGTCAAGTTAAAACCAACCTATGTTTTGTATAAACATATTAGCACGTATCTTTCTTGATTAAATAAGGTTTGTCTCTGTGTGAGGACTTCATTATTACTAACCTTCTTATATCCAAGTTTATCTTGAGAAATACTTGAAGAAATTTTCAAGTATCAAGTTTTAAAAGGAAACACAATTCAACCCCTCCTTCATGTGTAATTTAGTCACTTCACTAACATCTCGGGAAAAAATTGTTAAACAATGCTGGTAGAGCTTGCTAGTCAAAGCAGTCACAAATGCTATCCCTACATACACCATGCAATTACACTACCTCCCTTGTTACGTGTGCAACCATCTTGTCTTGATAGAATGGCAAGAAGTTTCATTTGGGGAGGTGATGGTCTCTCTAGAACTTGGAATCATGTGAATTGGGAGACTGTCACTACTCATTGTCGGTATGGTGGTCTCAGTATCATAGATGCAAGATTGACCATTATTTCTCTCTTGGGGAAACTCTTATGGGGCATCATTTTTGATAGAGACAAGCTGTGGGTTCATGTCTTAAGCCAGAAATATCTGAAGCAGGGATCTATTTGTGTATCTGAAATGAAAAACAATCCATCTAGCTATCACTTGGAGAGGTATCCTCAAAGCTATCATTACCTTATCGGATGGTTACTCTTTTCGTGTTGGGGAGGCAAATGCACCTTTCTGGTATTCAGATTGGTCTAAGTTACACCCAATATGTAGACATGTTCCTTAGGTGCACATCAGTGACACTGCTCTCTCTGCCTAAGTCCTCTCATGATGAGTATATCATTTTTTATCCCCATAGAGATCTTGACCCAACTCATTCCCGCCTTCTAGTTCGTTGGATCCCCTATTGAAGGTTATGTCAAGCTAATATTGATAGCAGATTCCTTGAGGATAGAGCTCATGCTAGATCTGGGGGTCTCGTTTGCGACCACAATGGAAATTGGGTTGCTGGTTACACTCATTTTGCGCTAGGTGTGGTGATGCCATCCTTGCTGAAATAAGGGCCATCAAGTTTGATCTATCCTTTTGTCATGGCTTGGGTTTCAAGAAAGTTATTTGTGAAAGTGGCAGCTTAGATGATGTGAACATCATCAATGATATTGATAGCCACCCTCTCCATTGCTATGCGTCGCTCTTGTTAGACATTCTAGAGTCAATGTGTGATTTTGAGGATAATTCTCTGGTCCATGCCTTGAGAGAGGAAAACAAGTGTGCTAATCTCTTAACCAAGGAGGGAGCTCATTCAGCCATGTCTACTCACTGGGAGTCCCCACCTCTGGGGTTAGAATCGCTCGTCTTGTTGGACAAGCTTAGCTGCTAGGCTTTTTTTTCCCTTTCACTACAAAAAACACGGTCATTAGCGAGGGAATTTTCGGTCGCTAACATGCCCAATTCCCTCGCTAATTGCCATTAGCGAGGGAATTAGCGAGGGACCAGTTCGGTCGCTAATTCCCTCCTCGCTAATGGAAATTAGCGAGAGAAACGCGTGTTCGTCGCTAATTAGCGGTGTGATCCCTCGCTAATTCCGTCGCTAATTCGACAACACGCTTTCCCAAGTCCGATTGACACGCTTATCAATCTGAATTTTTTTATTTTATTATTAGTAGTAGTATTATTATTATTATTCTTTGTTGTTATTATTATTATTATTATTATTATTATTATTATTATTATTATTATTTTGAGAGAGGAGTGAGAGTGGTGGTGGTGGTGGTGGTGTCGTAAAGAGAGAATAAGAATAAGAAGGAGAAAGAGTAAGGGAGAAAAAGAGTGAGATGTATGTGGTGGTGGTGGTGGTTGTGTGGTGGTGGTCGTAGAGAGAGAAGGAGTAAGGGAGAAAGAGAGTGGTGGTGGTGGTGGTGGAAGAAAGAGAGTGAGAGAAAGAGGTATGTGGTTGTGGTGGTGTGGTGGTGGTGTGGAAGAAATAGAGTGAGAGAGAGAGAGGTTGTGGTTGTGTGGTTGAGGAGAGAGAGAGGAGTGAGAGTGGTTGTGGTGTGGTGGGGGCGTGGTGGTGGTGGTGGTGGTTGTGTTGGTAAGAAATTTGTGAAGAGAAGAATGAGGGTGTTGTGAGTGAAAAATAAGAGTGAGTGGTGGTGGTGGTGGTGGTTGTGTGGTGGTGGGTTAGAGTTTGTAGGTGAGAGAGAGAGAGAGAGAGAGAGTAGAGGAAGAGGAAGAGGAAGAGGAAGAGGAAGAGAAGAGGAGTGAGGGTTAAAAGTGAAAGAATGAGAGAAGAGTGAGAGAAGAGTGAGAGAATCAGATATTTGGTAAAAAAATAACTGGTGATTAGCGAGGGACTTGCCAATTCCCTCGCTAACGCGCCACCTGCATAGTCGAGCGATCTGCGTGATCAAATCGACTGCAACGTTCAGACATTAGCGAGGGACTTGAAATTCCGTCGCTAATTCCCTCGCTAATGGTCACATTAGCGAGGGACTTGCAGTTTCGTCGCTAATCCTCGTTTTTTGCGAGGGACAAAATTTCCCTCGCTAATTCCGTCGCTAATCCTCGTTTTTTTTGTAGTGTTTCTTTGTCTTGTTACTTTGTAACACTACAAAAAAGAAAACAATTAGTGTTTAGCGGTTAATCTCGTAGTAAGGGTTTAATATTACTAGCTCAATGTGTCTTTCACTAGCTAATGTCATTTTTTCATATGCTACTATACTTGAGTAATATTTAAGCTTATAGCTCATGGTGTTTAATTTTTTTCGTTTTTACCATGATTACTTTAATCAAATTCCTCCTCATTATCCTCTATTAAATGAATATTCTCTCTCAATTTTAAGCATAATTACATTATGACATCTTATACTTATAAGCTATTTCAACTGTTAAATTTACTAACCATCTTCGATCTGTTTGGTATCTCATCTGCTAGCGAATAACGGATTTGACTAGTGCTTTTGGTAATGGATGACGAATTAAAAAAATTGGCGTGTTTATGGCGGTTGTATTTAGTGTTTAACGTTTTTTCAAACGCTACTTCAAGTAGTGTTTGAGTTTATAGTGTATCATTTAATATATTTATATATATATTAACTAATTCATTTTTTTAGAAACATGAAATAAATAAATAAATAAACAAATTACACAATTCGAATATTACTTTTAAAATTGTAACTTCTAAACTTCTTAATAATTTAGTTTAATTACCATAAATTTATACTACTAATAAATAGTTATCTAATTTACTTCACTCGGTTTTAAATTTTAGGCTAAATTATTGTTTTGGTCCTTTATTTTTGGCTTTAATTTCGTTTTGGTCCTTTATCTTTTTATTTACTCGTTTTGGTCCTCATCTTTCATTTTTGTGTCAATTTGGTCCTTTTTGTAATTTTCCATCCATGACTTTAACGGACGTCACGCGCGCGATTAAGCTGGCGGCGTGGCGTCCCAAATGTCCAATCGACGTGTCATCATTAAATGACATGGCCAATGGGGACCAATTTGAAACTAATAAAAAACATAAGGGACCAAATTGAACAAAACACAAAACATAATAAATCACTCTCCATCTTCTTCTCCGTGAGCCACCACCACTCTCGTGAGAGCCACCACCACTACCACCACAAATCAACCATTTTTAACTCTTATTTCATGAGACAAAATCATCTCTTCAAAACCCAAAATCCCCAATTTGTCAAATCCCTAAATTTGGTTTCAAATCCCCAAATCAATGTTGTTGTGTTCACACCATATCCTTGACCGTACAAATTTCCATACCCACATGCTCCACCTGAACACAAACCAAACATAAACGTGTTACAAGGCAACAATAATTATTGCTCTTTGTGTTTAATTAGGTACATTATAAGGGAGTGAGAAGAATAAAGAAAAGGAAATGGGTTTACGTGTTCTGAGACCCATAGTCTTTAGTTTTTTGGGTTTAAAACCAAATTTAATTGGGGATTTGAAACATAATTTAGGGATTTGAGAAATTGGGGATTTTGGGTTTTGAAGAGATGAATTTGTCTCATGAAATAAGAGTTAAAGAATGATTGATTTGTGGTGGTGGTGGCGGCTCGCCGGAGAAGAAGAAGAAGATGAAGATGAAGATGGAGGAAGAAGATGGAGAGTGATTGATTATGTTTTGTGTGTTGTTCAATTTGGTCCCTTATGTTTTTTATTAGTTTCAAATTGGTCCCCCATTGGCCATGTCATTTAACGATGACACGTCGATTGGACATTTGGGACGCCACGTCGGCGATTAATCTACTGGTAGCGTGGCGTCCGTTAAAGTCATGAATGGAAAATTACAAAAAAGGACCAAATTGAAACAAAAATGAAAGATGAGGGACCAAAACGAGAAAATAAAAAGATAAAGGACCAAAACGAAATTAAGGCCAAAGATAAAGGACCAAAACAGTAATTTAGCCTAAATTTTATCTAAAACTCTACTAAATAAGACTTAGATTATTATCTCTCTTTATCTCTAGACAACACACACAATCATTTTTATTCAAAATTAAGTTTCCTAAAAATTATGTGGAAAAGTGTGTATATATAACTTCTATATAACATAACATAAAAGGAATAATGTTCAATAACTATTCTTTTTTCTTCCCAAATTATTCTTACTTCAACCGATCCTCACCGGCGATTATTTAATTTCTGATAATTTCTAATTGATGGTGTCGTTTTTTTATTTTTATTAATTTATCTTTTTTATTCTTATATTTATACATTATATTAGTTCATTTAAACAATAAAAAAGCAAAAAGACTGACAAGGTAGTGCCTGTCTTTGCGCTAGTGTATAATAGGACTAGGTTGATTAGGTATCAGCTATAGTGTCAATTTTTTTTTACAATTATGTCCTTGATGGAAGCAAAATTTGTTCATATATAATAGACTGAAATATTGGCTATAAATAATATTAATTCTCAAATATTTAAATTTGAATTTTCGTGGGTTGTGTCTCTATTATCGTCAACCTCCACTTTTCATGCGACCCGTAAAAAAGTGTGTCTCAACCCTTTGTTATGGGTTCACATTAGCATTCCATATCACATCGGTAGGAGCATTGGACTTCCATTCTTCATAAATATCGATTACAAAGGCTTCGTTTGAATAGCAAATGTTGAATGTGCAGACACTTTTGAAAGGTGCAATATGAAATGGGAAAATTGTGTAAGACCCGCCAACACACCAACAAGTCAGTACAACATTGTATTTGTTAGTGATTAGATATCCTATATCTAGTATAGGCATCTAATTATTTTGTTCATTCTTGTGCGTCTACAACAACAACTTCATCATAACTGTGACTTTTCAAATACCACCATATAGAAGTCATTGTATTGCATAAGCTCGTCCAACAAATCTTGTCTCACAAAAAGCTAAACATCCTCACCTCTTCCAAATAATGCAGCAATACACTGAAATCCGCAGTGACCATCACAGATTTTATCCGCATAACTTTTTATTTAAAAATGATAAAAATTCATTGGAAATATATTTTATTTAATATTCCCTCCGGACCTATTTATAAGCAAAAAGTCACGTTTTAGGTTCATTAAAAAACTAATGTATTTGGACTACATTATAGTCTAAATACATTAGTTTTCCAATAAACCTAAAAAATGTTTTTTTTTTGTTTATAAATAGGTCCAGAGGAAATATTGCTCAATGGGACTAGGTGGCAACCATTAGTGAGAGTCTCTTTTCAAGGGATGTGCCGTGTGCGCAAAGTGGAAGTACATTAGTAATGGTAATAATACCACCTTGCACATGCACATTCAAGTGGCAAGCAACTTAAATTGACCTTTCAATTGCACCGCCTCTTCACCCCATTTTTTTCTAGTCAAACTTGTTGGCTTCACCTTCTTCTACTTAAAATGAAAAATAACCCAACCTTATCACTCATTCATTCCAATCTCAAATTCCTTGTAAGAAAGGGAAAAAAATGAACTTCAATTTTCACTTCCTCATCCTAGCAACTCTCTCAACCCTACTACTACTACAACTACCACTTAATGTCAATGCTGCCAAATGCCACGTAGATGATGAAGCGGGTCTATTGGGTTTCAAATCAGTATCAAATCGACCGTCATCCACGCTTTCACTCATGAATCTGAGTGCAGATTGTTGTACATGGGAAGGAATAACTTGTCTATTCGACGATAAACGGGTCACTGCCCTGTCTCTATCTGGGCAACCTGATAACCCTAAAAGTTTTTTATCGGGTACCATCTCACCCGCCATCTCAAAACTCCAACACTTAGATGGAATCTACCTTCAAAACCTAAGAAACATTTCTGGTCCATTCCCAAGTTCCCTTTTCAAGCTACCAAAACTTCAATTCATTTACATTGAAAACAACCAACTTTCGGGTCGAATACCCGTAAACATAGGTAACTTGACCCAATTAGGAGCCCTAAGCCTATCCGGTAACCGGTTTACTGGACCGATACCGAGTTCAATATCTGAGTTGACTCAGTTAACTCAGTTAAAACTCGGTGACAATTTTCTTACAGGAACAATTCCTGAGTCCATTAAAAAGCTCACAAATCTCACTTTTTTGAGTCTACAAGGTAACCAACTCAGTGGTAAAATACCTGATATATTCTCAAGCTTCAAAAACCTTATTTTCCTCGAACTTTCCAACAACAAATTTTCCGGTAACATTCCACCTTCAATTTCATCACTATCTCCAAATCTAAGATTCCTTCAACTTGGACACAATTTACTTTCCGGGAAAATCCCAGATTTTCTAGGAAAATTCAAAGCACTAGATACACTTGATCTTTCAAAAAACAAGTTTTCTGGAACAGTACCAAAGAGTTTTGCAAATTTAACAAAAATCTTCAACCTTGATCTCTCCGACAATTTTCTCACCGACCCATTTCCTCAATTAAACATTAAAGGCATCGAATCACTTGATTTATCAAGAAATTTATTTCATTTAGGTGAAATTCCTAAATGGGTCACTTCATCACCAATTATTTTCTCTCTCAAGCTAGCACACTGTGGAATAAAGATAAAACTTGATGATTGGAAACCTTCACAGACTTATTTTTATGATTATATTGATCTTTCTGGGAATGAGATTTCTGGAAGTGCAATTGGATTGGTGAATAGTACAGAGTATTTGGTTGGATTTTATGGTTCAGGGAATGTTTTGAAATTTGATTTTGAACGTTTGAAGATTGGGAATAAGCTTAAGGAATTGGATTTGTCACATAATGGTTTGTTTGGAAAAGTTCCTAAAAATGTTGTTGGACTTGAGAAGTTGAATGTTAGTTATAATCATCTTTGTGGTGAGATTCCTAAGACTAAGTTTTCTGCTAGTGCTTTTGTTGGAAATGATTGTTTGTGTGGTTCTCCTTTGAAGCCTTGCAAAGTGTAATGGGATCAAGTGATTTTTTTTTTTTTTGGAAACAATGTTTTAGGATAAGAGGGATCTTTGAGTTATGAATTAGATTATCTTTGTTTAATGCGTACGTCAGTTACCGACAAAGTCATAAATACTGTGCATCAATAATACGATAATAAAAAAGTTTAAATATAATTTTGGTTCCTGCAAATACACCGAATATCCATTTTGGTCTTTGTAAAATTATTTTTTTTAAAATAGTCTTTGCAAATTTAAAATTATTCATTTCGCTCCTGCAAAAAGTTTACTTTTAAAATAACCCTTGTAAAATTTTAAATTATTCATTTTGGTCCCTGCAAAAAGTTTTATTTATTTAAAATAGCCCTTCCAAAAATTAAAATTATTTATTTTGCAGGAACCAAAGTGAATATTCACTATATTTGCAGGGACCAAAATAAATAATATTAACTTTTGCAATGGCTAGTTTAATAGAAAACTCTTTGCATGGACCAAATTGAATAATTTTAAATTTTGCAAAGACTATTTTTAAAAAAATAATTTTGCGGGGACCAAAATAGATATTCGCCATATTTGCAAGGATCAAAATGATATTTAAACCTAATAAAAAATATCTTTTGTTTCACTTAAATTTATAGACTTCTATTAGGGGTTATCAGCTTAAATTTATAGGCTTCTATTAGGGCCAAATTTATTTAAGAGTTTGATATTTTAGTTATATATGAGCTGATTTGGCCCAGAAATTCAAGTTAGATATTTAAGTTTGATATTGTAGGCTT
The DNA here is from genome assembly GCA_020916435.1 of Oxytropis ochrocephala. Lineage (NCBI taxonomy): Eukaryota > Viridiplantae > Streptophyta > Magnoliopsida > Fabales > Fabaceae > Oxytropis > Oxytropis ochrocephala. Next base: position 122,680,083 of record CM037089.1, on the reverse strand, counting down.
GAATTCAAGTTTGATATTCAAGTTTGATACTACAATCTTTATTTCAAGCAATTTCTTTTTTTGGTAATGTATTTCAAGCAATTTCAATAACATGAATGTTCAACAAAATATTGACTACATAAAAAACCAAAGAGTTTCATATCATAGTGGAGTTTCATCACTAAAGGCTCTTAATTTTTTTAGGTAAAACCCATAGTTGAACTTTTTTCAAACAACACGCGCAGTACCAAGATACAGTATTGGCTTGGTATCAAGATACAGTACTGGTTTGATATCAAGATATAGTGCTTGTAATTTACAAAATATTATAACGCACAGTATCAAGATACAGTACTGATTCAATATCAAGATATAGTGTTGGTTCGATATCAAGATATAGTGCTTGTAATTTACAAAATATTTTTTAAACAAAAGAATGAAGCATCGTTAAAACCTTCTGATGGTAGAGAAAAACCATCAAGAAGGAAAGAGTACCCCCCTACAATTTATAATGAAAAGTGGAAAATATACTAGAGACATGGAGGGATTAGGCCAAAACTCATGAGTAATATACAAAAAATTATAACACACAGTATCGAGATACAATACTGGTTCAATATCAAGATATAGTGTTGGTTCAATATCAAGATATAGTGTGGGTTCAATATCAAGATACGGTAATTGTAATTTACAAAATATTATAAGGCTCGGTATCAAGATATAGTACCGGTTTGGTATTAAGATATAACACTTGTAATTTGCAAAATATTATAAGACACAGTATCAAGATACAATATTGTTTAGGTATTATGTTATCGAACCTAATGAAAGCGCGGAAAAAAAGGACTAAACAAAGTCTAGGGGAATTTTTTTTATAGTTTAGGGGAATTTTAGACCTTTTACCAATTTGAGGGGGTGGGAGAGTAGGGGGGGGGGGGGTTGGGGGGGGGGTGTGACATAAGAATGGGCTCAAACACATTTGGATGCAACATTTTAATGGGCTTATTAGTGATGAACCCTCATCACATGATGACTCAGTGAGAATTGAGCGAATAGTACCCCTGTGGTGAGAGTTGAGCAAACTTAGTGATGACTTAGTGATGACATCTTCCAGGGACCACCACAGTAGACTCTGGTTTTATCTCTAATTCTCTATCTCTTTAGCTGATTATTGTGTAGTTTGATGTTCTCCTGTTAGTCGTAGTTTCTTTTGATTTTAATTTGCATTGGTGTCTGTACGTAGGCCTTCCCCATTATTTTTGCAGTGAGGACACTGCTGTGTTCAAGTGGGGGGGAGGACCTACGGTTTTGTGTTAGTTGTGTCTTGTTTTGTGTCTTCAAAGTTCAATAAAGCAATCATGTAATGATTTTATGTAAAAAAAAAAAAAAAAAAAAAAAAAAAAAATGGAACGGTTGAGCAAAACTTAGTGATGAATTGGTGAGGAATTGTGAGATTAGTTCCCGGTGGTAGTTGACTTGGTACAGCTTGTTTCTACACCTCTAGCATTATCTCAGTCGAACCTAGTGAACCTAGGGATGTCTTAGCTTGGCTAGCTGTTGGTGGACCATGCGTCTCGCCAGATTTGTACTAAAGATTTAGGGTAGCTGTAGAAGCTAAGTTGGGGGTACTTCGGCGGTACTAAGGCTGGGCATGAGGATTGTAGGATGATCGATTGCATCGTGTGTGTTAAAGTGTGTGTGCAAAGATCATGGCGTCTACAGTAACAATCGTAATGTATGCCGTGTGTGTGTCGAAGCGCGTGTGTGCAACATCTGTAGCGTCTACCCGTAACGTTGTAGTGTATCCGTGGTGTGTGTGGTGTTAGTGTGCGTGAGTGCAACAACTGCAAATGTCTACATGTATTCACGTAGTGTATGCGCTGTCGTTAAAGTGTTAAAGTGTTGTGAATATGTGGAAAAATCCACAAGTGTGTTCTAAAGGTTAAAGTTCCCAATGCAATGATAAGTGAATCTAAATGTTAAAGTTCTAAATGGAGTGCGATACAAAGTTTGGCGTAAATGGTGCGTGTGTGTGTTGAAATAGAGTATGCACTGATTTGAGCTGAAATGCCTATCTAAGACCCTTTGTCAGTTCTGAAATCCCTCAGTCTTATGTGGAAGTGTGAGCCTACCCTTTATCTTGAACCAATCTTTGGCGTGCTCGGAAGAAAGCCTCTAGTCCTAGTTAATGTCATTTTGAAAATAGCTAAGTTCTCTTTCGAGTTAAATGTCACACACTCACTTTTGAGCATAGTTGTACGGTGACATTATCACGGGGGAGTTGCTTTTGAGAGCCAATCTGAAAGTTGTCGTTCAACCCGTTCCTATGTGTTTGAAATGAAAGTTGAATTCTTATATGATTGCTTGTTGACTTTGAGTTGTTTCTGATTTGTGAGTCGAGTCGAGCTTTGCTTGAGGACAAGCAAAAGTTCAAGTTGGGGTTGTGATGAACCTCATCACATGATGATCTTCATCGGTTTTTAAAGAGTTTTTACACAATATTGATGATGGATGTCTTTGAATTGGTGTGTTTTTGTGAACAAATCGTGTTTCTTTGTGAATTGCTTGTTACGCAGTGTTTATCTTTGGTTTTGTGTGATTTTGTGTTGCCCAGGGACGAGGTGGATCGAAAAGACAAAGCATTGCTGATCGAGTGGATTCAACGGCACAAGGTTTTGGAAGATCCCACTGAGGCGCACACACTGCGCGCGCAGAGAGAGAGAAGCGCGAGGAAGAAGCGCGCGGATAGGTCGCTCTAAAACTCTCAAAAGTTTCGTCATACGCGAGAGGGTGTGCGCGCGAGGAGTTCTGTGCTGAGGGACGCGCGCGCGCAAGATGGCGCGCAGATCTTGATCAAGCCTTAGCCATCTCGCGTAGTAAGTTTGCGCGCCTTGCGCAGCAAGATGGCGCGCAAGTCACGCGTTCTTCAAATACGTAAGGCTGCGTGTTTGCGAGGGATCTTTCACTTTTTGACGAATCCAAACCCTAGCACACCGGAGAGAACGGTTGCAGCTGTTGGCTCTTGAAGATTCAAGCATTGGGAACAAGTTTGAAGCTTCGAATGTCATCATCATCATCGTTATTCTCTTGTAATTTCCCTTCTCTTTTATCTTTCATCATGTGTAACTAAACCCCTCTTGTTAGGGATGAATTGATCTTGATAGAGCACTAGGTAGCTGGTATTGACTGTGTTTATTGTTTCTCTCTCGTATCTTGTGAATTGAAATTTAGTTTTAACTGTTTACAATTGGGAAATTGTGAGATTATCTTTATTCGATATTTTAATGGAAGTTCTTATATTTGAATCGTAGAATTTCAATTCCTGCAATTCGTAGCTTAGGGATATTCTCCGAATTGTTGTACGTGCGGACTCTAGCGTTTAAGGCTTGTAGGTAATTAGGATTACCTAAGGAATTAGGGGGTTTTAATAATCTATAAAGGACTAGTTACCTAAGGAATTAGGACTTAGTTATTATAACGAATTCGGTAGCAAAATATGAGAGAGATATCCTTGATGTTAAACCCAGGTTACATAGTGCGAAAGCAAAAAGACGTTCATCCCAGCATTCATTCTTATCGTAGTTCGTCCACGTTTTCTAGTTTAACTTTATTTAAAAACTCCAAAAATAATTTATTGCTTTAATTCGAGCTTCATAGCTCAACCTTTTCAAACAACCCTTTTCAAATTGGTTCAATTAGTAATTGTTAACGTAATTAGTAGATTAACTCGATCCTTGAGGACGATATCCCGGTATTTACCGGTTTTACTACTTGTACGATTTGGTACACTTGCCAAATTATTAACAATTAGGCAATATATAACCATTGATGGGCCACTGCTTTACCCACACCCCTCCTTACTCACAACACACCCCTTAACTCAAAAAATTCCAAAAATACCCTCACGTGAAACGCTCCAGGAATCTGATGGAGGACGTGTTTATGAGCGGTTCGGTTAAGACCAACCGAACGTGTTCGACTAACGTCAACAAGATATCATAAAAAATTAGAATGAGGTGTGTTTTATCAATTTTGTTAAATGCGGGGATGGGGATGCGAACAGTTCGATGAGGCTCGCCGAACCCACGATACTACAGACGCAGAAAGACAATGAAAAGAAACACTCCCAAAGTCATTTACAAGGTTCGATTGTGCCTACCCGAACCCGTTCGGTTATGGACAATCGAACCAAGCGCGATTTCTGAAGAAAAGAAAAACTCAAATGCAGCAACTTTAAGAGATGAAAACGAAAAAAGTTTGGTAAGAATAATACCTAATAATGTTGAGAAGATGATTAGAAGGTTAATGATGTAGGAATGGAGGATATAGGATTTGGAGTGGGGGAGATGGGAGGTTTGGAGTGTTTGAGGGGAGTGTGTAGGAGATGAAGGAGAAGAGGAGGAATGAAGGATATGGAGGGAATTTTTTAGAAAGGTAAGGTTAAGTTGGTAATTTCATAGCTTAAGGGGGTGTGTAGTGAGTAGGAGGGGGTGTGGGAAAACCAATGACCCCATTGATGCCTACTCAAGTGGATGTCAATAGTTGGTCCAAAATCAATGAATTCTCCTTAAATATGATAGTTTGATTCACACGTTACTCATTTAGCTATACTGGTTGGCAAATAAACTTGTGAATATGAAAATAGCAGTAGTACAAATATAATTTAGTTCCAACATAACTACAACCTCTAAGTAATAATTCCTGATTTTTTTTTTTGACAACGTTCCTGATTTTTCTATAGGCTCAAATTTATGAAATAATATTTTAAAGTGCTGAAAGACATCAAACGTATCCCAATCTAGTTCAACCGGTTGAACTGACCAGTTCGGTCCGGTTCTCTAAACACTGAAAATTAGACAATCAAAGATCAAATTGGGATAGTAATGACAAGTAAACTGGTTTTTAATTTCTAACACTCATCTCACTATATGTCAATTTTTTGAACATTTAATTCATTGTTTCCATTTTTAGCATCCGAAGGTTTGTTTCAAAATTATTTTGTAAGGTTAAAAAACGATTGCAATTTATTCTAACTAGTATAATTTCCCCGTGCCAGCACGAGTGAAAATTCATTTGTTTAGATACCGTAAGGTAATTACTTCAACTATTTTAAATATTTATATAATAGTAGAAAATTAAATTTATATATATATATATATATATATATATATATATATATATAACTATACATTATAATTTCAAATGGGATGTGGGGTTTTGTCCAAGAAAGGATTTTGTTTCCTGTCTTATAATGTTTTGTAATAATTAAATGAAGGAAAATTAATATAAAAGTATTCAAACAAAGTACTAAAACGGAAATTGAAACCAATGAAAATATAATTATCATCTAATGTATTTTGAATGATTATATAAAAAAAGCACATTAGTATTACTAATGCCGGAAGGAAAATGATATAAGATAATAGAATGTCTCATCTATTTTGTAATATATCCTTCATAATTTGTTTTCGCTAAGCGTATGAAACTGTGGAAATTCGATTTTATTGTTATAAGTAACACGAGTATACATCTCATTTTATTATAAAATTTTAAATTATTTTTTGGCACCTCTAAAAATGTTGTTGTATGTTTTAGTGTGTTATATGACACGTCGATTTCTTTGTACACCATATTTTATCCATTCATTATGATATATAATATATATGTTTATACATTTATTTATATATATATAGTGAGTATTTTCTTATTGTGAGAATTTTTTTATAATCTTATCCCAAAGAATTTTTTTATATGGGTTCTTAAAGAATTTGTTTATAGTGAGTATTTTTTTTTATATTATTTGACTTTTAAATGTTAATTTCGATTTAATATATGTATATTACATATTGCGAAAGAACCCTTATGGTATTTTGTATATTCCTATAAAGAAACTATAAACGGGAAAAATCAAACTAACACTTCAGAAAATTATTAGAATATGAAAATCTAGTTTTATTCGTAGATGCAATCTTTATATAAAAATCTTTAAGATTATATAAAGATTAATATCTAAAAACCTAAATAATAATACATAATCTGTCTATTGATTATAACTTAACTAAACTCATTACTTATCAAATTTAAATCAGATTCCTAAATATAAAATAGGTACCTAACAACCAATAAACATGTGAAAAAGTAAGTAAGATCTGAACAATTTTCAATTTATAACATTCTCAAAAAATATAAAATAATGTACCAATGTTTTTATTTAAAATAAGAATGAAGAATGACTTAACAATAATGTGTTACGCTTATGAAACAACAAAGCTAGGTAGCCGACTTGGTTAAGAATTGCACTGAATTCAGGAGAGGATGGGTTCATCGTTGATGATGTAATTAGTGACGTGTCATACTATGTAGATGGTGACATGAAAGATCAATGGTTATATATAATAGAGATTAATGCAAAGAAATGCAATTCAACGCAACGTTCATGGTTTCTCTAAAAAGTTGAAATATATTAATTGTTTTAAAGCCCGTCGTTACAGCTTATTTTAATAAAAAAATCATTTTTTTTTAAAAATAATCACTTATGACATGTTATCCGATTGTTACAGATTCTTAAAAAAATGAAATGCTGAAAATATTCTAAAAACTGCTTCATATGATAAGCTGTTTTAAGTAGCTTATCATAAAAATCAGTTTTTCAAGAATGATTTTTTTTAAGATAAGTGATTTTGAGTATGTTACACAAACACAAAACAACTTCTCATTTTCTTAAAAATCTTTAAAAACTAATCTCTAAATTTGTTAAGAACAAAATCACTTATTTTTTAATCCGTAACAAACAAGTAGTTCTATCATACAAATGAATACCCAAGGGATTTAATTTTTTTTTTTAAATTGAGGAAGAAATTTTTTTTATTAATCAAAGTGGCACTAATATCCGTTTTATAATTGTCTATGAAGAGAATTGAATTTAACACCTTAAGGAAACAATGTTAGTTCTTTTCACCGAGCTAGCACCTCAAAGTCTCAATTGTAGATTTAATGCTTTTGAGATATTTTGAAAGATTGAAAAATAATCTATATATCTTTTAGATAAAGAATAGACTTCCGTCGAGCAAAACAAAAACATCTATATTAATTGGTGTTAATTGCACCAATCACAATCTACTTTTACTTAAACTGGATATTGATGAAATTGGTAATCAATTATGCTTTTTGACGCAAGGATTTTTTTCTCCAGATTCAATGTAGATACCTTCCATCGTATATTTTTTTTTTCCAACGTTGCAATGCTTTGCTTTATCACAATAGCTCTAAACAAATACAAATTTTTATCATCAACGTAAACATAATTTTTCATCATAAGCACTACTTAAAATGCATTGTTTTACATTACTGTCCAGTTTTTTACTTTTTCTATTTTCAAAAGAAAACTGAGTAATAATTCCTTTTAATGCATATGAATTATCTAAATTAAAAAAATTACTGAAAAAAATCCTTTTAGCATTACTAGTTGTATTTAAATTTTAATGAAAGATCTAATAATATCTTATGCAAATTAATGTATTACAATTTTACATTATATATATATATATATATATATATATATATATATATATATAAAAAATAACTAATAGTTTTTATTTGTTTTTAATTAAGGCTAAAATAGGAATAAAAAATCATAACTTGTTCCGTTCCATTCACTGCCCAAACAATGGAATGGAGATCCTCTTCCATTCCATCTTAAAATGCACAAACAATGGAATGAGAATTTTATTCCATTCCGCTCCACTACATTCCGTTCCGTTCCATTCCGTTCCGTTCCATTCCGCTCCGCTCTTTCATTTTACACAATCCAAACATACCCCAAGTCTCAACGACCGTCAATCAATAATATAGCTACAACACCAACAGCTGCAAAACTCAAGGCAAATTGAACTCTCAAAACCCTAACCCTCTCTCTCTCTCTCCATTCCTCTCACATGGATCTACCTCAACCCAAATCAAACAACTCCAATTCTCCTCCGATGTCGAATCCAGTCCTTCCTGAAGAAATCATCGCACATATCATTTCCTTCCTTCCGGTCAAAGAGATTCTGCGAATGAAGTCTATGTGTAAGTCCCGGAACACTCTTCTCTCCGATCCTTCTTTCATAAAAATGCACATTAAGAAATCAACACTGCATCCCACACTGTTTTTGGGTACATTCAAATTTGTTGTCGATTCCTCTGTTTTACCCTTCTCCGCACGCCGTTTACCCCTCAACATGTGGGGTCACTATCCTGAAGCGTGGATCGTTGGTTCCTGCAATGGATTCCTTTGCTTTCATGGTTGGTCCGTTAATATTGACTACATAGATGTGTGGTTTAGTTTTTGGAATCCGGCTACTCAGAAAATATCTAAGAAATTTGGGACTTTTCGCCGTGATTTTTCGTCTAGCTCTTTAAAGATTGGATTTGGTTATGATAATTTAACTGATAGTTATAAGATTGTGGCATTGCATCTGTATGGACATTATAGCAAAGATACTTCATATAGAAACAAGGTGAAAGTTTTCAGTTCAGGTGATAATGTTTGGAGAAGTCTTGAAAGTTTTCCTGCGATTCATCTTGGTTATTGTCGTGACAATGCTGGTATGTATTTAAATGAGACTCTCAATTGGTTGGCCCTTCACTCTGGTTCTATTAATTGGAATACTATTACTGTGACGCAGATTGTGATTGTTTCACTAGATGCGGATCTTGAGGCGTACACAAAAGTTGTTTGCCCAGAAGGATTTGATGTTGTTCCCCGTGTTGAGCCAACAATTTGTACAATGATGGGTTGTCTTTGTTTTGCACATGATGTCAAGGAAACCCATTTTGTTATATGGAAGATTTTGGAATTTGGAGTTGAAAAGTCTTGGACTTAGTTCTTTAAAATTGGTTATCAAAATCTTCATAATGGTGACATTAACATGAGGCAACATTATTGGCCGCTGCCATTGTGTCTTTCTGAGAAAGGTGATGCACTTATATTGGTAGATGACGTAGAAACTGAAGCAATTCTCTATTATTGGAATGACAATAGAGTAGAGAGAATTAAAATTCCAAGGTTTCAACATAATCCTTGATGCATGCATGCCGATAACACCATTTTGTATTTGGAATTTTAATTCTCTCTGCTCTATTATCATTCCAATAATAGAGAATTGCTTCCGTTTCTACGTCGTCTGCCAATATAAGTGCATCACCTTTCTCAGAAAGACACGATGGCAGCGGCCGATAATGTTTTCTCATGTTAATGTCACCATTTTGAAGATATTGATAACTAATTTTAAAGAACCGAGTCAACACTTTTCAACTCCAAATTCCAACATCTTCCATATAACAAAATGGGTTTCCTTGACATCGTGTTCAAAACAAAGACAACCCATCATTGTCCAAATAGTTGGCTCAACAAGGGGCACTACATCAAATCCCTTTGGGGGCAACAACTCTGCGTACGTCTCGGACCCGGATCTAGTGAAACAATCACAAACTACGCCACAAGATAATAGTATTCCAATCAATCGAATCGAGTGAAGGGCCAACCAATTGAGAGTCCCATTTAAATACACACCAGCATTGTCACGACAATAAGCAAGAGGAATCGCAGGAAAACTTTCAAGACTTCTCCAAACATTATCACCTGAACTGAAAACTTTCACCTCGTTTCTATATGAAGTATCTTTGCTATAGTGTCCATACAGATGCAATGCCACGATCTTATAACTATCAGATAAATTATCATAACCTAATCCAATCTTTAAAGAGCTAGACGAAAAATCACGGCGAAAAGTCCCAAATTTCTTAGATATTTTCTGAGTAGCTGGATTCCAAAAACTAAACCACACATCTATGTAGTCAATATTAACAGACCAACCACGAAAGCAAAGTAATCCATTGCAGGAACCAACGATCTACGCTTCAGGATAGTGACCCCACATGTTGAGGGGTAAACGACGTGTGGAGGGTAAAACAGAGGAATCGACAACAGATTTGAATGTACCCAAAAACAATGTGGGGCATGGTGTTGATTTCTTAATGTGCATTTTTATGAAAGAAGGATCGGAGAGAAAAGTGTTCCAAGACTTACACATAGACTTCATTCGCAGAATCTCTTTGACTGGAAGGAAGGGATGATATGTGTGATGATTTTTTTCAGGAAGGACTGGACATCGAAGAAGAATTGGAGTTTTTCGATTCGGGTCGAGGTAGGGTTTCAATAATTCAATGATTGAAAAAGAATCTATATATATCTTTTAGATAAAGAAATGACTTCCCTCAAGCAAAACAAAAATATCTATATTGATGTTAATTGCAGCAATCACAATCTACTATTACTTAAACTGGATATTGATGAAATTGGTAATCAATTATACTTTCAATCTTTCATTGTCACTAATTCTCTATTATTGAATTCATATAATTTTTCCCGTGATACACAATTGATCACAAATCACAATCTCCTTTCAGGTTTCATATAAGAAAAGCTGTAAACACAAGTGAATATTAAATAGATAACCATATAACTGGTTTAAAGCTAGGAACATCTGGATGATGAGGAATAAAGTAGTTTTCAATGGAGAGATTGCTTCGGTCCCTAATTTGATTTCGTATCATGGATAGCGCATGGAGCCTGGTTTAAAGCTAGGAGGGGGAAGTGTTGTGGGTTAGGATGATCGGATTGGTACACTTGCCCGTTGGGTTGTCTAGTTTCATTGTAACATTGTAGCATTCTATGTATTTTCCATAGTAGTCGGGGTACTCTTTTCCCTCCCTGGGACTTTTTCCCGCTGGATTTTGGCCTCGCCGAGGTTTTAATGAGGCCCTGGGGTGTAAGGGGTTGGTGCACCCTTGTCCGCCCTTAATACAACACAATTGCTTATCTAAAAAAAACCATATAACTGATATAAGTCCTATTCTACGATACGTATACGTCCACTCCAAAAAAATGATACGTATACGTATTCTACTGTTCTTCAGGTTATTGAGGCTTCCTTTAAGTTCTTTGATCCTATTATGGCTCACTCTATCCACACCTTCACATAAGATATATATTAACACCCTTTCTTGTATAGTGTTTTTTATTATTTATTATTATTATTTTTTTATAAATCAGGTATCTTTTGCACACAATGGACAACAAAACCTCTTGTATAGTGTTCGACTAAATTACTCTCCACTCTGAATCTAATTTTCTTTAAGAATATCCTATTTCCACCTCTCTTTCTCCCTCACAGACTCCCTCACGACCACGAGTTTGGACCCCTGTAGCTTGTTGCACTGCAACAAAGTGCAGAGAGACCCAAGTCCATGACCACACATTTTTTGCAATTTTTTTGTTTCATGGTATTCTATTTTTTGTTTTAGGAATTAATTTTTAAAGTGTTTAAATGGTTTCAACTTTCAATAGTGTTTTGTGGATTTCCTCTATGTATTTTTGCACCAATGTTGCTCTGTAACCAAGGGCAGACCCACCGTTCGCTAAGGGTGGGCAGTTGAACACCCTGATTTTTTTTGTTAGCCTTCCTTTTCTACAGAAACTTTATAGAATTTTGTTAGCCTTCCTTTTGACCCGCTTCAAATATAAAATTTTGCACCTACACTCTTAAAATCTTGTAGTTAATTTCGTGTGTTAAGTTTCCCCTAATTTGAACTAATATATTTTGGTCGGTCTTGATTTTTCCTAGGTAATGTTTTGAATTTCGCCCAAAGATACCCTAATTATTAATTATAATATTTAGAAAGAGATCATATGATTAAAAAAATTTCGTACCCTCTGACATAGGATTTTAGGTTCGCTACTACTTGTAATGGTTGTTTTGAGTCTTGCAAATTTTGTTAGAATTTTGTGGGTCATACATGTAATAAATTAATGTGTTAGGACCATTATTTAATTACCCAAATTAAAGTGATCTATTTAGTATAAAGTTTATGGCTAAGGACATAATTGTCATGAAAAATATTGTGTAAATACCAAAAGTCTTATTTCTATTTTGTGATAGGTGGAAATAGAAATAAGAAAACTTGAATAATCATGACCCTTCACGAAAGGGCATGAGATTCTTATAAATAAGGGGTTATGGTCCCCAATTTGTAGAGATATACAATATTAATTCTCTTTATCCCATTGGAAGAGAAACTAAAGAATTAATGAATCAACAATTGGAAGATCAAATACTCAAACCTTCAATGATTCCAAATGACAAATTCAGGTACGCTTCCGCTTTCTATTTCATCTTGAATTCGAGTATGAGTTTATAAAGTGTTGAATTAGGGTTGTGCTATTAATGGATTTCTATATGGGTAGAAAACATGTAGTTCATGATGGTAAGAGTGAATCCAGTTCACAATAAAACTAGTGAACTCAATTTTAGATGGGTATTTTAAAAATCAAAGTACTCATGTGTAGAGTTCAATAGCCTAATAAACTCAATTCACTCTTAACTTAGTGAACTTAATTCACAGTTGTAGTATTTTTAAAGTATCCCTAGTTAATTGAGTTCACTAGTATATGTGTAACCATGAACTGAGTTCACTCTTACACTAGTGAACTCTATATTCATGAGTGTAAAATTGTGAACTGTGCTCACGAGCCATACGTTAATGAAAAAAAACTTAAGGAAACATTTACTTAATAGATGTAGCAATAATATTGGAGCATACATTGTTAATTTTCATACATCGTTGACTTGCTTCAAGTTAAAATGTAAGAAAAAAAATTAGGGAAACCCTTAACAACAAAAACTCATACATTGTTGATTTTATTCAACTTTAGGTGAAAGTTTCACCTATGGACACCGTGAATTGAGCTCATGATGGTAAGAGTGAATTCAGTTCACGATTAAACTAGTGAGCTCAATTCTCGATGGGTATTTTAAAAATCAAACAACTCATGTTTGGAGTTCAATAGCCTAATCTTAAACTCAGTTCACTCTTCCACTGGTGTACTAAATTCATAGTTGTATTATTTTTAAAGTATCCCTAGTTAATTGTTGAGTTCACTAGTATATGTGTAATCCTGAACTGAGTTCACGAGCCATACGTTATTGCAAACAAACTTAAGGAAAACGTTTACTTAATAGTGCAATGGAGCAACAATATTGGAACATACAATGTTGATTTGCTTCAAGTTAAAATGTTAAAAATAAAAGTTAGGTAAAACCTTAACAACGGAAAAATTTACATACAATGTTGATTTTAATCAACTTTAGGTGAAAGTTTCACCTATCGACACCCTTGGGAAAAATAAAAGAGAAAAGAGATGTAGAGAGAAGAGAGAAAAAAGAGGTGTGAATGTCTAGTAAGAAGAAGTTTGTCCAAATTTTATGGTAGGTCTTATAAGGTAGGGTAGATAGTCCATAGTCGCATAGGGCTATACTTGAACTGTAAAGTATGAGCCTAAATTTTATGTTGAACTTTTGATCTGCCCGATAAAACCCGAATTCGATGTGGGTCGGGTAGCCTATTTTACCTACTTGGATATTCACGCATCAATATCTTCAATTTATAATGCCTCTCTTAAGACTTAAGTCTTAATAGTAAAATTCTAACTTCATGACATGATGTGCAAGAACGCATCTTAATAGTTATGTCCAAGTCTCTCTTTGAAAACACGACAACATCTTTGAGAGATTAGTCTCTCTTTGAGAAAAATCCATCAATACAATGTTATTTCAGATTTTCTCTATCCTTCCATGGATGCCATGTTTTCTATTATAGTATCAGAATGCACATGTATTCTCCATGATTATTTCTTTCACTGCATTTTTCATCTTCTATCTTTTTATGGCTTTTGTTAATCTTTGGAAGTTGCATTACACAGTGTCTCTCCTCTCGGACTTTAGAGAAAATAAGAGGAGAGCAACATGATTTTTTTTTAGATAAGACAATAACAAACCTAGGGGGTGAATTAACAAACCTAGGGGTGAGGACCTCATTATAGTGTTGTTCAGTAAACCCTAGGTGTAGTGATGCAAACCCTAGCTGTGGCGATCTCTGCAAATTTCAGAAAAAATTCATTAGTCTCACAGCAATTATGATCGTAGGGAGATCTTCGGAGATAATGGCACCGTTGAGTTATGGCATATTTTTAGAAGGGAGGTCGGAATTATGACTTGTCGTCAACCTCTACCTTAGACTTAGTAGTCCGGTTTGAGAGGGCCTATTCGGGGGTAGTGCTCGCAGTCTGCTTCCATATTAAGCATATTTCAATTCGTTTTAGTGTAGTCACGGTGGCGACCTCTCCATGAGAGCTCGGATCCCTTACTATCGTGAAAGTGGTCGATTTGGTCTTCACTAAGATGTCTACTTGGAACTCATAATCGAGTTTAGCGGCGCAAGTCATGATCATAACGACTTTCGATTTTTCTTTTGTTTTTCATTCATTTCTCGCATTCTTATTATGTTCAAGTTGCTCCTATTTTATATATCAGGACATTCCTAGCTTGTTCAATTTCTTTGTTCTCAACTTCTACTTGAGTTTCTTGTTCGAGGTTCTCCTCGTGTTTTTTTTCGATCTCATTCTTTTCGGATTTCTTACTAGATTCGATTTCTGTCAGATTGATTTTTGTTCATGTTCTTGAATTTTGTTCTCATGTTCTGTTGCTTTCACATTCTTTCTCTTCATTCATGGCCCATCCCCACATAACGTTAAAATAAAATCTCTATGTGAAATTTTTATCAAAGCCAACAACTATTGGTTCCCGTTAGTAAAGATACGACTGATATCTCATAAGGTACATGTGTCTTTGTCAACATTCTTTAAGATTTGAGGTTTTCCTAATTTGGATAAGCATGAGGACTCAACTCACTTAAATTCTTGTTCATAAAAAATGAGAAATTTTCATCATACAAATTTAACTACCATGAATTAATTGTGGCTTCTAGAGAAAGAGATCAATTAAGTCTCTCATCAATGTTGTTTTGTACTTTCTTTGTTTTTTTTCGGTCAATCCGGATCATGCGGTTGGCGATCCTCTGGCGTCGGATCTCCGTGTGTTTGAGCGATAGAAGTGCTTGCGAAAGACACTCGATACTCGAGTCGAGAGAAAATCGCGCGGGGTGAAGGAATGCATACCTTATGTGGTTATGAGAGCCACTATTTATAGAGTTTGGATGTGGATACAAGGAGATGGCTTGATCTACGCCAAAATTGCACATGGACCTCTCATGGTCGGTGTGGAAGCTGCTGGAGTCGTGGACACAGGTTCTCGATGGCCGCTCGACCCGAGTCCACCTCGGTTAGTGGGCCTTGTGCCTAGTCCGGAAACAGTGTACCATGGAAAATTGACCATATAAGATACGATGACGTCGATCTTGGTTTGATATCAAGATAAGTTATGGTTCAATATCAAGATATAGTGCGGATTCGATATCAAGATACAATACTTGTAGTTTGCAAAATATTATAAGGCTCGGTATCAAGATATAGTACTGGTTTGGTATCAAGATACAACACTTGTAGTTTGCAAATATTATAAGGCACAATATCAAGATACAATATTGGTCAGGTATTATGGTATCGAACCTAATGAAAGCGCGGAAAAAAGGGACTAAACAAAGTCGAGGGTATTTTCTTTATAGTTTAGGAGAATTTTAGACTTTTTACCAATTTGAGGGGGTGGGAGAGTAGTGGGGGGTGTGACATAAGAATGGGCTCACGCACAATTGGATGCAACATTTGAATGGGCTTATTAGACATATATAACCATTGAAAATATGAACTTGTCAATATGAAAATAGCAGCAGTACAAATAAAATTTAGCTCCAACATAACTACAAACTCTAAGCAATAATTCCTGTTTTTTTCTATAGGCTCAAAAGAGCAGTAGTACTCGCACACAAACACACAATAGTTAGCTGTGAAGCCCCGATACTCTAAAATGCACAAAGTATTCGTATATGACGCGTATTTGACATTGATATGTGTCTGATACATCTGGATACCTATTCAGGGAGTATACACCATTATTTATTTATTTATTTTAATAAAAGGTTAGATAGAGAGAGGTACGACTGAGATACACACACATGATATGGCTAAAGGATGTGGGATTAATTCGGTCAAAAGATGCGGGATACACGTGGGATATGGTTGGGATGTGTTTGATGTCTTTCAGCATTTTAAAATATTATTTCATAAATTTAAACCCAACAACTTTTGAAAATGAAAAAACACAACTTAAGAACAATAGGGTCCAAGTTTGCAAAAGGGTCACTCTAAAACACCATCTTTAGCTAGGTTCATCTTTAATTCACTACATAATTTCTTTGTTTGCATTTGCTCATCTCTATTCCCGTACTCGCAGGGCCGACTTTGGGCCTGTGTGGCTGTGCTACCGCACAGGCCCCAACCCAACACCATTTTTGTAGCGCCCAAAAGTAATAAAGAAATTATATATATGACAGTTATTTGAATTTTATTCATCAATTTTGCCTTGGTTCAGTGGTAAGTCGCCTTCATTCTAATTGGAGGCCCACATGTTCGAATCCCAATGCATGCACTATAGCGGCAAATATAATAAATAAGACATAAAACTACTATCTGGGATTTGAACTCGACTGCTATACTCTATAGTTTCAGTCGTACCATTCAACCACTGCCAGCTAATTGTGTATATTTGCAAGTGAAATAGATATATATTTCAGTTAATACAAAAATATATCTATACACCCATAGAAAAAACAAAAAAAAAAATGTAGGGACTGGGTCTCTAGTGCTTGTTAATTATATATCTTCTTAAAAATTATTTTTTCTAAGAAGAAATTTATTGATAAATTTTCTTAAAAAATGGAGTAATTTGTGAGGGCCAATTTAATAAAAATAAAAAATAGAGCCCAATTTTTAAAATTTAAACAGAGTCTCCAAATTATTTGAGACGATCATATGCGAACTCAATATCGTGTCGTATCTCATTTAAGCTTCATAGTTGGCCAACAGGTCAATAGACGCCACTAGAATATAATTCTAGTTTTTTTGCAATAACAAAAATCTATGAAGCAAGCGTCAAATTAGACAATCAAAGATCAAGTTGGGATACTTTGACAAGTCACTCTTAAGTAATGACAAGTTAGTTGGGTTTCTAATTTCTAACACTCATCTCACTATATATGTCAATTTTTTTGAACATTTAATTCATTGTTTCCATTTTTAGCAACGTTCATGGTTTCTCTAAAAAGTTGAAATATATTTAATTGTTTTAGTTTTGTCATACAAATGAATAGATAATATAGATTCAATACTCAATTGTGGATTTAATGCTTTTGAGATATTTTGGAAGATTGAAAAAGAATCTATGTAATATCCTTTAGATAAATATAAAAGACTTCCCTCAAGCAAAACAAAAACATCTATATTAACTGATGTTAGTTGCACCAATCACAATCTACTATTACTTAAACTGGATATTGATGAAATTGGTAATCAATTATGCTTTCATTTTCACTAATTCTCTATTATTGAATTCATATAATTTTTCCCGTGAATCACGATTGATCACAAATCGCAATCTCCTTTCAGGTTCATATATATAAGAAAAGCTGTAAACACAAATGAATATTAAATAGATAACCATATAACTGATATAAGTCCTATTTTACGATACGTATACGTCCACTCAAAAAAAATGATACGTATACGTATTCTCTACTGTTTTTCAGTTATTGAGGCTTCCTTTAAGTTCTTTGATTCTATATGGTTTCAGTCTATCTACACCCTCACTTAAGATATATATTAAAACCTTTTTTGTATAGTGTTTGACTAAACTACTCTCCACTCTGAATCTAATTTTCTTTAAGAATATCCTATTCCCTCTCTTTCTCCCTCACACCCTCACAACCACGAGTTTGGAGCCTCTGCAGTTTAAATAATCATTAAGCCTTCATTTTTTATAGATAGTAGGTTTATATTAGTTTTCAAAAATTATAATTATCAATGGCAAATATTAATCATGTATTTTTCTACATATCGCTGTAATTGTCCTGTGTTTTTTATATATCAGTACAATTATCTCGGAGTTTGAATTGATTATATTTTAGTTGATTAGTATATTATAGTATATAGTAAAAGAGAGATAGTAGATTATCAATAAGAAATATTTGTATTAAATTTTAATCAGTAGTTTAAATAGTCATTAAATCTTCTTGTTTTTTAGATAGTAGGTTTATAGTAATCTTCAAAAAATTTAACTATCAATGATAAATATTAATTCTGCGTTTTTTTCGTATATCAATACAGTTATTCTGTATTTTTTTATATATCAGTGGCAATTATTTTTCCTTTTTTAAGTATTAGTGATAGATATTTGTGACGTGTGTTTTCAATATTAATAAGTTTAAATATTCATTAAGTCTTCTTGTTTTTTTAGATAGTAGGTTTATAGTACTCTTCAAAAATTATAATTATCTTCCGTAAAAAAAATCATAATTACCAATGGAAAATATTCATCCTGTGTTTATTAATATATCACAGTTATCCCTTGTTTTTTTTATATATCAGTCTCGTAGTTTCAATTGATTATTTTAGTTGATTAGTATATTATAGTAGATAGTAAAGTATAAATAGTAGATTATCAATAACAGGTGATAGTAGATTATCAATAAGAGTGTAAATAGATTTCAAAGAGAAAAGAGAAGATGATTTTAGTAATGTAGTGTTTGTATAAATTTAGAAATTTACGTAAAAAAAAACTAGAGAAATAGAAGAATTGTTTATGTGAAAAATAAAAGTAAAGTAAAAAGAAAAAAAATAAAGAAAGAGAGTGTAAGTGAAAGTGAAAAGGAGGAAAGAGAGTCTAAAAAGAAAGAGAAAATGTAAGAAAGATAGTGTAAGAGAAAAATGAAAAGAAGGAAAAAGAGTGTAAAAAAAAGAGAAAAAAAAGAAGAAATAGAGTATAAGAAAGTGTGGAAAGAGTAAATAAATTTACATTTGTGCCCTCAAAGATTTGAGGTGTCTTTTAGATAGAATGAGGATATTGGTAAAATCATAGCGGGTTTAGATGTGTAGATATAGTGTAGATGTAGATTTTATTTTGACCCCCATCAAATATAGAATTTTGCACCTAAACTCTTAAAATCTTGTAGTTTCATGTGTTAATTTTCCCCTAGTTTGAACTAATATATTTTGGTTAGTCTTGATTTTTACTAGGTAATGTTTTGAATATTTCGCCCAAAGATACCCCTAATTATTAATTATAGTATTTAGAAAGAGATATGATTTAAATTTTTTTTTCACTCCCTATAATAAGATTTTAGGTCCGCTACTACTTGTAATGGTTGTTTTCAGTCCTGCAAATTTTTCTCAAAATGAAAACTATAACCGTGAATTGAGTTCATGATGGTAAGAGTGAATTCGAGTTCACAATTAAACTAGTGAGTTCAATTCTAGATGGGTATTGTGGAGTTCAATAGCCTAATCTTAAACTCAATTCACTCTTACTTTGGTGAACTGAATTCACAGTTGTAGTGTTTTTAAAGTATCCCTGGTTAATTGAGTTCACTAGTATATATGTAACCATGAACTGAGTTCACTCTTACAATAGTGAACTCTAGATTCATGAGTGTAATTGTGAACTGTGCTCACGAGCCATACATTAATGCAAAAAGAAAACTTTAGTAAAACTTTATTGGAGCATACATTTTAATTTTCATATATCGTTGATTTGCTTCAAGTTAAAATGTAAAAAAAAAATTAGTGAAAGCCTTGACAACGAAAACATTTATATACACTGTAGATTAATTTCATTCAACTTTAGGTGAAAGTTTCACTTATGGACACCGTGAATTGAGTTCATGATGGTAAGAGTGAATTCAGTTCACGATTAAACTAGTGAGCTCAATTCTAGATGGGTATTTTAAAAATCAAACAACTCGTGTGTGGAGTTCAATAGCCTAATCTTAAACTCAGTTTACTCTTACACTAGTGAACGATCAATTCACATTTGAATTATTTTTAAAGTATCCTTGGCTAATTGAGTTCACTAATATATGTGTAATCATGAACTGAGTTACTCTTGCACTAGGGAATTCTAGATTCTGAGTGTAATTGTGAATTGAGTTCACGAGCCATGCATTAATGCAAACATTAATGCAAACAAACTTAAGGAAAACGTTTACTTAATAGTGCAATGGAGCAACAATATTGGAACATACATTGTTGATTTTCATACATTGATTTGCTTCAGGTTAATATGTTAAAAATAAAAGTTACGGAAAACATTAACAACGAAAACATTTACATACATTGTTGATTCAACTTTAGGCGAAAGTTTCACCTATGGACACCCTTGGGAAACAATAAAAACTAATCTCTCAAGTCGGGTAAGATCACAATGAGCGCCAAAGCTCTACCTCAAGAGATTTAACAATGCTGCATATCCAAGGCTGAATTCGAACCTAAGACATTGGTTAAGCTAAAATAGACCTCATCTTCAAAGCTCGATTTGAATCCAAGACCTTTGTTAATGTTGTTGGGGAGTCCGATGGAACACGGGGAGAATTACCAAGCTATCCAATGAACGGACCACCAAGAGACTTGTACACCACATCTCTACCCAAAACCTTAAGGTGTTAGGTATATGGGTCCCCTCTCTTATATGTCTTTCATATAGCTCATTCCTAGCCGATGTGGGACTTAGCTACTCACACTTGAATTTCTCAACAATCTCCCCCTCAAGTGTGAGTCACCCACATCGCTAGCCGCTCCCCCACAGAGCCTAACCTTGGCTCTGATACCAGTTGTTGGGGAGTCCGGGAGCGCACGGGGAGAATTACCGAGCTATCCAATGAACGGACCACCAAGAGACTTGGACACCACATCTCTACCCAAAACCTTAAGGTGTTAGGTATATGGGTCCCCTCTCTTATATGTCCTTCATATAGCTCATTCCTAGCCGATGTGAGACTTAACTATTCACACTTAAAGAAAGATTCAAGAACAGAATCTAAAGAGTTTAGAGTTTAAAGAATTGTCCTTTTTTCCCAGAATTGTACTGAGCTCTGATGATACCATGTGTTGCGCCCGAAAAAGTCCCCGAGGGGTTTTTCTTCGTTTACAACTTTTTAAAACAATGAAGTCGCCACCAATATTTTTTATAAGGAAAATATTGAAGAAAAACCTTTTTGGAAGCGCGATGGTCTTTTGGAAAACCTAAAGATTTGGGTTCGAAGTCGGTTAGGCATGGGGAAGGTATTAGCACCCCACACCTCCTTTCTACTGAAAGGGAACCTTTAATTAAACGTGTGGTTCTAAGTGTTGATTTGAAAAATACTTAAATTTGCCTCTTAATTGAAAAGACTTAATGGAGTTTTTATTTGCGGCACTTGACGAGTTAGCCGCTTTGGTTTTTTGAAGGGAAAAATATTTTTGGTTTGTTGTGCTTGACGAGGATCCGCCTCTACGTATCTCCAGTGCGATGGAGAATTCAAAGCTACGTAGTTCTAGGTTTTTGGTTTTATTTTGTATCCTGTTTAATTGTGAAATTGAGCTTTCATGATGATCAATTGGCGAAGGCTCCAAGTGACCACCATTAGTACTCCATTGTTAATGATCATGCAAGCGGAGGCTTCCGCAAGACCACTAACAAAGTTTTTCGATTTATTTAAAGTCTTTAGAAAATTTAGGCGTTCATGATGATCAATTGAGCAAAGGCTCCAAGTGACCACCACTAGTTCCTCATTGTTAATGATTATGCAAGCGAGGCTTCGCAAAACCATTAACAAAGTTTTTTGATTTATTGAAAGTTTTTTAGAAAATTTTAGGCATTCATGATGATCAATTGAGCAAAGGCTCCAAGTGATCACCACTAGTTCCTCATTGTTAATGATTATGCAAGCGGAGGCTTGCAAAACCATTAACAAAGTTTTTTGATTTATTGAAAGTTTTTAGAAAAATTAGGTATTCATGATGATCAATTGAGCAAAGGCTCCAAGTGATCACCACTAGCTCCTCATTGTTAATGATTATGCAAGCAGAGGCTTCGCAAAACCATTAACAAAGTTTTTTGATTTGTTGAGAAATTATTTGAGTTGAAAAAGAATTAAAACGAGAAAAAGGTGAAAATTGCAAAATGGGGGGTGTTACTAGTTACGGGGGTTGTATAACTAAGCAGGGGGTGTAATCAGCAAGTCCAATTCGCATAGGAGGGCCCAAAGATGCTAAACCCGGACTTAAGTGGGGAGGCAAATGTGAAGTAATAGGTGAGGGGTATGCCTAGTAATTCATTTGTGATATTTAATATATGATAATCTGATTTTAAAAAAAGAAAAATAAAAAAAAAAAAAAAATAAACTAAACTAAAAACGTGAGAGAGTGAAAAACGTGGGGGTATTTAATACCCAAACCACAATTCACGCAGAAAACCCTATAATCCCTCCCATTCACTCTTGCCGACTTTCTCTTGAGAGAGAAAAAAATTTGGCAACCTTCATGGGAGAGAGAGAGATGAAACGGTGAAGACGAAAGGGAAGGAAGAAGAAGCAGCGACGAGGGGAGGAGTGGAGCTCGCCGGCGTTCACGAAGGTCCGGCCGTGGGAACGAAGGCGCGACGGCGCTTATTCGCGGAGGCACATCCGGTCGGTTTTATTCATTCTGCTTTTTTTTTTTTAGTTTTCTCTCATCCTCTCCTCCGATCTATTTCTGGTTCGATTTGGGGTGATTTGCGCAATGGGTTATGGTGGTGGAGGGTGATTTCGCGAGGAGGTAGGAGCTTGGCCGAGAAGACGAAGTCTCCGGCGACGTATTGAAGGTCGACTTTTTTATTTATTTTTGTTTGGTACCTCTGTTGTTACGCCTCCTCTCTACTCATATCATTCTGCGGTTTTGTTCTTGATGTGTTTCTTTGTCTTGACTGTTCTAACTCCGTTTTTGATTTTATGCTCGTTGCAAATTAGTTTGAAAAAGACACGATTCTTATTTTTATTTAACTTCAAAAGGATTACGATACACTACCATGTCTCTGTTTGTCATTTGTTAATGGTTACGTGTTTGAGCTTTTTGATTTGGTTGTTTTTCTCGGTTTAACACGTTTAGAGCACTCAAATAAAAAAGCGAAACATACATATTTGCAATTTATTTACGAGATCGAGGAGCAGGAAAAAAAAAGATCACCAACTGGACTTGATTTTTTTCTCTTGGTATCGCTCTCGTTAATCTAAGCGTGGCTCTATCGTTCTTTGCTTTGTTCTTTTCTCTTGATCGCTCGAGATCTAAACAAATCTGTTTAGGTGATTAGGGTTTCAGTGCAAAACCCTAATCTTTTTTGGTGATTGTTTTATCTTGAAATTCGTGTACCGTACTGCTGCTGTTGACTGCCTTTTTATATTAAAATATTAGGTTTCTGCATTAATTGTTTTGACTGGGTTTTGACTCTTTTAGTGCGGATCCAAGCCAGTGACTTGAGAGCATTCTTTGGAACCCCAGATCTCTTCTTCTTCTTTGCCTTTTTGTTATTTTTTTTGTATTTTCGAATTTATTTATTTTTTGTATATTTTGTATTATTATTTTTTGTATTTTTTGGACATTTGGACAATTGAACACTTATGGTTTGTAATAAAAATTAAATAGTATTTTTTTTGACATTTTTGGACTATTAAACACTTTTAAATTGTAAATAAAACTAAATAGGACTTTTGGCATTTTTAGACTATACATATATACTCAAAATAGATTAACTGCAGAAGATTAGATTAATAAGAAAAAGAGTCGGATCAAACGCAAAGACGAGAACGGGTCCGACTAGACAAATACGCTAAAACGAGACTCAAATAGAAGAAATGAGCTCATTAACTAAAAACACTACTTATGTACGACTAAACCTAAATACGAAGGTTAAATTGAAGAACGCACGATTTAAACAGCGTGCTTGCTTAATTTAAACAGTGGTATTTTGATTTAGTTGAGTTTCATGATTGAAATTGGCTTAAGTTAAGGGACGGACAAAATTAGGGTATTACAGCTGCCCCTCTTTATTTCACATTTCGCCAAAAAATATGAATTGGCCTTTTCATATTTGTTGGTGAAGTGGAAATAAAGATATAGAAATAATACTAATTTTGTCCGTTTCAGAAAAACTCAAATCTTTTGTTATTTTCCTTTTGAGAGAGGGGGTTAACACTTGTCGTATTAATGGAAAAGCAATAAATTGGGAAAAGCGGTAAATTGGGAAGAGCGGTAAATTGGAAATTCGGAGGTTGCCTAAAACCTTTTAACGGACTCTTGTCGAGTCCGAGCTCTGGGGGTGGCCTTTTCGAGCGGCCGATCAACATCAAGTCCGGAACTGATTTGATCAATGGATTTACGCTGTGCCTTAGGCTGACACATTTAATCCGAAGGACTTAACGGTCGATGGATCCATCGCGTGCTCGTACTGCGATGTTGTGATCTCGTGGAAGGAGTTCACTAACTCGTGGGAGTTTACTAACTCGCGGTTGACGGAGTTTACGAACTCTGGATTGATGGAGTTTACGAACTCGGGGTGGCCTTTTGAGCGCCGATCAACATCGTGTCCGAATCGATTTGATCAATGGATTTACGCCGTGCCTTGGCGACCACGGCTAATCCGGCGACTTAACGAAATCGATGGATCCATCGGCGTGCTGCGTACGATGTTGTGATGATCTGTGGAAGGAGTTCACTAACTCGTGGGAGTTCACTAACTCGGGTTGATGGAGTTTACGAACTCGGTTTGATGGAGTTTACGAACTGCGGGTTGATGGAGTTTACTGAACTCGGTTTGATGGAGTTTACGAACTCGGGTTGATGGAGTTTACGAACTCGGTTTGATGGAGTTCTGAACTCGTATTGATGGTGACTTTCTAAAAATGAGATTTTGGGACTTCTGGTCCGAAGTAACTTTTCTCTTGAATGGTGCATGAAATGCATGCACTTGGGTATTTGGGTGCACATGGATGCAATGATTGATTTTGGTGGGATGTTTCTTCCGTTTGATTTTTCATCCTCTTTTTCTTTTTTTGTTATTCTTTTCGCTCTTCGAGATGCGAATTTGAAAGTGTAATATCTTGTTTGATGCCATGAAGTGATGAATGGTATGGATGATATGAGAATGATGAATGATATGAAGATGTTGTGTTCTTTTGTATTCCGTCTTACATGATTTTTCTTCTCTTTTTTTCTTTTCTTCCTTTTTTTTTATTCTGCTTTTTTCTCTAAGCGACTTTTCTTTTTCTCTTATTTGTTTTTCCTTTGGCACTTTTTTTGGTTAAATCCATCTGCCGGACGGAAAGTTTGCTCCATGACGATAATCACGCGAGGATTGCGCCGATTCGTTATGGCTGTTTGGTCTCTCTCTTTTTTTAAGCAGGAAATCGTTTCCTTACAGTATTTTTCAAAGATTTCATAATGATCTGTAATGCTCTTGAATATGCACATGTTTTGCAAATCAATTTCATCAATCATAAAAATTATCATTTTGAAAGAGACTGAATGATGAAAGCAAAGACACGAAAAGCACATATATGGAAGAAAAGTTGGACTTTTATTGATATGGAAATTGGACGCGCAGAAAGTCACGCCAATTGAAAGTGCATTATAATCTTTCTTTTAAACTGAGAAAATACAAGAGAAAGGAACAAATCTTGTGATTTCATCTCTGAAGTAACGGTGCCTGCCGTCCGTACTCATAACTCTGATCACCCTCTTATCCAAACCTTTGGGAGTGTTGATTACCTTTCCTTTTCTCAAGCCCAAGTTTTCTGACCCTAATTTTTGCCTGGATCGCCCTTTGCGGGTTTTCGATCCACCGGGTCGCTCTGATTTTGCCTAGGTCGCCCTTTGTGGGTTTTCAACCTAGCGAGCCGATTTTTCTTGGCTTATCTTTCTCTTTTTTTGTTTATTTTTCTAGGCATAATACTTCTTGACCACATCTGAGTTCACTGGATTTGGAATCTCATCTCCGTCCATGTTTGCCAGGATTAGAGCTCCTCTTGAGAATGCCTTCTTCACCACATAAGGTCCTTCATATTTGGGAGCCCATTTGCCCCTGGGGTCCGTCTGTATCGGCAAGATCTGCTTGAGTACAAGTTCTCCCTCCTGGAATTCACGAGGACGGACTCTTTTGTCAAAAGCCCTTATCATCCTCTGTTGGTACAATTGTCCATGACACATCGCGGCTACCCGTTTCTCGTCGATGAAGTTCAACTGGTCAAGACGAGACTGAACCCACTATGCTTCATCAAGTTTTGTCTCCATTAACACCCGCAGAGATGGTATTTCAACTTCAATGGGGAGGAATGCCTCCGACCCGTAAACCAGTGAGTAGGAGTTGCCCCAGTCGACGTACGCACCGAGGTACGATAGCCATGCAAAGCGAAAGGAAGCATTTCGTGCCAGTCTTTGTAGGTTACCACCATTTTCTGCACTATCTTCTTGATGTTTTTGTTGGCTGCCTCAACTGCCCCGTTCATCTTGGGACGGTACGGGGATGAATTGTGATGCTGAATCTTGAACTCGGCACATAGGTCCTTCATCATTCTGCTTTGCTCAAGTTGTTGCCATTATCAACGATGATTTTGTTGGGAAAGACCGTAACGGCGGATCGGATCTTTCTTGACAAACTTGGCAACCATCGAATCAGTTATACTTGAATATGAGGCGACTTCAACCCACTTGGTGATCTCTAGAACTTTGCCACGATGTAACTTGATTGAATCTTGGCGTGCGACCTTTTGATTTTTCTTTCTCCTTTTTCTCGATTTTTTTTTTTTTTTTTTTTTTTGACAAACATATTTAAGTAAATAAACTTATTTGTCCTAAAGCTAAAACTCGAGAAAACAAAAGCAATCGATCATTGATCGGAATGGGTTTTGGAGATTGTGTATTTTTGTGGAGGAAGGATGATTGGGTTTAATGAAGTGCTTGAAGCTAATGGTAGGATGATTTTTATTCGGCGTCGGCTGACGTTTGATGATGGTTATTTGGTTTGATGAGGTGTTTGGAAGTTTTATTCCTGGCTAAGGGTTGGTGGAGGGCGGGATGCCGAGGTCAAAGGGAAGTATTTGCAGTTTATTGAGACAAGGATCTATTGTGTTTTGTGGTAACGTGTATCAGCTCACCACTTACATTTCTTTTGTATTTTTGGGATTTTCATTTTTAAATCCCTTTTTCCTTTTTTTTTTTTCTTTGATTTTTTTTCTTTGATTTTGGGTGAGCTTGATAAAAAGTGATGCATCTTTTTTGATATTTGAGGTGATCCTTGTCTAGGGTGATTTTTGGATTTTTTTGGCTTACAGTGGGTAGCACAGTTTTTTTGAGAATATGGGAAGATGGTCGAACTTTATTTCAAATCACGATTGCTCGTTTTCTCAAAAAATTAACTCAAGGACAATGATTTATTTACTCCTATATATTTGCCCTCTTCCCTTTTTTTTTATATTTTTTTGTTTTTTTGTTCCTTTTTTTTTTTTTTTGAAGGAGAAAATCATCTTTGGGACTAGCACGATTCAGATCTCTGTGGTCGACGCACATTCTGACTTTCCCATCCTTCTTGGGAACTGGGACAATATTGGCGGTTACTGTGGGTACTTGGCCACTGCTAGGAATCCTGCATCAAACTGCTTCTTTACCTCATCCCGGATTTTCAGTGACATCTCTGGCTTCATTCTTCTTAATTTACGCTTGGTGGTGGGCACTCTGGCTTGACCGGCAACTTGTGTTCAACAATATCTGTGCTCAACCCTGGCATGTCCTGATAAGTCCATGCGAATACGTCAGCGTAGTCAAGCAGAAGCTGAATCAACTTTTTGCGCTCTTTATCCTCCATTGCAGTACCAACCTTGACTCCTCTTTTATCTTCTTCTGTACCCAGGTTGACGATCTCAATCGACTCCCCATGAGGTTGAATGATCTTTTCTTCTTGCTCTATTAACCTCATTAATTCCGGAGGAGTTTCCTAGTTTTCATCAACATCCCCTTGGTTTGGTTAATTGGATGATCAAAGTCGTAATAGGGATTGTTGGCACTTTATTATTTTCGAGAGACAATTCTTGTGGTTACGCGCTTTTGCCGGCGAAAAAGCGAGAATGAAAAGCGAAA
The DNA here is from genome assembly GCA_020916435.1 of Oxytropis ochrocephala. Classification (NCBI taxonomy): domain Eukaryota; kingdom Viridiplantae; phylum Streptophyta; class Magnoliopsida; order Fabales; family Fabaceae; genus Oxytropis; species Oxytropis ochrocephala. The sequence goes on along the minus strand of CM037089.1, from coordinate 122,652,080 downwards.
GCGAACAAGCAAACAATAATAAAACAGAAAGAGGACACATGAAATATGGAGAAATGATTTTTATTGATGGAGATTCAAAACAACGTTTTTATTGATGATAATGATTACGAAAACAAAACATGCGTGCCCTAACAACTGGTCCTTATGGCCTTGGGCGAGCCACGGGGTTGCATTACAACTAATTACTTTAAATTAAAAGTCACGGGGAGAATCAACGACCTTCCAATTCTTTAATTCTTCACCGACGAACCGGACTCGCCCCACCCTCTTCTTGGACTCGGGAACTATCCATGATGGCGGCAGACTTGGTTGTGTTGCTCATCTTCCTCATCCCATCCTCAGTAGGTTGGATGTCTTTCATTCGGTTTGAGCACTCGCGGGAGCATCATATCGACTAAGTAATCAAACTTTCCATTGGGCTCCTCAGGGTATCCCAACATCCTCTTTATAGGCACTAGTGTTACGTCTTCATTGATTTCTTCCTCTAGCATCCGATCATCGACTTACGGTTTCGGTAGGGTAGTCGAAACCATTCACACCATAATGAGGATTATTCATCGTCACTACTGGTACCGGTTCACGTGTGGGTCACGTGAGTGAATTGTATTCGAGTTTGGTCCACGAACTTGGGGATGAACCGTCATTGGCGATTGAAACCCGCGGAGTTCTGGGAGCGATGCGCGAGGATTGGGATCTGGATCTCGGCTTTGGCGTCCCTGTTCCAACTTCATTCGCAACTACGTCGGTGGTGGCCGCCTCGCGGTTCTTGGAGGATCTCCTCCGTGATTTGTGTCGATGCTTGAGGCGTGTAGCCTAGTGGGAGACCAAAGGAGGCCATTGCACTGTTTGAAGGGCTTGAGGATCCCAGACCCGGGAGGGGAGGGTATTGTCTACCCCAAGCAGCGATGAGCTTCACTGTACCAACATTTCTTAAGGCACTCAAAGACTTCTTATGACTATGCCATTTGAGCTTTCATGATTTCCATCTCAGCTTGAAGGACTTGATTCCCTTGATTCTGACCTTGCTGACCCTGACCATTAGGATTTGGATCTCCCGGAATTCCGGCATTCTGATGTGGCAGTGGATTGCCCCGATCGTGTCGCGCTTGATTGTTGTCCATGTTCCTTGCTTGCGAGCCAGCGTCAAATAGCGATGTTTAACCACGACTTGCACGTTTTTACGATGACGGAACACGCTCATGAACACAAGAATGACTAAATGAATGCAATGCAATGCGATATGTATGATTATAACTTTAATGCATGAAGAGTGCAAATGACAAATTTTTTCAAGATTTTGTTAGATGCAAATGCAATGGTGCAAAATGATGTGAATGCGAAATGATGTGGATGCGAAATGATGTGGATGCGAAATGACATGAAAAAAATAGTAATAAAAGGAGGTTTAATTGGTGGTACTTTGAACATTTCCGAAGATACACGCATGCATGCCACCTCGTGTAGGTGTTTATGAAAGAGAATTTACAACTTTTGAAATAAAGTTTGAGAAAAAGGGATGCTTAAGCTGAATGCAACAAACAAAGGCGTGCCCCTGTGTCCTACGAATGGTGGGAATCCTAGGGTCTAAGGTCGACGAAAAGGGTAATCCTCCCATGTAAGTTCTAATCACTTCCTCACAATGGCAACCAAGAGCTAAAGTCTTCCTCATGATAACACCCACAATCGTAGAAAGCTACCAAGTGTGAGGCATCATGACAAAGCGTACTCTTGGGCGGAACTTTCATGAGAGCCATACAGACAAAGGTCTACGAATGGCAGTCACTAGTCGTTCCCACTCTCCTAGGTTTTTGTTCAGACCTTGGGTTTTAGGCCCCACTCAACGCTCACAAGTATAGGGTATGCGTGTGTGCTGAGGGCACAATACCTAGAAATAGCTACCCTTTCCCACCTGCAAATGAAAATTCAGAACAGTCCAGACAAAAGCAAAAAATAACATGTTGTCTACCCTAGGGTTTAACATCAAATAAGTCAGCCTAGAGTTTCAACAGCAACCAATTGCATTGCTTACCTCAAGAAAGGGAGCCAAGAAGGGGGGAGCATGATAAGAATGGGGAGAATGCATGTAAGAAAGAAGCATATAAGCAAAGAGGATAAGAGAGGGAAAACAATCATAGAAGAGGAAGAAGCGAACACATATGGATGCAACAATGCTTGTATGAGAAAGAAATAGAATAGAGGCAAAAACAAAATATTCAAATCAAACACACAAATCACATATTTAATTAATTAGGCTCGACCCTCTTTTGAAAATTTTCTTTTAGTCCCAGTGAAGTCGCGCCATTATTGCGCTTGAAAAAAAGTCGAGGGTTTTTCTTCGTTTACAACTTTTAAAACAATGAAGTCGCCACCAATATTTTTATAAGGAAAATATTGAAGAAAAACCTTTTTGGAAGGCGGATGGTCTTTTGGAAACCTAAAGATTTGGGTTCGAGGGCTCGGTTAGGCATGGGAAGGTATTAGCACCCACACCTCCTTTCTCTTTGAAAAGGGAACCTTTAATTAAACGTGTGGTTCTAAGTGTTGATTTGAAAAATACTTAAATTTGCCTCTTAATTGAAAAGACTTAATGGAGTTTTTATTTGCGGCACTTGGCGAGAGTTAGCGCTTTGGTTTTTTTTGAAGGGAAAAATATTTTTGGTTTGTTGTGCTTGACGGAGGATCCGCTCCTCACGTATCTCCAGTGCGATGGAGAATTCAAAGCTACGTAGTTCTAGGTTTTTGGTTTTATTTTGTATCTGTTTAATTGTGAAATTGAGCTTTCATGATGATCAATTGAGCGAAGGCTCCAAGTGACCACCATTAGTACTCCATTGTTAATGATCATGCAAGCGGAGGCTTCGCAAGACCACTAACAAAGTTTTTCGATTTATTTAAAGTCTTTAGAAAATTTAGGCGTTCATGATGATCAATTGAGCAAAGGCTCAAGTGACCACCACTAGTTCCTCATTGTTAATGATTATGCAAGCGGAGGCTTCATGAAAACCATTAACAAAGTTTTTTGATTTATTGAAAGTTTTTTAGAAAATTTTAGGCATTCATGATGATCAATTGAGCAAAGGCTCCAAGTGATCACCACTAGTTCCTCATTGTTAATGATTATGCAAGCGGAGGCTTCATAAAACCATTAACAAAGTTTTTGATTTATTGAAAGTTTTTAGAAAAATTAGGCATTCATGATGATCAATTGAGCAAAGGCTCCAAGTGATCACCACTAGCTCCTCATTGTTAATGATTATGCAAGCAGAGGCTTCGCAAAACCATTAACAAAGTTTTTTGATTTGTTGAGAAATTATTTGAGTTGAAAAAGAATTAAAACGAGAAAAAGGTGAAAATTGCAAAATGGGGGGTGTTACTAGTTACGGGGG